>OY744484.1:17497995-17712995 GCA_963556165.1 Tipula helvola
ATCACAACTTATATACACGATGTTATTTACACAAAGTTTATATACACGACTTTTCTTTTTTTTTTTTGTTTAACTTACAAACTAAATCGTTTCGTTCCCAATTTTGTTTTATTTTCTTTTTGTTGTTTCTAACGACTGATATTGGTGGATTTTTTATTTTCATAAGTTTTTGTTTAACTTTATATCATTGCATATACCCGAAAAGCCGTTTTCATACATATTTATGCATTTCGGGTAACCTAGGTTGTTACGCCTGAATGTTTGGTAAAGCAGCTGAATCGCATAATTTAGGAAATTTGACAAATGTCTAGTGTAGTCAGAATTGTTATTTAATACCAACTCATAAACCTAAATATATTTAATATATTTACTCTAGTGGTAAACACTACAACTACACGAAGAAGAGAATTTTTCTATACCTATTCGCCTTTTAACGCAAAGTGGCTGACATCTGGTGAACGATATTGAAACTAGCGTTAAAGGTGAACAGCAATAAGAAAAATACATAATTGGACAATTTTGTTATTGATTTCGGTTCAAAATAATCATTTATTGCACATAAAAGTTATATTTATTTATTCAGCGACAAAATAATTAAAAAATAATACACATAAAAATAAACGCTGAATTGCTGTTCACCTTTAACTAGTGGCGATCGTAGCGCCTCTTGCGGCCCTTTAAAGGCGAATACTTCTCAGTGGAATGAAATTATTCATTTCGGAATGAAAATACACGGCATTGCATGCACGGATACAAGGGGGGAAGAGAGGGTAATTACCCCTCCCAAAATGAAAAAAACTCTAAAAAAAACACACCAAAAAGACAACATATTACCTAATTGACAAAACACGATGAGTAACTAATTTAAAATTATTAAAATAATTAAATTCTATGTACATAAGTAAATACCAGTAATCGATAATATTTCATTCATTAAAACCAACGCAAATAATTCAACTATGTACTAACTATTTAAGTGTAGTATATACTATATGCCCTTGTTAAGTTCAGCGAAATTAAAACTCAATATTTTACAAAAATAATGCTAAAAAATTCCTTAAGTAATGTAATAATGCACTAGGGAAAAAGAAATGTACGCATATCTCATATCCTAATTAAAAGCGGCAAACTACTAACACTAAAGAAGAAATAATCATAAACTTCGTCCGACCATGTCCTTACCTAAATACAAATTACAATAATTTTATAAATAATTAAAAACCGGCTTTCAAAAAAAAAATGTGTTGCTTTTTAATTTTTTTTTATGTTTTCATATGTATGCAATCTTTTTCTGGGGCTCAAGGCACTCCCAACCCTTTCGCAGTTTATTTTACCGTCCTACTTTACGCCGTAGTAGCCAAATCGAGGACGTACGGCTATAGACCCGTTTTTGTTTAAACCACCTGCATATTGCTTCATGCCAGCCGATAATAGTGTTGATATGAAAGGTGGGTCGGCCCATGGATTCTGCTCAACAGGGGGTCATAGTTGTGTTCATTTTCATCACCGATCGTAATCAATAGTTGAAAAATCCCTTTTGCAGCCCGCCCCTCTAGGGATTCGAACTCAGTACCTCCCGATCCAACCGCCACACCTTTAACCTCTGCGCCGATTGGTCGGTAACTAATTTTTATTTATTAACCTTTTTCTAAAACATATTTCTGTTTATGTTTATAATTACACATTAGTTACAAATAACCCCCTCAAACTTAAAGCTGAATCCGCCCATGCGGCATTGTTGTTGTAAAATTCCCAAAGTAAGACTACATATTTGTTTTTAATCATCGTTTTTTTATGAATATTTTATACGGTGTAAAAACGACTATGGTATAGTGTATATTGACATTTTTTAAACTTGTCACTTTACCACACACTGTATCACAATAAAAATACTTTTTTAAAGTTGAAAAATAATTTTAAAAATTTGTAAACGGTTTTTTCATTCTTTATTTGTGATATACTAAAATTTTTTATATTATTTATTAAGTTACTAGTTTCGAGCAGTACTGCTCATCATCAGGCGTATATTTTAAAACTAAACATAAATTAACAATTTTATACAAATTCAAATTTAAAAAAAAATTACTTTTACCTATACATATTAATTTATTACGGGATTCCTTATTTTCAAAAATGACCATTATATATTGAATATGTACTCATTATATATTGATTATTTACTCGTCGTAACCCACTTAACCATGAACAACATGAACAAGAAACTAAAAAGGAAAATACAAAGATCAAGGCTGACAACACTCACAGCAAATACTGGAGAACCACCAAAATACATCTCACTAAATTACAATCACTTCTATAGCAAGATTATATAAAAATATCTCAAACAATACGGATATTCTGTAGCATACAAAACAAACAATAAACTATAACAACAAATAAAATCAAAAATAAACTCAGTAAGCCTCCGGCATATACATATAAATTGTCGTGCGATGATTGTAACAAATTCTATATTGGGCAGACGGAGCGAAATTTCAGAATTAAAAAACGCACGTCTACTATCAAATCGAATTATGCGCTACACCAAAACCAACAAAAATGTTTATACAAGCCGTGCCATTCGCTCTTTACACCGATCCTCTCACAGAAATTGTACTCTATAACCAAGAATGAAATGTTCAACTTCTGGTTAAAACAACGAGCTTGCCAGGTTAAACATGAAAAAACGTTTTTTTGGCTAATTTACTTGAATTATAGTTTTACTAACGACAATGAAATCGGACCTAAGAAATATTCATCCAGTCTGATCATATTCGCTGATCATCTGTGTCACATATATATACCCTTTTCACCCTTCTTCTTTTATACCCTTTTTTCTTCCCCCCCCCCCCCCCCCGCCCCTATCCCCACCCCATATATTCAAGCATGGCAGTCTTTCACAGGTTTGCGGATTTATTCTTGGAGATTTTAACAAACCAGGTATTGTATAGGAGATTGTTGATCACAATTGGACTTCTATTAACATAAACAATGAAATGGAAAACTTTATCTCTGAAATATTTTTATTGGGTTTAAGACAATGTAACAATGTTAAGAATAATATTGGTACTATATTGGATCTAGCTTTTTTACCGTTTGATCATGAGGTGAAAGGTTCCCCGTGTGAGTATTTAACTGGATCGTCTAGTATTTTCGACTTTCCTCTGAAAATTTCAGCTATATTTGAATGCTACGAGTTGGTTCAAGAAAACTTGAACTAATCGATTATCAATTTTATACATATCTCCAAAATTGACGATTTTGAGTTATATATTGATTATTACTACACAAAACCTGCTTTTTCCGAATATGTAATCAAAATTGGTTTATCTCCTTTCGTTTACAAAATACTCAGTGGTGATTTTGGTTTATCAACCAAAAAAGTAATATTTTTTAGTGTAACTGCCAATGAAACTTTTGATGTACGTAATTGAACAACAAAATGCTATGAACAGGAAGCGTACAATTACTTTCGCAATTTGTTCAATCATCTATAAAATAGTTTAACTTTTTGATGTATCTCCTAATTTGAGCGACAAAAAAATTATGTGTATTTAATTTATCTCCACATATTCGCATAATCTGGAAATAATCTGGTTTTCATTTAATCGATATCGTAGCCTGGTATTTAACTTTTGGATCACCAAGGCGAAATCCGAGAAACATTTTGCTCCTTAGTTTCCTCCTTGAAGTCGTAATTGCTAAAAAAGGAAAGGAATGCCGTCTTCATGGAGTGCTATGTTGCAATTGGATTGGTTGATTTGTGCACCCAGTACTAGTCTTCAGTCTTTTTCGATAAGAAAAAGTGTAATACCTTAGTAAGATCAGCTTCTGTAAATCCATCGTCTGCTGCCATGTGTTCAAGCCGACAAGCCGATAAATAGTGCCATCGAACGACAAGTTCTACCTCTGACGTAATTTATAAAAATTATCCTGTCGGAATTGTTGAACTGGTTGCTGAAAGTGATCGAAATTTATACTTTGTTCTCTAGAATTTACATGGTTTGGTAAACTTGTGTTACCGCCAATCCCCCGCTGATATTGTGTTGGTTCTGCTTGCTTAAAAATTTGAGCAAAATGTTCTTGGCTTTGTCGTGCTCCGATTTGCGAAAAAAAAATCAGCGACAGCATTTTTCACTTGCCTGGTGTTTGTTGAATTAAAGTACGATGATGGTGCTGGTCTGATTTCTGTATTTGTTGGACCTGTTGTTGAATCAGGAACGGCTGTGTTGGAGCTTAGATTTGAAAATTTAGTGTTTAACAGCGTATCTAGCTTTTCATTAAACGAACTAGATTTATGTGTTTTTGGTGAAATCATCTCTTCTTCCGTTGGTTTACTAACTTGTGATGGTGCTGCCATCCGATCATTCCATAACTTCTTACACCAATTAACGGCTCTCCGCCAGTTACTGAGCATTCCAGTGAGTTGCGGTGTCTCCCCGATACTGTGTTGAAGCCTTTTGGTTCTTGCTTGATAATGCAACGTTTTTGCCAAAGCAACTGTTAGGAATTCAATTGTTGGTGTAGGTCCTTCACTTGTCGTTGCATTGGGTAATTCCGTGTACTTCGATAAACACAGTTCGATTTCTCTTTGCGGATTTGTGGCATAAGAATTTTTTGGAATTGCTGTCTTATCAGAACATTCAGCTTCTAAACTATTGAACAGAATTTGCTTCGCGTCTTTAGCCTTGCTTGGCAATCCTCTGACATTATATTCGACCTCTAATTCAGGACAAATTTTCAATATATGTTTGGGGATTCATAATGAATTGAATTAATTAAAGAAACAAAAATAAAAAAAATAACCAAATATATAAGCGAACGCAACAAAAAAATCAATTAAAAAAATGACAAAACGACTCAAGTCTTTACTTCAATATATTTAGTCGTAAATAATATAGCGATATTAAATTCAAACTTGTGTAAATTCCATAAAATCTTAGCTAAACTAATAAGAAAAGAAAACTCTACCAACAATAAAAGTATTACTAACTATAAGAAAAATAAAGCCTATACCAAATAAAAAATTAAAAAATTGTTGACCCCAAAAATAAATTGACTTAACAAAAAAAAAAAAATATACAAAAATTTAGATACGTAAATATGCAAGCGCAAAATAATAAATTTCAAACGATTTATGTCGCAAAAGAAAAAATTAAATCTTAGATTAGATCGCAAAAAAAAAAAAAAATTAAATATATTTAAGAAAAAATATACGAATTTTCAATATAAAATGTTCATAGTGATGATGATAATGCTGATTTTGGTTCAGATTCAAATGAGCATGAACACATATTTAAATTTAAAACTCAGAACTCTAAAAAATGGTAAAAAAATGTATTGTTTAGGATTTCCTTAATGAGTATCGCAAACAGGTATCATTGAGTTTGTATCACAGGGCCACTATGTTTCTGATCAATGAATTTTCGTTACGATTCAATCATTATATACCTCTAAAAAAAAGTAAAGATAAGATGAATGAAACAAGTAATTGTTCCTATGTAGAACTCAGTTAAGATCAATTTAAAGGAAATCGTGAAACCATCGCGTGTCTAACAATAAATTGTTCTCACTGATATCAACGCATATTCCGACTTATTAAATACAAATTATTAATAATCGGAATTAAAATGTTATAACCACCCGCTATAAAAAAAAATAAATACAATAAAAATGAAATTAATTGATTTGGATTGAAATTAAGATTTTAAATAAGCGGTTCTTTTGGCTATACAAGTTGAACAAAGAAGCTGTTAGGATGTATTCTTAGGACTACCTCATATCTGTAAAATAAAATTAAAGTTATAAATTACATTATAATCATATGTGCTTTAAAAAAATTCAACCAAACGATTTTTCTAGACCTTCGTGACCTATTTAACATTAAGTTAAATGACCTTCAGGTCTCTGTTTCGGCGCCATTTTGTGACCGATCTTTTGGCGGCTAACACGTTTCTTATAATTCGGATAGACTTCAACCGCATGGGTGTTCTTTGCCGCCAAATAAACTTCTAGATCGCACAAATCTTTACGTGTTGAAAAAAATACAAAATAAAAAAACATACATCATTTACACTCACTGAACTTACCCAATTCAAAATCATCATCATTGAAAAAACTTAATGCTACATTTTAAATAATTTATTTCATGTGAAAATTAAAATTTGTATCATTAAACAATTTTTTGAAAAAATATCTAAAAAAACGAAAAGCTGTATCCATATGTACAATTACGTGTACATATCGGCACGAAATAAAAAAAAAATTGTAAATCAAACAATTCAACCGAAAAATAAATTGGCACAAGATTATGCTCGGATCACACAGAATAATAAAAAAAACTCACCATAAGGTCGCCAGCCAAGAGTACTCTCCGCAATATATGAAAGCTGAAAAATCAAATTTCTAATTATGCTCCTCACACACTGTACCATTCACTTAAATCCTTTCCGTTTGTTAAAACTTCCTTTATCTCTCTGAAGAAAAAAAACATACCATATATATACAGCTGCGGCAAAAATAATAGTAGGGAATGAATCAAGATTATTCAATACAAACTGCCTGAAAACAAAGCATAGTTTTTAAAAAATGTTGTTTTCCAAATTTACATTATTTATTACATAATAAGAAAATAATATCATAATTTTGTTTAAAAGTATGAACAATTCGAATATGTTGCAATTATGATGTAGCACTACCATTATTTTTGCCGCAACTGTACGTATTCATTTTTTTTTATTTATATAATTTTGAAACTATCACAATAATTATTCTTAATTTTTTGTTTTGTTTGAATTTTCTTTCAATTTTTTTTTTTAATTTTTCTTATTGATTATTACGGTGAACTATTTAATTCTACTGATCACTATTCATTATGGTGGGATTTTGATTCCTATTGATCACTACGGTGGAATGAAATAATCCGGAATTTGGAGTTGATGACGCCGGGCAATTAATCCGACAATCTACTTTATGGGGGCCCCTAAGACTATATAAACGAAAATTTGCTTAGTACCGAACAAAACAAATCTTCTATAAAAACTTATCCGCTAACACAGCGGTCCAATCCTACGAGACATAAATTTTGCCAATTTAAGATTTTATATTTTTTTTTATCTAGTTACATAAAAAAACCAAAAATCAATAAAATTTCTCAAAAAAAATTCGTTTAATGAACTATTAAAGGTTACGGTTAAAAAAAATTTCAACTAATAAGTAATAAAATAACTATCCACTAAGTAGTTTTGAGAGAATTTTTTTTCCCCGACACTTTTATATTATGTATGGTAGGTTAATATTGTATTTTATCCTATTACACCAAAAAAAAAATGTGTTTATCACTTAAACTAATACCGGATATTTTTTAAAAAATTTATTTCTATCGCCAATTTTAGGCACAAGTTTCATCGCGGTAATCTCAACAAAATCTGAATAAAAAAATATTGCATATTCTAGAAAGATTGTTATTATACAGTCTTATATTATATACTTCTCGGATTATATACGCGCATTTTATAATGTATATAACCATTTATTTATTGGGATACTTATGTATATGTATTTTAAACAAACAAATTCACATGTCGAAATTCACGTACCACGTACATACTCTACATATGCATACGATATCGTTGAATCTATGTATACATAACAAAAATCGCAAAAATGCATTTATTTTGTTACAATAACTACACATCATCATCACAAAAAAGAGAGGTAAATAGGCCGAAATACATAAAACAAATAAATAAAAGTTCAATGACCTATTTACTCAAAAAAAATTCAAATTCAATGTTCGATATTATATTCACCTTATATACTTATTTAGACTAAAGGCTGTCGTACACAATCATTCTTTAACGATCGTATGTATTTTAATTTATAACAAAATTAATTTGAATGGCCGTAACAAAAGGGCTATTCAAAGATCAGTTTTTCGTTGATAATCCAAGAGATATGAGAGAATTGGAAAATGCGATTCGAACGAACGAAAGAAAAATTACGACTGATCTTCTCCTTCGAGTTATTAATTTCAAACATAAAAGGCTAGAAAAAATCATTAATGAAAATGAGGGACATATCGTATTGTAACCTTAGTACACCACTTAGTACATGCTTTTTGTAAAATAAAAATGCATTTATAAATTTTAAATGGTTGCTTTATTGTTAAAAAAAAAAACGTAGAGCCGCGTTTGTAGTAGGACACCCTGTGTGCTTTAAAAATAAAAATAGGAAAAGATAACAATTCTTGCCAAAGGTCACAAAAAATTACATCCTTCGTCGCAGTGTGCTCTTTCTTATTAACGATACATTAATTCAAATTTTGTTTAATAGATTTATAAAAAATAAGAGTTTATTGGCATTTGAACCATGAACCATTAAAATTTCGAATCGGTTTAATATTTTTTTATAACGAGCACTTTGAAAATTTGAAATTTGATGGAAAATGAAAAGAAATAAAAATCTGGTCCAAAATATAGAGAACATTTTCACCGGTTTTAACAATATAAAAAGGGTAATAAAAATGGGTCATGACCAAATTAATTTTTTATATAAATATAAACATATTGGTTCATTATATAAGTCTAAAAATAACACAAATTACATGATAAAATATACAATGTTCAATCATAGTCCCCAAGACCATGAGTTATTTGTTGTTTTAACCCTCAATCCATGAAGGTATTTTAGGCACCTTAATTCCATGAACCAGGGTCGTTTTCGTCTTTGCGCTATAAAATCAACAATTATCAATAAATTTTTTTAAATAATTCACGGATTATCTTTAGGCATCCTTATTCAAGAAACAATCGTTCTTTTGCACGGAAAAAAACTAATATTTTTTTTTTAATTGCATATGGAGCAACTTTCGGAGAAAATTACAAAAAGTAGTTTTGGCCAGGACGAAAACGACCCTGGTTCATCGATTGAGGGTTAATACTGTTACAGACAAATTTGTGATATTGTGATCATTAATAACACAAAGTATTCAAAAATTCAAAAATATTCAGCCCGAAAGGCGATGGATCCGTTAATATATTGAGAAGCAAAAAAAAAACGAGTCAAGCATTAATATAATAATAATAAATATAAAATACATACATTTGTATATAATTGTTATTAGTTTGTTGTTTGTCGTATATAAGAGATATGTGCGCCAAAATATTGTATGATAGTTCTGTTAAACTTAAAGACATAAAAATTATACATATACTGTTTCTATAAATATGTAAGGTTAAATATAGGTTGGTTTTTGGCACAGTTACACATAATATTAGGAGTTTAAATATATTTTTTTTTAATAACCGTAAAAGTTCTCTATCTTATGATTACCATACTTCACATTTTTTATGCGGATTCATAGGGGTGCCCGGTATACATTTAAACTCTTCACTAAATTCTTTTAAATTCGATAGAGGCCCAATAACCCTGAATTTTGGTGGCGCGTGGGGATCTTTCTCGATTTGTAGATTCGTAGTTTCATCGGTAACCGCCGAACACCATACCTGAGCGAATGAAACAAAAAACAGCTGACGATGAGTTAAATTTAATCCCGGGAGAGGTAAACGATCTACATCCGAAACAGCTTTAGATTTTGTGAATGCATGAAATGCAGCTTTTAGACCTCCATTATCCGCGATATTTTCACCAAGGGTTTGGAACCCGTTCAAACTGCGGCCGTTAATTTTATAACCGCTATACTGTTTCTCAAAGCATGAGGTACGATTTTTAAAGCGCTCAATTGTTTTATTGTTCCACCATTGGTGCATATTGCCCTCTTTATCGTATTCACGGCCTTGATCATCGAACGCATGCGTTAATTCATGCCCCATAACAACACCAATGGCACCAAAATTTAAACTTTTCGGATTTTTACGATCGTAAAATGGTAATTGAAGTATACCAGCGGGAAAAACAATTTGATTTTTTGTCGGCGTATAATATGCGTTTACCGTTAATGGTGTCATGCCCCATTTTGTACGATTAACCGATTGATCTAATTTTTCTAAATTTTTTTTCAGATTAAATATATAAACCCTAACATTATTCTGAAAATATTCCTTCGGGTCTACTTCTAGATCTTTATACTTGTTGTCAAGTTCTTTCGGATTTAATATATAGTCGGGAAATCCTATCATATCAGAAATTGCGTCAGCTTTTTCATCAGCCAATTTTCTTGTCTGTTGGTCCATCCAATTTAAATTTGGCAAATTCAATTTAAATGCCCGTCGCACCTCATCGATCATTTCTTCGGCGAGGGGTTTTGCTTCTCCGTGAAATACTTCTCGGACAAACATTGCACCTACTGCAAAGCCTAAGACATTATTTGTATCGGTAACACAATATCGCCATGGTTCCTCGCCACCCTCGCTTCCAATTAATGCCTTGCGTAGACCTTTGTATGCATCACGAAATGATTTTGATAAACAAGCAGTCAACGAGCGAACTGTTTGCCAAACTAGGTAATTGTTGAGAACACTGAAATGAAAAAAAATGTAAAATTGATTATTACTTATTAAAATTGTGCGTACCTATGCAGTTTAACAACTTTCATAGGATAAACGGTCTTACAAAAAAAAATGCTAATTAGGAAACATCGAATCTTATTTTCAGCTGATTTAATACGAAGAAAATTTACAGAGAGTTGTTTGTGACTTAAGCAAATGACCTAATGGAACATTTATTTCTGCAGGATTTGTCTTGTTATTGTCATTCCTGTGGGCTCGCAAGATTATATCGTACAATTAAGAACAACGTTTATTGATTTATAACTGCTCTTTATGTTAAGTGTAAAAACATTTCCGTACTTTTTCTAAAATTTCTAGTTTAATTTTAAGTTTATCCAAAGTTTTTTATGGTATTATCCATAATTTTTTGTCCCTAGATTTAAAAAGTGGAGTTACTCTCGATATTTTTAGAATTTCTGGAAAAAGTCCGGTTTGAAAACTAGAATTAATAGTACTTGTTATCAAAATTCTATAATTATATAGCAACAATTTTAAAAGTGTTTCCGGTATTAAATCGTATCTTCTAGTTGCTGATGAATTTAAGTTTTTTCAGTATCTCAAGTAATTCAGTAGAAGGAGTAAATTCATCAAGCCTTATAAGGGTAAGACAATAGAAATTTCTAATTTTTTGCATAGTTACAGCTGAATCCATAGTTAAACTGGTAGGTGTCATGCGGTTTTGGGCCATTAAAAGTTTCCAAATTAAACATATAATTGGATAATTCGGCCTTTATAGTAAATTGCCATTTTAATTTTTAATCCTAAAGGTAGCAAAATCTAATAGAACTTCGTAATTTTTTCTATAGATAAAGCTGAACCTATAGGTTAACCGATAGCCATTATGTGGTCTTAAACCAGTTAAAATTTTTACTAAAACATCTAATTTTATATTTCAACCTAAATAGTAAATTCAGATTCAGAACTTTCTCAGTTTTTGCATAACAGCTGAACTATAGCTTAACCGATAGCCATCTTGTGGATTTGCAAGAGTAAATTTCTTGTCATTAAACATCTAATTTTACATTTCATCCCTAATAGTAAATTCAGATTTTATAATTAAATAAAATACAAAAATAAAAAAATTAAGCTAAAAAACCAAAGAAAATTATTTTATTATAAACATAAAGCTTAAAAAAGTGACTTAATTAAAATTCTATTACACCCATATAATATAATATTAAGTATAGTCGTATTTAATTTTTAATAAATGATAAATTACACAAAAAAAATCGGTTTTCCGCTTTGGGTTTTCCGGTATTATCAGAGTCCTTGATAGTTTCAATTTGTTTTTTTTTCTTTGTTATTATTAGTACATATATGAAATTTAAACCACCTTCTTGTGTAATTACTTTTTAACTGATTCCCAAAATCAAAACTCTTGCATTCCATCAAAATTATCGTATTCCCCACCCAAAAAAAAAAACATGGAACAATTCACAATAGATTTAGAACTATAAATTGCTATAAAATTTCTCCAAACCAACACCCTCAGTGACGATTCATCGTTACAATTTAACAACATATAGTACTAAAATATGTTTAACTAAATAGCAACAAATCAGTTAGTACTGTTAGCGTGGAGTTGTAAAATTGTAATAGGATCTTCGTCAAACTTACCTATAGATTGTGAAATTAGTTCATAGACATTTCGCTAGTTTCGATAGTCTGTGTACAAAAACGATTGTTTACATTTTTTTATAAGAAATTTTGCTAAAAACAGCTACAAAAAAATGGGGATAAATTTTAATCAAAAATACCACGATATGAAGTTTAAAGTAACTATAATAATTTAGAATTAATTAATACATGTATTTTGAAAAGGGAATAATCCATAACCCTTTAATATCCAAGAAAATGATAAATTAAAACAGCTAATTTTGACATATTTCTAGCTGGTTTACCAACTTTACTTATTATTAATATATTTTTGGAAGCAACTTACCAATCTTTTCTCTATTTTGTATATTTGAATACAAAATATTACTCAAACCCCATATTTTGCTTGCTAATAAATTTCTAAAACAACGGACATAATCTCATATAATACGAAAAATTACCTCATTTTTAATCGTAATTTTCTTGTATATTGAAGAGTCAACGGATTATTTAATTTAAACGAAATTTGTTAAATAGTATTTTAAATTTTTAATAGAACCTTCAACGAGTTTTCATGATAATTTTAATAACAATTTTGCAATTTTATTGTACATGTTTTTACCAAAACTCCATATCAAAAAATGTAAACAAACAATTTTGTACATGGACTGGCGCCTCTTGCGAAAATGTATACGAAGCTGTTGTACTAAAACACGGTCTATAGCCATACGCCTCTGATTTGGCTACGAAATAAAAGTAAACACAAACAAACAAGAATTTTTCAATCAAAATCTTGTATTGGTCATGTAGCATTGTTAGTTAAACGAAGCAAAGGTAAATTGTTGTTAATTGATTAAAATATAAACTTACATTTTTCCATGCTCAGTTGAATTGTATTCCCAAATGACACGCGTTAGTTTCTCCAAGTATTCTGGTGCATAAATCACCAGCTTCTCATTTTCCGATATATTTTTTTGTACGATTATTAGGGCATCATTAAAATGTGCCTGCCAATTTATGAACGGTGCTCTTTCCTGGAGTTCGCTTATTGTCATAGAGTGGTAGAGCTCTTCTTCGTCACGGCGGTCTTCAGACGGAGCTGTAAAATATAAATATAAAGAGAATAATTACGTTCAAATACTTGTGAATTTTTAGCTAGGAATCCTTACTTGAAATATCAGCTAATTTAGTTTCAAATGTGATTATATCAGCCATCTGTTTTTCTGACTCTCCTTTTTCTGCCCCAAGCAATACACCAACTTTGGACATATAATCTAGATAGGCCGTTAACACTTTTTCGTGTGCGGTTTTATTTAAATAGTGTTCCCGCGTTGGAAGGGTTAAACCACCTTGATCGATTTGAATCACATGCCGCGAAGAATTGCGATCATCTTCGCCGACTGCCCAACTAAATAGTCCGCCCATATTAAAACGATTTTGTACCATTTGCAGCGATTGCTGTAGGGTCCAGCAAGAAATGTTGAAACCAGAATCGGTTACATTCCATCCACCAATTGAACGAATCAATTTTTTCATTGGTTCGCCGCCCAATTTTTCAAGGCTTTCATCGTCATCCAAACATGATTGATAATATAATTTTGCTTTTTTCTCCGCATTCGATTTAAAAACGGCTCGTTCCAGAACATTTTTGACTACAACATGATTTTGCTGTTCAAGCTTACCGAAAGTACCCCATAGAGATTTACCATCTGGTATAGGATTATTTCTTATCCATTGATTACTATAAACCAAAAATTTCAAAGGTTGCATGAAAATAAAAACCTGACCCGCTGGGAAAATGTACATACCAGGCATAGGCATAGAAATCATCACACGGCTGAACACTTCGATCAATTGATCGCAGTATATTACTCGCGGCATGTATACAATTTTCGGTTACACAAATATTACTCTCATCGGTAAGGTATTTGATGGGCGCTGGTTGTAAAGTTTCGGCTTCGGCTATAAGCGCCGCCGGTAATTTGAGATTTCGCGGTTTTGATGCCCTAACTATTAGGCATGTTAGAATAATTAATAATGCTAGGAGCACAAGTATTATGATGATTAACGATTTTTCCAGTATATTTCTGGTTCGCCAGAATGACGGACTCTATAAGTAAATTATTTGGTATTAATTTAGTTGAACTAAATAAATTTATAAGCAAAATATTCTTCATCATACCCGTGAAGCATGGTAACGCAAATGTAATCCAGGGCTCGAGTGTGTTTCATTTAGTTGTATTGATCCAACACTACTTGTATCCTCGTCTGCAAATTCAGCCGGTTTGTAACGGGTCATCTGAACAAAAGATATTATGTAGAAATTAGCAACGATTATAGATAACTTACTCTATACAGAAAAATCGCGATAGACTAAACTTTATAAAATAACAAGTAAATTGCGGGACCATTTACCGTTTCCAAATTTGGGGAGTCAAACCCATTGATATAATACATATAAAAGTATTATAAACAAATAATAAATGTTTTACACACCTGGGTAATTTATATAATATGAACAACATACATACCATCTCAAGTGGCAGACAGAAAATATAAACAAAAACTTATTTTATCTTCTAATTCTGTAATAAGTATGAGTACAGTGGCGCAAGTATATAAGCATATACTTTTACATATCGTCACTTCTAACACAAACTATCGAACGAGAAAAGATTAGTTTTTCATAATCGCTACCTATCTCCAACATTGGGCATGATACAGTGGTAAAGTTTTTAGCTTCCGTAGAACCATAGATAATGGTTTTGGTAAAGTTGCGAATATTAAGCACATGTTATTATGTCAAAATATTGAATTTTTTAACCATCCTCAGATGGTAGAGACGATATATGCTGCTAATCTTTTCTTTGTACTCGGAATTTACTGAAAGAGTAGTATAGGTCATTTTCTATTTGGATATAATTTTTCATTACCAAATATATAAAAAAACATACGTCATAGTACGCAATATAAAACGTAATGCTTAATATCACCCGAAGACTACATGTATGAATAGTTTACAGTTTATAGTTCGTTAGTATTAGTATGCATATTGCAATAAATTTTTAGAAAATATTTTGTCAATGCTTGCTTTAGAAAATGAAACAATTTTCAATTTAAAAATATTAATTGCGTTTATAATAGACGCGGATACATAATATTTTTGAGCATTAGAAAAATTAAAAAATTCACTAATTAATTAATTAATTAATTAATTCGTGAGTTTAATTTTGTAGACGAACATTATATTCCAAGAATATTGTTTTCATCAATTGCTGGAAAACCTACATCAGAGGTTCAAAATTAGCTAATCGATAAAATTGTATATTAATCATACACTCAGCGGCAGAGAAATTGAGCCACCCTAAGAAATTTTTTATTTTTTTTTATGCGAATATCTTTTGAACGGCACTAGCTAAAAAAAAGAAACAAAAACAAAATTCAAAGTTAAACAAAATAATCTTAGAAAATATTACCATAACTTACTTTGTCTAATTATGTGGCTAAATTTTGTTACTTATCCCTCAACATGACTTATAACTAAATTTTCAAATGGAGTACCTCTTAAACCACACCAGCAGGAAAATTGAAGCAAAAAACAAATTCTAGGCCATTCAAACCAAGAAGTTATTACCATAGCACACTTTGTCTAATCATGTGCTAAGTATTTTTATTTATCCCACAACATGGCTTATAACTAAATTTTCATATGTGAATACCTTTTGTACCGCACTAGTTGAAAAAATTAAACAAAACCAAATTCTAGGTCATTCAGAACAATCTTACAAAATATGGGATGCCATGGAAAATTTAAATGTGTCGGTAAATTAATAATCGAAAATTTGTAAAATTGTTTTTGAGAAATTTAATCAATTTATTGCTAAGTTTAGATTTTGCTGTGTCAATGTGTTACTTTTTTATTATGTCGCAAAAGTCTGAAAGTGTAGCAGCAATCGTGGCATTATTGGAAGATAAGAAAAGCCAACGCTACATCGCTAATTAGTACTGTATTACCGTAAAACGTGTTTCGTCACAATTTTGCGAAACAGTGCTGTATACCAGGCGTCAAGGTACGGGCAGACAAAGAGTAACAAACGTTCGAGATGACTTATTTGTAATTTTATCAATTCTTATAGATCGCCATGCAACTGCTGTTGAAACCTGCATTGAATTGCTACACATACGGATTTTGTACCATGCACAATTTGCTGGTTAATTTTTAAATAAAAATTGTGGCCGTCACGGGACGCCCGGCAGATGTGAAACATCGAAATTGATGGTTATTGAAAGAATTTAAAATTAAAGAAAACCAATAAATAAATATAATGTAAAATAAATAAAAACATAGAGTTTCATTAACAAAATATTTTTCTTATTATTCTTATTATGGTTAAATTCTAGAACTTTATCCAAAAATCATTTTGAATCCTATTTCTATCGCGCGTACCAAATTTCACTAAACTCGGTTAAGGAATAGCCAAGTTCTATAATAAAAAACCTCACGTTAGAACTTTATCCAAATATCAGTTTAGAATAACTCGGTTAAGGAATAACCAAATTCTATAATAAAAAGCCTCACTCTAGAACTTTATTCAAATATCAGTTTAGAATCCTATTTCCATCTCGCATACCAAATTTCACTAAAATCGGTTAAGGAATAGCAAAGATCTATTCCAGTTAATCATATTTCAGAACTTCCTCTAAAACTCGCGCATGCCAAATTTCACTAAAATTCGTTAAGGAATAGCGATGTTCCCTAATAATTGGCCACATTCCAGAACTTTATCCAAAAATCATTTTGAATCCCATTTCAATCGCGCCTACTAAATTTCACTAAAATCTGATAAGGAATAGCCAAGTTCCATAATAGTTAGTCACATTCCAGAACTTTATCCAAAAGTCATTTTAGAATCTCATTTCCATAGCGCATACTGAATTTCACTAAAATCGGTTAAGGAATAGCCTAGTTCCATCCTAGTGAGTTATATTCCAGAACTTCCTCTAAAAATCATTTAAGAAGCCAATTTCCATGGCGCATTTCGAATTTTACTAAAATCGGTTAAGGATTAGCCAAGATCCATAATAATTGGCCATATTCCAGAACTTTATCTAAAAGTCATTTTAGAATCCCATATCCATCGCGCTTATTAAATTTTACTAAAATCGATTTAGGAATATGCAAGTTCCATATGAGTCACATTCTAGAAATTCCTCTAAACATCATATAATAACCCCATTTCCATCCGGGAATTTCCAGGTTTCACTAAAATCGGTTAAGAAATAGCCAAGTCCCATAATAATTGGCCACATTCCAGAATTTTATCCAAAAATCATTTTAGAATCCCATTTCCATCACGCGAGTTATATGTATAGAAACAGAAGGTCATAATATAAAAATGCTCATGATGCAATTTATACCAAAGAATATCAAGTTCATTAAATTTTCACACTTAAAAATTGCAAATTTAAGAAAACTATTTTAGAACGGGAAACTTTATTAAACTTCGAATTTTATTCAAATATGTTTTTAGAACAGAAATTATAATTAAATTTCAAATATAATTTAAATGTGCTTAGTCTGATTTTTCAATAAAAGGAAAAAAATGAAATTATAAATTTTAACAGACATACAAATTTGTTGTGTACTTGACTCCGAAGAGATCAGTAAAGCCAATAACAAGTATACACTATATCAATACCAATAAATTCGTGTATTTAGATCTTAACATATAAATGTATTCCATTTTTAGTAGATAATGATACAAACGTTTGTCTAATCAAAAAAATAATTATTAGTAATGACACTGTGGTATAT
Organism: Tipula helvola; assembly: GCA_963556165.1. Lineage (NCBI taxonomy): Eukaryota > Metazoa > Arthropoda > Insecta > Diptera > Tipulidae > Tipula > Tipula helvola. The sequence goes on from OY744484.1 coordinate 17,515,915, forward strand.
CAGAATGTAAAATGAGAGGAATATTAGAAAACCTTGCTGAGAGTGATACAGTTATAGAATTACCAGACGATCAATGCATATCAGTTACATTTCAAATAGCTTCCCAAGAAAGTCATCTGAAATAATTGCTCAAAATTACCTAAATTACTATAAATGAAACATAAAGTCTCAGAATTTATTGTTAGATATTTCATTCCATAATCAGTGTGTCGCTTCCCTTTTGAGCTCCCAAAAATCTATTACTATTGCACCTCGCTCTGAAAAATTATTTTAAATTCCAGTAAATTGTTTGGAAATTGTTAACGTCTACAGAATTAATTTAGCACGAAATGTGAACTTCTGCCAATGAACCTCTCATATTAGGCCATATCGTCAGATTCGTTGCGGTTCATTGTTTCATCTGACCAAAATATATGTGATAGTGCACCATTCAACGGAACTTGCAATTCAATTTGTTTCAGTTTCGAAATAATTCCAATACTGCCCCTCGATTTATCATTTAATTATATTGTATCAATTCAATTATATTATACGGCAAGTCAGTTGGATGGTACACTATTCACATATTTTGGCATAAGAGACCCCCAGCACTCTGATTCCCCAAAAATTTTTGATTGCCATAAATGCTCTGGATTACCAGTTAATATAATTGAACGACAAATTGAGAGGCAGTACTCGAATTATTTCGAAACTGAAATAAATTGAATTGCAAGTTCCGTCGAATGATATACTATCCACATATTTAGGAATAAGGGAGCCCCCAGGGCCCCAGAACCCCGATTCCCCAAACATTTTGGATTGCCATAAATGGTCTGGATTACCAGTTATTATAATTGAATGAAAAATCGCGGGACAGTACTCGAATTATTCCGAAACAGAAACTAATAATGGTACACTTTTCACGTATTTTGGCATAAAGGAGCCACCAGAACTTCAATTCCCTAACAATTTTTGATTGCCATAAATACTCTGCATTACCAGTTAATATAATTGAATGACAAATCGAGGGGCAGTACTCGAATTATTTCGAAACTGAAATAAATTGAATTGCAAGTTCAGTTGGATGGTACAGTATTCACATATATTTTGGCATAAGGGAGCCCCCAATACTCCGATTCCCTAAAAATGTTTAATTGCCATAAATGCTTTGGATTACCAGTTAGTATAGTTTAATGACAAATCGAGGAGCAGTACTCGAATTATTTCGAAACTGTAACAAATTGAATTGCAAGTTCCGTTGAATGGTAAGCTATTCACATATTTTGGCATAATGGAGCCCCCAGAACTCCGATTCCCCAAAAATATTTGATTGCCATAAATGCTCTGGATTACCAGTTATTATAATTGGATGACAAATCGAGGGGCAGTACTCGAATTATTTCAAATCGAGACTAATTAAATGGGAAGTTCCTTTGTATGGTAACATTTACTTAATCTGTAAAAACGAAATAAATATTTTGAACAAACATTTAAATTCCAGTTCGATTTAGTGTCGGTGTTTACAATTTGAGTCAATATATTATTAGCGTAAATGCAAAATTAACTTAAATAATTTAAGTCCACTTGCAAATTACGGCATGTTTAGTATCAGACACTCTTAATTTTGGGCTGAGAGTACAATACATAACTGTTGCAATAGTTTTAGCTATCATGGGAGTATTTTTTTTTTGAATGACCTTAAATAGAGTCATTATATATATGTACATACTTTTTTGGGCTGACACTTGTATATCACGAAAATATATATTGTATTTAGTGATGCCATAGAATTTTTTTGGTTTACATTTTGGATGAACCTCAAATACATGCTCCCGTTTGGTTTTCCAGTGCCAAGACGCATATCGAAAAACTTCAAATAAGCCAAAATAAATATCTAATACTACTTTATAGCAAATCAAAATTTTACTCAACAATACGATTGCACAAACTATCAAAAGTACCATTAATTCTGGATAAAATTTTTAAAATAAGAAAAAATTTCAAAAATTAATTGAAGACATGAGCGGATGAAGGTGATATGTAACATTTTCTTTGATTTGGAATTTTTACATGAAGGAAGTTGTTATGTCTGTATATGCATTCTGTCCAATTCAAAACTAGGTTATGTAGAAAAATTTAAAGTGGATGAAGACTAAACTAAACTAAGAACAAATATTTTAAAATGAATCGTCGAAACTTTGGAACTCGTTTCTGTAAAATTATGAAAATGTTACATATCACCTTCATCCACTCATGTCTCCAAATAAGTTTAACTCAGAACCCTACTACAAATAATTTGTGCTTTGAACACTAAATATTAAAGTTATGTAACCTTCTTAACAATTAGTTTTTACGTTTTATTTAAGATTTATTTAGTGTACTATAAGTTAGTTTTAAGTTTAATTCATTGTGTTTAGATCCTAAATTTTCCATAAAAACAAATTATTGAAAAAAAAATTATAAATTAAGATGTGAAATATATCAATACAGTTTAAACTAGTTATAAGTAACTTAATATTATAAAGAAGAAAAGCTGTAATGAGCTGTACTCTGAACGAATGTCAACAAAGTTAACAATTATTTTATTATAATAAAGAATTTATTGAATTGAATTTTGAAGTTCATTAGAAAAATTTCGAGGAAACAAAAAACTTTCAAAATTATAATTTCATTTGGTGTACTGAAATTTTTAAAGACACGTGTTGAATTCGTTTTACTGTGACAAATAAGAAAAATGTATATACATTATTACGGAATTTAAGAAAAATGTGTAAACAATCCTAAGATATTTTGACACGTGATACTAATGAACGTAACTCATTTGGTATGTGTTTGACATATGTAATATTTTTGTTGTATTTGGGTTATGGTATGCATTTTTTGTTTATTTAAATAACTCACCTTGACAGACATTATCTATATAAATTAATCAAGTCTAAAAATTATATAAAACAGGCAACTGTTTTGAAATCAAGTCAAACTAAGCAACACGAGTACTTAAAGAAAATTTTTCAATTTACATATTTAAAATTTTTTTGTAAAAAACCGCAAACATCAATATTTCAACATGAGTATATGTATATTACATTATACAAAAATTTTATATACGCATAAAAAACCGATTCTGTATAAAAGTTTAATAGAATTTGGAAAATAATATTCTACAGAAACTTTACGGTCATTTTCACTTTTCTGTTTACTGAATTTTTTTTTCGAACACACTTATTGCAAAACACCAATACAAACATTATTTTTTAATCACCCTTCACCATTTTTTCTTTTACAAGTTACTTTATTTAATTTACTGTATTTATTTTAATTCACACACAAAAACACATGCAAACAATTGCATTCACTGTTCGCAATATATCCAGATTAACAAAATTTTCCGAAAAGCTAGACTTAAAATAAAGTAAAACTTGTTTTTTGGATTAAAATAATGTCGAAATAAAATGAAAATAAAAACAAAAACAAAAAACCAATACTAAATTCTCTCGTGTTATTATTGTTACGTTGTTTATGTTGTGTACAATTAAACAAAGCAGGAAAAATTGAAAATAGCACGATTGAAAAATCATAACAAAACATAAAAAAAAATCCCCTAAAAGAGGGGATTATCGGTTTGGACAGGAAAAAGGGAAATTTGGAAATATTTCAGAGAATGCAAATTGTTGTTGTTAGTTTATTGATTAGTTGGATTTATAGCAACCAACAGTGGTGCCATCTTCAAAAATTTTGAAATTTTTTTACAATATAATAGTCGAAATTTATTGTGAAGTTACCCTAGGTTTATAGCCGAAAATGTCAAATGTTATTGATTTTTCCATTGCGTCGCCGCTCTTTTTAGTATTGGAGGGTGAATTGAAATATTTTATGATATTTTCCCTAATGGTAAGCGGAAAAATTTGTTAAAATGCTATTTTTAGCTGCGTTTTATATTTTGGGCTCTTTAAAATCTGTTAACCTGATATAAGTCTGGTTTATTAAGAATGAATGTGTAAGTAAAACCGTATAATTAGGTAATCGTCTACCATTTACCAAATATTGATGACAATTTTTCTAGGCCAGTATGTCAATGTCGGTCTTCTGAGAAATTTCACATAATTCAAGCGAACTACATAATTGACATAAAAAAACATTGCAGATGGCTGCAACAACGAAAAACATATTTTAGCGTTTTTTTAAATTTATATTTTCTCTAGTTGGAGACAAATTTTGAAAATGCATTTTCAGGTTTATTTTAAGTTTAACTAATAAAGTTGTTATCAGTTTGTTTGTTGATCCGTGATGAGTTTACTATTTTTAACATTTTATTGTATCAGTGAAATAGAGCCAGGCCTAAATCTTACCATAACCGTATGTATATGTCGGAGGAAACATTTACATTGGCAACCATAAAATTTGTGCTACTTTACAACTCCTTCTGCACTTCATCTATTCGTTTATTTCATGTAAATATATATTGATATTAATGTATCAGCTTTATTTGTTGCGATATTACTAATTGAATCATCGATGCAAGTACATAGCTTCAATAATTAATCATCTATAAAAATTTGTTCGAAGTATTTCCATGCACAACCCAGGATGAAAAATCTATTTTATATTAACGTTTATTTATGTAACGTATTATTCGGATAAAATTAACGTAGACACAGGAGTTTGTTTTACTCAGCATTAATTCAAATTTCGTGAAAAAATAAATTTCCTATGCGTGATTGCATACAATATTGTTGTTGTTGCGGTTGTCCAAATGAAATAGACAAAATCTCCCAATTAAATTAGTTCCATATTACTAAGGAATCCTACTGTTACTGCTGTTATTGCTACAGCTATGGTGTAAAAATTTACTAAATAAGTAATACCGTAACTACCGAAACATTTATGAACTAAAATTAATTTTTGTTCGTTCTCACTACATCCCAACGAAGGATTTGGCCGCTTCATGATGAAGTTCCCCTAGTTTTAAACCGTATAAGTTGCCTGGACCTGATGGTATTATCTCTGCGGATATTGAACAAACTACGGATCTAACCATTTCCTGGTTAGAGGTAATTTTCAAAGGCAGCCTAGAACTATGTCACATTCCTAGTAAATGGACGGAAGTGAAGGTTGTATTTATACCTAAAGCTGGAAAACGCTCAGCTTGTTTCCTTCCTTTTTAAAACACTGGTAAGAAAAAAGAAGCTCATATTGGAGGCACGATTGTGCTGTCTAAATCTCAACATGCTTATTGCAAGGAGAGATCTGTAGAGGATTCTCTTCATTCTCTTATATACCTTATTCAAAAATCTTTCGAGTATAAATATGTACTATCGCCTTGGTGGCACAGTAATACTAAAATTGCTTAAGTGTTCTAAGTTCCACTCTAGTTGGCCATATTCCAAAACTATGTCCAAAATCATTTTAGAATGCCATTTCCATCGCGAATATCAAATTTCACTTAAATTGGTTAAGAAATAGCGAAGTTCCATAATAATTGGCCATATTCTAGAATTCCATTTCCATCGCATACGCCAAATTTCACTCAAATCGGTTTAGGAATGGCTAAGTTCAAACCTAGTGGGCCATATTCCAGAACTTTATCCAAAAATCATGTTAGAACCCATTTCCATCGAACATTTATAATTGCATCACAGTCAGTTAAGGAATAACCAAGTTCCATTGTAGTTGGCAATGTTCCAAAACTTTATCTAATTCAGTCTTTCATCTAATTTGCTGTCGACCTATACCTAATAGGCGAGTATTACAAAAAAATCTCGTGAAGGGTTAATGTCAGTAAGGTTCGTCCTCCAAATCCAAAAGAATAACTTATTGATTCTTTGAACCAAAAACGTAACGTAGTTTAAATACAGAGCGAACAACAACCGTCTTTGTGCAGGGGTTTCTCAGCCTCGTTAAAATGGGTTGAAATGATTCAATTTTTCCGTTGTACGGGTGTCGATTTATGAACAAAATGAAAAATTCAGGTAGCAGTCTGTATGAAAAGACATAATTTAGAAATTACTTTGTTTGAAATTTAATATTGTAATGTGTAATAAAAAATATATTTTCTAGAATAGAAATAAAATTTACTGATGTTTGATGAACCAACAATTACATACCACATACGCCAAATTAAAAATGTGGGAAAATTTGATTGCAAGAATATTACATTTTTAAAAATCGACCAAAAGAATATAAAAAAATATCTATGTATGTAGTTTGTACACAATACGTAGGGAATGATATCAAAGGGCCGAATGTCGAAGGGCCGAATTTCAAAGGGCCGAATGTGTCGGAGGGCCGATTTTCGAAGGGCCGAATTTTTTTGTTTATTTTTTTATGAAAATGTTTCGGCTTTTATAGACAATATATTACTTGTAATGTTTATTTTTTTGTTTTGTTTTTAAAAATATAATTTTTTAAATTTCTTGTTAAGGAATATTTTGTAAATGTACTGAATTTGATATTAAGAACTATAATTTTTATTTATTTATGAAAAACAATATTAATTTTCCAGATATCAATACCAGGTTGAAATGTTGTTTGTCAAAATGACTCATATCAAAATAGGTAATCAATAAGATTCTTTCGGCTTTTTATAGACACAATATATTAATAATAATGGCATTCACAATATTTTCGACTTGTCAATCAGAAAAATGAAGAGGCCAGTCATTTATAATATATCTACCAAAAAAGTAGAAATATCAAAATCCCCCCCGTACTTTAACCCGAGAGTTAATACAAAATGTATTTTTACTCTAAAAAAGAAAACCTTTCCTTGCGTTTTCGGTGGGTAGTTTGGTTTCGTACTGATAATCTCAAAACAAAAAGTTCGATCTACTCATCAGGTAGCTACGACCAAACTACAAAAATACAATTCCAACTCCATACATTAAGTATGAAGAAAGAACATGGTTGACTTAGCGAATCATAAATAAATTCACCAAATCAAAAAACACAAGGAAAACTTTTCATTTCTGTGTGTTTTATGCCAACACGAATAATAGAAAGAGAAGTTTAGTTGTCTGTATTAAATCAATAAGATTCTTTCGGCTTTTTATAGACACAATATATTAATAATAATGGCATTCACAATATTTTCGACTTGTCAATCAGAAAAATGAAGAGGCCAGTCATTTATAATATATCTACCAAAAAAGTAGAAATATCAAAATCTCCCCCGTACTTTAACCCGAGAGTTAATACAAAATGTATTTTTACTCTAAAAAAGAAAACCTTTCCTTGCGTTTTCGGTGGGTAGTTTGGTTTCGTACTGATAATCTCAAAACAAAAAGTTCGATCTACTCATCAGGTAGCTACGACCAAACTACAAAAATACAATTCCAACTCCATACATTAAGTATGAAGAAAGAACATGGATTTGGATCTATACCGTCTTACTTTGGTACAAGTTATTCCTATCCGAATAGGAATGAAATTTTGCCCAAAGTAAGAGCCAAGAATACTTTTTTTTTTACTTTCAACAGTTGGCACCAAGCTGTAAAAATATTATTATTATTTAGAATTTCAACAAATATGAAGTAGTGATAACAAATTATTGAATAAAGTATGTATAGTAATTTCAAATGATAATAAACAAACTTTAAAATTCTGATTTATCGAAAAATTGAGAATTGTTATTTAATATGAACTCATAAAACTAAATATATCTAATATATTTACTGTAGTGGTAAACACTACAACTTAATGAAGAAGAGAATTTTTCTATACTTACTTCTCAGTGGAATGAAATTATTCATTCCGGAATGAAAATACACGGCATTGTTGTTGTAAAATTGTCAAAGTTAAGCATGAAACACACCGAGCAGCGGCAGCGAGCAGCAGATTTAAATATACCTTGATTTCCTAATGTATTCATAGATAGTCGTATGTTAAGCAAAATTATAAACAATTTTTATAAAAAAATTCAAATATTTGATAATTTTAATAGATAAATTTCGAATAAAAGAAAATCTATCACAAGTGGAATATGTGGGACATGTCGCGCTGCTCTTGGTGTGTTTCAGCTTTAAGACTACATTATTACATAAGACTACAAGTGTTATACTATTTTATTATTATACTATCTAAGGTGCTAAATTGGTATAAATATTTTAGGGTTGTCATATAAAAGATAAAAATGTCACGTGTACTACCATATCCTACTTATAGATGTCACTAACTATATAATTTCATACAAAGTAAACATAAATACATAGGTATAAAACTTACAAGTAAACCACGCCTTCAAAGATTTTTGTAACCAATCATATTATGGTTTGTAAATAACGCCATTTATAATTAACCAAAATACAATTTTTGAATTTTAGTTACCATCCTCAAATCCAAAAAAAAAAATTACAAACACGAAGTGTTTTATGTAATGTGATTTAAGCGAAAGTTCGGAACTTTTGTTGAATTGTTTTTTGTTGAGAAAATACTCGTAAACACAAAAAATAAAAACTACTGGAAATAAAAGAAGTTATAAAAAAGATTCATCAAACATGAATCTTTTTTATAACTTCTTTTAAATTTGTTAATGTGTTTTTCATTTTATTTTTGTGTTTCATTTTTCCAAAAATTATCAGATTTTTAAACTTAAAAAAAATGTGATAACATAATCATTTTTATATATATCGGACTCAAAAAACAAATGAAAATTGCATTGTGGGACTTTCGTTTTTGAAAATAGTGCCGCTATATATATATATATATATATATATATATATATATATATATATATATATATATATATCGCACTATCCGTGCAAGATAACGATAAGTCAAAAACGTTGATTTTCAGGAGAACGTTTTTTAGGTTTTTCAACTAGAACTTTTTGGATACATGTTTAATTAAAAATATTCTTTACTGCAAATGGTTCATTTCTCCTGACAATTTAGCAAATCATTTAAAAAATCTAAAAAAATTAGTTTAAATAGGTAAACGCGTTACTCACCGTGTACAATTTTATTAAAACAGTATTGTAAGTACTAGTTATAGTTTTTTTGATTGGGAAAATTTTAAATTCTTAAATTGTAAGTCGAGTTGTAGTTTTTATAAGAAAATTTTTTTTTTTTTTTGCTATTGTAACTCTACATATCGGAGTATTGCATTACTATATTCAACATAATTTTTTATTGTAGTCACTTTAAATCATAAAACATGACGATAATTTAAATTACCAGCTACTCATGTTTCTTTTTCCTTTTTCTGGTTTTCACTTTATTTTGTGGCGAAGATGCGGATGTAAAAGAACCAGAACAGTTTAAATCTGATTGTTCGTACTCAAAATCCGTGCCGTAGCACACAAATAGTTCTGGGAGTACAAAATAAATGTTATTTTTATCACAAATAAAGATTGTCTAAGTGACGAAGACATCTGTGGTTTGAAGCACTATGGAGAACATCACGGATAATTTAGTTTTTTTAGTGTTAGTAGTCTTTTTGCTCAAATCCGTATAGGAAATTTAGGGATTCTCAAACGGAATTCTGGGATCTTGTTTTCAGTAATTAAAGTGTGACTGGGAATAACCCAGTTGTATGTACTGATGATAAAATTCTGGATCTTGGATTCGTGCATAATGAAAATGGGATCTTTAAATGAGTTTTAAAATAAGTTCTGGAATGTGGCCAATTACCTATGAAGGAACGTTTCTTATCCGATTATTATGAAATTCGGCATGCACAACGGAAATGGGATTCTAAGATGAGGTTCAGACGAAGTTCTGAAATATGGCCAATTAAGAAGGAACATATCCTTTTATTTATTTATTTATACTGAGAAAAGTCTACAAATTTGACTTGAATTTATAACATATTAAACAGGGTAGAATAAAAATTAAATTAAACAAAAAAAGAATAGAAATTGACATAAAAATATTTTTAGGTTGGAGCAAAATGTTGCTTCAACCTACGTTTACGTTTCCTAACCGATTATGTTGAAATTCAGCATGTACATGAAAATGGGCAATTAGGAAGGAATTTGGTGATTTCTTTACCCATTAAGATTAATTTCAACATGTTCGTTGGAAATAGGGTTTTAATTGAATTTTAGATAAAGTTCTAAAATAAGACCAATAAGGAACTTGGCTGTTTTTTAACAGATTATAATGTTATTCGAATTGTACGATGGAAACGGGATTAAAATAATATGAAAACGTTCTGGAATATGGTCAATTCCTTTCTAATTCGTGCCATTTTCCAAAACTTTATGCAAACATCATTTAAGATCATTATGATGAAATTCGATTTGCACGATGGTAATGGGTGACTCTTATCTTCTAATTCTCCACCATTCCAAATTTTCTTTACTGGTCCAGCGGGATGTGGTAAAACGTGTGTCATTAAACTTCTAATGGAAATTTACAATCGCTTTACCGATAACGATGGTTGCTGTAACGCTTATATTACGCGCGCTTCAACTGGCAAATCTGCTGTGGCTATTAACGACACCACAGTGCATACTGCGTTAAAAATCATCTTGCCAAAACTCGCACACTATTCAAGTACGTCCGAGTCTTAATCATAGACGAAGTCAGTATGATAGGCGCAGAATTATTAGCACAGATCGATCAACGACTCAAACAGATTAGCGGTACATTTGATGTTAATTTTGGAGTTGATTATTATGAGTTGATAAATAACCAAGCTTATTCCTAATCGGCCTGATTTTCTTGAAAATACTATTGATGGATAAACTTCTATACGAGATATTTAAATTTTCTACATTCGGATCTAAGACGCAATTAGAAATCCGAGACAAGTCAATCCTCAATTAGTTTCAAAACCGAGGTTTTACTGTAATATATTTTTCCTATACCGTTATATAGTTGAATGTGTATATTAAAAAAAATCGAAAACCTGAACTTTGGTGACAAAAACGATATCCCGGGATACCTAGTAAGAAAGCTTAGTTATATGATACAAATGCAAGGCAAGTATTATTTTCCCTGAATTTCTGTTATATAACTAATTTCAAAGAAGTTACATGAATCGTTTATTTCTAAACCAATTTCGGCAATATCAGTGAACATGTTATTTTTATATAAACCTTTAATTTATTTAATTATAATTTTTTCAATAAAGATTTATTTATATTTTTTAATAAATTTTAAATTAAAGTTTTTTGTCAAAAAACGATAGTTTTACTTTACTCCAAGTAACAAAAGTCCAACCAGACATACGATGCCTACTTTGAAAAATTTTCCAGCTGAAATATGCTGTAAGTAGTACTTATAGTTATTAAAACGAAAATTTATTTGTCACATAAACAACGATAACTTATACTTACAGTTGCATTTAAAAATTATTTGCCTCCTAAGAAAACGATAACTGGAAATACGATATTGAGAATATAATTTGTTTCAATCAAGAAAACTATAAGTCAAGTTATAGTATTTATAACTGGGACGAAAAATCAAAAATGACTTATCGTATTATTAGAAAATTATACAGCATCCCTCGGGAGGACCCATTTTAAAAAATGAGTTAAACTGGGATGTACTACTTTCTCTGAACTATATGAAAATGCAATCATGCAATAACGCGATAAGTAGTACTTATCGTTTTCTTGCACGGATAGTGCGATATATATATATATATATATATATATATATATATATATATATATATCGCACTATCCGTGCAAGAAAACGATAAGTACTACTTATCGCGTTATTGCATGATTGCATTTTCATATAGTTCAGAGAAAGTAGTACATCCCAGTTTAACTCATTTTTTAAAATGGGTTATATATATGGGACATTTGCATTTAAATCTCACATAAAAAAATTTAAAATATAATTTTTGAATCATAATTTAATTAATTTTTGAATTAAAAAAAAATTTAAAATATAATTTTTAAATCATATTTCTGGTTCTTTTAAATCTGGGCGTGAGCAGATTTGTGTTTTGCATTTTTTTAAATAATCTTTTGTGCTATTTTTAATTTTTCTGTCATGAACGTTACCTAAAAATACGTTTTACGTTATTTTTAAAATTATTAATTTGAAAATATAAAAGATTAGTATACCATTTGGAAGTAGACGTATCACCATTGTGAATAAACGTTGATAAATTAAATTTATATTTTTGAATTTCACAATTTATCTAAAATAAGTAAAGTAACGTTCATGACAAAAAAACTAGTTTTTTTAAAAATAAAACTCCAAAATAATTTAAAAAAATACATTTTCATAAATTTCTGTATTGTGATCAAATACTTAACTTATACCCGTTAAAAATTATCTGTAAAATGCTAAGGGGACAAAAAAAATGCTTGGGGACACAAACGTGTTAGATTTAAATGCAAATGCCCCATATATATATATATATATATATATATATATATATATATATATATATATATATATATATATATATATATCAGTGGCGGCGCCTGGTATTTCTGCCGACGGAAGCATTTAAATAAATGGACGTAGATTCATCCCTAATTATTTTAATTGCCTAAATTAATTTAATAATACAGCACCCTGATTCTCTAAAAACTAAGATAATGGGTAAACGTGTAAACTTGCAAAAAGCAAAGCTTACTTTAATGAGTTCGCAATTATTCGATTTTGCTACTAGCTACTTCAAATGAAATCAAAAATTTCAAACTAATAAAAGAAAGCTTTGCTTTTTACAAGTTTACACGTTTACCCATTATCTTATTTTTTAGAGAATCAGGGTGCAGAGTGTCGATTCTCTAAAAATAAGATAATGTGTAAACGTAAAAACTTGTAAAACGCAAAGCTTACTTTTATGAGTTTGACATTTTTTGAGAAGACTACCGCTAAAATAATATCGAAAAGTTGCACTCATAAAAAGAAGCTTTGCTTTTTACCAGTTTCCATGTTTCCACATTATATTATGTTTTAGAGAATCAGGGCACAGGGTGTCCTATTCAAGACGACTTAACGTTTTTTTTAAACAATAAAATACCCATATGAAAATTATTTAATCTCCAGTTAGGTGTTTCAAAATGTTTTGATCAAAAGCAAGACGATTTACTTTAATTCTGCCTGTAAACTTTTGAACTTGAGTGTGCTTCATAAATAAACCAGAAAGCCCTCAAGATGTAATCTCGGAATACATTATGTTAAATTTTTTAACCAACCAAAATATGATAGATCTTTTGGGAGATACTTGTTGAAATTGTGCTTGAAATTCCCGCTTTATTTCTTCAATTGAGTTTTTATCTCATAAATTCCATTGCAATGAAGATTTTTTATTTGTTTGAATATCTCATTATGCAATGCTGTTCGAATTTGAATGAAATTACAGTACTGATTGTTATTAACTTAAAAAGTGAAACCATCTTTGAAAAAAAAAAAAATTATTTTAAAATGAGTCGCGTTTTGAATAGGACACCGTGTATTTTATTTTAAACAAAAATGTTTTTTAATTATATTAGGCTTACATATTACAATATGCAGAGGTAGTCCTAGATATTTTGCACAAGTTCACTAATTATAACAATTATAACTTTTAAACACATCGAAAAATCCGAATAAAAAACGAAATAATCGTTTCCTTTAGTAGATTATTCTCCATGGTAAAACGACCGTACAACAACAACATTTATTTTATTCGTAGAGAAAAATACGTGAAGCCAGCTCATTGAAGATTATTGTATGAAAGAAAAATTTCTATTTGATTTAGAAAATGATAAAACTGATGGAATCTAACAGATTTTACGATTTAATGAAATGTATTGATGCTTATTAATTATTATGCATGAAATATTAATTATTTATGCAAAATATGTTAAAGATGTATTATGCTAATGTTGTAAATTGTAATGAATTATATTTACAAAATTAACCAAAAATCTTTACGGAAGCAGTGCTTCCGTTGCTTACTATGACGCGCCGCCACTGATATATATATATATATATATATATATATATATATATATATATATATATATATATATATATATATATATATATATATATATATATATATATATATATATATATATATATATATTATATATATATCAGGGACGAAGCGTGACATTTTCAGAAGCGGAAGCACATCAACTTACAAATTGATTGCTAATTGACATCATATGCATTTCATTTTCTTCGAAAGATGCACATAACTATTTCTTTTAAAAAGGGGTGAGATTCCAGAAGGTGGTCTGTGATTTTTGTTTTGGTGGTAGTAGAAAGTGATCACCCCTCCCTCGGTGATCACCTCTTAAGGTGAAATTGGTACTTTATACAGGATCACTAAAAATTTTACTAAAAGTACTAAAAATGCTATATCGGGCAACTAAAAACGGGAAACGTCAAAAAATTGTTAACTTGTTACATTTTTACGTTTGCTAGAAATGTTTAATTTTAACTTGGTCAAAAGGAAAATGAAAATGGGTTTAACGTTCCTCAACAGAGTTAACGATATTTTAACCGAACAATCAATTTTTTTAAATAAAATAATAATTTGGTTCAAATATTTATTGTCTTTTGTTACTCAGCTATTAAACATAATAATTACAAGAACAAAATTAAAAATACCATTTGGCGCTCAGTAACTGATTTTATTTAAGGGCCATTTGCGTTAAATTTCTTTAATCATTTAATATTAAAAAAATATATTAAATGTTCATAAATACTCAAGTTTTCTACAAATAAATCCTAAAATATTTTTTTGTATGTTGTTCTCTTGTTGGTGATAACGAAAGTGATAGTTTTAAATACAATTACCAAAAAGTGAGCACCGAATGGTGATAATCGTGGTGATAATCACCATACGGAATTTCATTTTTGAAAAAGTGACAGGTGATAATCATTTGCCACCTTCCGGAATCTCACCCCAGATTATATTCATTAAATTATGTTAATATTCTAATTTAAATCATTTATTTCATAAAGAACTAGAAATACAAGAAAAATTGTTACCTTGCTTGCTAGATGCTAATAAAATGTATGCCCGGCGTAGTTTAACATTGTTGAATGCGAAACTATATTCCTCCGTTCAATAAAATTGCTTAAAAGAAACGGCCTATAATTTTATATATTTTACTCAGATTAAAAAATCAATAAACGAAATAAAACAAAAGGTTCTATCAAAACTAAAAGTAAAATAGATCATTTTATGCCGAATAAACTGTAGAGTTGTCTCATTTGCACAATTCCTATTGGAATTTAATAAGAAATAGAGGAAGAGCAAAGCAACATGAAAAATAATGAATGATCTAAAATCATTATTTTTTCTATGTGATGTGAGATAGTGTCGCGACAGTAATATAAAATTTAACATGAAACTGGGAATGAATTTTTGAAGATCAATCTTTCATAATACATTTCCGTGTGGTTATTTGAATATATAGCGCTAAGTAGTAGCTGAAAACTAAAAATGTATAGTTTTGAGCAACGACCTAAGTAACATTTTTCATAAATTTTATATTTTTTGGAAAAGAAAGAATAATTAAATTAAATATGATTTAATTTAATTATTAATGATTCTCAATAGGTTTAAAATAATATTACTAACAGTTTAAATATTTGTACGGAAGCACTCATTCCGTTCAATATATGGACGCTTCGTCCCTGATATATATATATATATATAATATATATATATATATATATATATATATATATATATATATATATATGGGTTATTTCGCGTCAACTGGGCCCCCTGCCTGCCCAAAAATTGGCTTAACTTAAAAATATCTTTTTGGGCTTAGAATATTGTCTGACATGTCTACTTTTAAATTCTTCATGGCGGTTTTGAAAATTCAAGATGGCGGCTGAGATATGTCAGTTAGAATACATGGACGTTGGAGAAAAATGCCTTAGATCTTTATAAAAACGTTCTTGATGATTTTTAAAAATCTGAAATAATTCATGTATATTCTCTGTCTAAATATAAACACGATAGTACACGTCAGACAAATTAAAACACCATTAAAAGTAGAAAAAACTTAAAAACTTTGTAGATTTTCAGAAGTTTTCCCATTATGTCCAATTAAGTAAGGGGTGAATGTATTTTTCGAGAAACGTGATGTTTTTTAACAAAATACTACAGACACTAATGAAAAAAAGCATAATCAATTTAGGTGCTGCAGAACCGAAGATCTGATTCTTTTTTTAAATCGAAAAAAATAACGTATGATGATTTACAGTATTATCAAACGATGCTTTATTAATAAAAAGTTATTCGAATGCTAAAGATTCAATCAAATTTGCTTATAATTCGATTAATTAAAATTAAATCGTAAATAAAAAGCTTTAAATTGTAAATTTAAAACAAAAATGCTTACTGATTGAGAATAAAAAATCCCACGTTATTTTTTCCAATTTAAAAAAATTAGATCTTCGATTCTGTAGCACCTAAATTGATTATTGTAGGCTCATTTTTTTCGTTAGTGTCTGTAGTATTTTGTTAAAAAACATCACGTTTCTCGAAAAATACATTCATCCCTTATATGGACATAATGGGAAAGCTTCTGAAAATCCACATAATTTTTAAGTTTTTTCTATTTTAAATGGTGTTTTAATTTGTCTGACGTGTACTATCGTGTTTATATTTAGGCACAGAATATACATGAATTATTTCAGATTTTTAAAAAATCATCAAGAACGTTTTTATAACGATCTAATGCATTTTTTTCAATGTCCATGTATTCTAACTGACATATCTCAGCCGCCATCTTGAATTTCCAAAAACGCCATGAAGAATTTAAAAGCAGACATGTCAGCCATTATTCTAAGCCCAAAAAGATATTTTTTAAGTTAAGCCAATTTTTGGGCAGATGGAGTGGCCCAGTTGACGTGAAATGCCCCATATATATATACATTATATATAATGTTGTCCGAGTTTGGGATGCTAATCCGTTAAATAGAGATTCCTTGGTTCATCCTGAGAAAAAAAACGTACGGGAGGGTTCAATTTTTTATATCCTTTGAGATACAGGATGTTTAAACTACATATTTAGTTCAGAAAATAAGTACCCCAAATATTAAACTGTAACTTCCAAAATATTTATCGGAGAGCAACCAACTTAGTCATATTTGACTGGTAATTGTATGGGCTATTATTAAAATTGGAGTATAGTTATCTTGCATCTGCATCCTTTTGAGAGCTATGATGCTTAAAGTAAACAAAAAAATTTTGTTTTATCTGCGTTTTTCTCAAAAAAAAAAGGTTATAACTTTTATTTTAATTCCTCATGATCTCCTATACAATCCCCCAATACAAAGTTTGGGTTGAAGAGCTATAAAAGGTGCTCAAAATGTCCTCTTTGTGATTGCTGCAGTGTGTATTCGTTGTATTAGTTCTTGTTTTGTTTCAATTTCTTTAGAGTATACAAGCGCCTTCAACGTTCCCCATACATAAAAATCCAATACCGTAAGGTCGGGGGATCTTGCAGGCCAATAAATTGAACCGTTTCTTTCAATCCAATTATTTGGATAATTTTCGTTTAAAAAATTCTTAACATTATTATCGTAGTGACAAGGTGCACCATCATGTTGGTATGTGTGCGAGATTCTACTTTAAATAAGAACATCATCAAAGAGGAGTGGCAAATCATCTTCTAAAAATTGTAAATAACGTTCACTATTTAATCTGGATTGTAATATGAATGTTCCAATTAACAGAGCATTCACAATGAAACAACTTTTTACTTTTGACTTACAGGTTTGAATGAATTTCCAACCTAACGAGCAAAAATTTTTGTTCGTCAAGTTGGAAATTCAAACAAACCTGTAAATAAAAAGGATAAAGTTTTTTCATTGTGAATGCTCTATAACTTATCGCCAATTACATCAACCCAAACGTTTACACTGAATCGGTGCTGAAATGATGTTTGTTTTTCGAATGAGGATTTTCAGTAGCTCATACATATTTATCATCTGCTTAATAGGCGGTCTTGTAAGGAATAGGAAATGTTGTCCAGCACATAACTATTCTAGAATATATCATTACCCTATTCGTAATTTTGGTCCAATTGTACCATTTGCGGAACTAATTTCAGCTAGACACGATAGAATAGGAGTTGGAAATGTTTTGAATTATTTTTATTGTGAAGTCCTGCGGAACAACCCGAAAAATAAATCACCAACAATTTCGTATAACCTACTGGTTTAGGGTTTTTATAAACAAACATTTTAAAGGAGCTAAATATCATGGATATATAAATATTTAGTTAAGATTCTACTATTACGCGTTTAAAAAAAATAACGGGACTAACGGCGTGTTTACATATATATTATGTTGTTCAAATTTAACTGTTTTTAGTATTACTCCAAAGTTTAGTGATAAATGCAAAAAGCGGTTAATGTAACCCAGGCAAAATTTGTGTGGGTAGGATTCATAAAAATTTTATGAATCGACCTTGATTAACATACATAATCGTTATTAAATATCACAATCAAGGAAGCCGATGAGAAAAACCTGGAACTTTGTTTAGTATTACTCCAAATTTCGGTACTCAATGGAATATGGGGTTGGTGCAATCCAAGCCAAATTTGACGGTGTAGAATTTATTAGAACTTCATGAAACTGGTCATTGTGACAGATGATACCGTTATTTAGTCCTAGTATCAAGGAAACCTATAAAAAAATCTGGAACTGTGCTTAGAACTCTTTTACAATTTTGCGCCTAATAGAATAATGGATTTAGAAAAAGGCGCACTCAATATAAATATGTAGGTTTTCAATTATTTTTAAAATAAATCGTTCCTACATATATTAAAATAGCCTAAATGTTTGCAATTTACTAATCCAATCACATTTTTGTATTTTAAAACATTTAGTATATACTTCACATCTGTATATACTTAGATGTGTGATGTTTTTCCTAAAATAATAGCCGCATTTCTTGACGCTTAATTCGGATCAGATCAAAGATCAGATCAGAGTTTACAATGAAAGCAATAACATAATTTTTGTAAAGTTTTGTTTTTGGATCAAAAATATCATCTGAATACTTGCTTTTATTGCTTGCATTTTCATGAAATCCGGATCCGATGAGACGCCAAGTGAGGCTAATACTAAACGCCATTTTTATATAGGAGGATTTTTATAATAAACTTTACATGCGTATGTCAATTGCAATATTGAATTCAACCCCTGTACAGGGTTCTTTTTCTTTGGTATGCAAACATATGAAGCATAGTTTACTTAGAACTAATCTAACATCTACTATATTAAAAAATGTACCTATAATTTATATATAATTTATCTAATTTCATAAATTAAAACAAAACACATTTAATTTATGTTACTATATAATATGTTTATTGCTTTTTAAATTTTCTCGATATTTATAGAAATTATAGAACTAAGCGGAACCATGTAGATATTTATATAAAAATGCGGTAAGCTCCATGTAAGCGCTGCCAGAATGTCACCATATTCAATAAAAAATAATTGGTTTGATGGGTATACGGTGACTGTACGAGTATAATTGAAAAATCAAACTACCCAGTATTTCATTTAGTATTCGATTCAATTTCAATAAAATATTCTAAATCTCATAGCTTTTATAAGGTCTACTTTTTAGAAAATTCCTTCAATTTCTTATTGGAAAAACAATATTGCTAAGTCTAGAAATTTAGACATCTGGTAAAATTTCTAAAATATTCGGATATTCAAAAATGACATGATTGAATTTCTTCAATTTCAAACTTTTGTAAAGTTGCAATAATGGCAATATATTTTTTTGGTTGCCATATTCTTACATGATAACGATGAAACTTACCGGTCTTATATATTATAATTCCTCTAAATTATAAAAATTAAAAGAAAACGAACATTTAACTCATATTAATTTTTTGTACTAAATTTTCTTATTCTTTGTGCGTTAAAATATAATTTTTGTTTTAAGCCGCTTAACTATTTATATGTTTTTCGATGTTTTTTTTTAGTTTTTAGTTCTTTGGTTGAAAATTTTTGTTATTTAAAATACCACGGTAAGAAAAAAAAATAATTTTTCTTCCGTGATCATTTAAGTTTGGTTTTGTTTTCTTAAAAATTTAATAAAAATGAATAAGCTCATCAATTTTTTTTTTTATGTTTTAATTTTTTGTTTTTAATTAATTCTACACATGTAATTATTTATGTTTAATTTATACTGTTTCTTTTTATTCAAACACTTAAATATCTCGACTAGTGCCGTAAAATAAGACCCAAGGCAAAAACTTAAGTCAAATTACAATCAAAATGTATTGCCCCGAAATTTTTTTCGGGCATTTTTTCACTTTTATAAAGCGAAATAAAACGTCTTATTTCACTGTCACTACTAAGTTATACAATTTTAAAATATTCTGTAAAAGGGAAGTTTAATTTCGAAATGAGAATAAAAAATTCATTTTTAACTATGAGAAAGGAAAATTTAATTTTAAATATTTTGGAAAAGGAAGGTTTAATTTTAAAATTAGACTGGAAATCTCCATTTTGCAGAATGTTTTCAAACTAAATCTTTCTCTTGTAAAAATTTTGGAAATGTTACATTTAATTTTAAAACATTCCGGGAAATCTCCTTCCATTCTTACTTTAAAATAGGAACATTTTAAAGTTCTAATAAAAACTAATTTTTATAATTAGGACGTAATTTCTCAAAAAACCGGCTCTGATTTCGATCTACAAAAATAAAAAAAACGGCATTAATGCACTTTAATTAATTTTTTCGAGCCGGGCTTATTTCACGGCACCGTTTTGATTTCAAAACTGTGGTTGGTTTATTAAAATATTTGTGTCTTGTGTTTAATTAAGAAAATAACATGTATTTCGATTTTGTTTTTATATGTGTGTCACACAGTCTGTGCATGTTTGCGTGTTTAATTAAACTTTCATTTAATTTTTAAAAATAAGAAAATAAAATTATGTGTTAATCCTCAAATTAAAACTTCTTAAAAATAATTAGCTCTAGCATAAAAGAAAAAAGGATATTTTTTCAATTTTAATACAATTAATTAATTAAAGTTATATAATTTAATTTTAAATTTGAACCCTTCTTTACATTGGTTTTTGTAATATTAGTTACATTGTCATTTTAATTTATTTCTTATGTTTAAATTATTTATTTATTGTATTATTTTATAAATTGATACACTAAAAATTAAACAAATTTTAAATTAAATTCCATAAAATTACGTCAAAATTACATATTTATTATATTTATATAAGGTTTCTAGATCAAATAAATGTTTTTTTTTAATAATCCACAATAATAAGAAATAAGGCAACAAAGAAAATAATAATCTTTAGAATGTTTAAGCCGATTGTTGCAAATAATACGCTCCACAATCTTATAAATTTTACATATCGAAATAATATAGAGACACTTAATTTTTGACATATTCTTATTAATAAATAATAATTGGAAGAATTACATTCCGGATTTCTTGCAGATATAATGTTCACCAAAAATATAATATTATGTCCGGGCTTACTTATTTAAGGAAGCGGATGTACAGAAATAAAAGGTATTATAATATACTACGCTCTATATGAACAAAAATTATAAGTTCCAAAAGATTTTTGAACGTAATAAGTTCCACACATTACTTCTGAATTTCTCTTAGTGAAATATCTCAAATAATTTCCTCAGACAAAACCTAATGACAAATATGTTTTGTCTTTTGATTTGTTTAAGAAAACATAAAACAAAGATGTCGGGAAAAGCAAACCTTATTCCAAAAATTAAGACAACAAATCATTGACCACCGCTATTAACTTTTTTTTTCTTCAAATAAACGTTCCATAAATTATAAACATTTTTGTGACTTCGTTAAAATAAAATACGGGTAAGTTCGATGTTGTAAATATAAACCACAATTTCTAACTTCAAATTAAAATTAAATAAATAAATAAAGATAATAATAATCTAGATTCTACTTTGTATTTAAAAAA
Organism: Tipula helvola; assembly: GCA_963556165.1. Taxonomy (NCBI): domain Eukaryota; kingdom Metazoa; phylum Arthropoda; class Insecta; order Diptera; family Tipulidae; genus Tipula; species Tipula helvola. The sequence continues at coordinate 17,537,756 of OY744484.1, forward strand.
AATCAGAATTTAAATTTCACTTCCAATTAAATGGTCACATTATATGTATAAGCTCAACATTTTCACTGGGACTAACTAGGCGCGATTAGCTATTTTACCATCAATCTAATTGCAATAACATAATAAGGTTTAGCTAGTAACATACTAAGGTTACTACAAATAAATACAATTAAAAGTTCTGAACGATTTTTTTCACTTGTATTATTTTTCGATTTTTTTATTAGTAAAAAATCTTTCTTTTGTGTGACAATTATTTTTTATTTTTATGATGGAGGACCGGTTTCGGATTTCATCCGTCGTCAGCTCCTTGAATTTTCACTAATGCCATATCGTTGAAAAATTTGCGCATACTATATTTTGTATTGGTCACTGTGTTTTTTGCAAAATCAAATCGTATAATTTATTCGTCACAGTGTTTAACTTGTCGTTGAGTATATACGTATTGTTCCGATGTTTGTATATCTCGATTTCTTCTAATCGGTCCATCATCTTTCCTTTCTTGAGTGAATGTAAAACTTTCATGTTTGTGTTCATGTCCGTAAATGTGTGTTGTTGAGTTACGATGTGGTTAGCAAAATTAGATTTGAAAACTGTGTTTGTGTGAGCTTTCTTCGTTTCCTGTATGTGTTCCGCGAACCTTTGTGTAAAGGTTCTGCCAGTTTGCCCTATATAGAAAACTATATATGTAGCAGTACAAAATGGGTATACAACAAATATGATTCATCGTATTAACTCCAAAATAAAAAATAAAATACAACAAAAACTTCTAACCACAATGTACCACACTGAAGAAGACAATGGAAAGTACATTGCTATCGAATATAACAAAAATACCAGCCATATATTAAATAAGGTTTTCAGAAGATATAATTACATAATCGCACATAAAACGTCACACAAATTAAAGAACCAATTAATAATAACAAATAATACAACAAGTGACAGCGGTGTATATAAATTAATATGTAATGATTGCCCGTGTTTCTATATAGGATAAACTGGCAGAACCTTTACACAAAGGTTCGCGGAACACATACAGGAAACGAAGAAAGCTCACACAAACACAGTTTTCAAATCTAATTTTGCTAACCACATCGTAACTCAACAACACACATTTACGGACATGAACACAAACATGAAAGTTTTACATTCACTCAAGAAAGGAAAGATGATGGACCGATTAGAAGAAATCGAGATATACAAACATCGGAACAATACGTATATTCTCAACGACAAGTTAAACACTGTGATGAATAAATTATACGATTTGATTTTGCAAAAAACACAGTGACCAATACAAAATATAGTATGCGCAAATTTTTCAACGATATGTCATTAGTGAAAATTCAAGGAGCTGACGAGGGATGAAATCCGAAACCTCCATCCGGTCCTCCATCCGGTCCTCCATCATAAAAATAAAAAATAATTGTCACACAAAAGAAAGATTTTTTACTAATAAAAAATCGAAAAATAATACAAGTGAAAAAAATCGTTCAGAATTTTTAATTGTATTTATTTGTAGTACATTGTGACAAAAGCCACAGCATAACCCCAAAAAATGGACTCCTTCCGTTTTTATTATGATACTAAGGTTAGCTAGTACGATGAGTTCATGGTATCGATATTAATAAAAATGTTTTTTTTATTTTTAATGAATCAAAATAAATACAACATAAACAAATAAAAAATAAATTATAATTCAAATATTTAATTACTAATTAAAATTCGAATTTTTTCTTTATTTATATTTCAAATGTTTGTACTTTTAAAATGTCAATTATATTTCCATCTGAATTAAAATATCATAATTTGTATTTGCTATTTTATTTTAACATTTAAATACAACAACGACACTTACACTTTCAATAAACTAAAAAAAAGAGATTGATTAGTTCACACGCTTAATCACTAATCTTGAAAGCGATTAGCTAATCTTGAGCATGATACGCTATATCTAATTTCCAAATTCAATAAGCGGGCTTAGCTATAATTCCTAGTCTGTTAGTGGTATTTGGTAAGAAATCTGTATCTTCGTTATATATGAATGTAAAGTCTAAAGTCAAATTCTCTTACAATCTTCATGGTTTCTTTCAAACAGTTCTATTGCCGTGTATGATTAACCATTATTTGTTACTACCCAATCATTACTCTAAACTTGAATTTATCATGTAATATCTCTCTTTCATAATATTAACTTCTTACAATAAAAATCAATGCTTATTGCTTGAATCTTGCCTTTAAATGGATACTTATGTATATAATTGTTAGTACTCTTAACCCTTTCAAACGCCATTTAAAATTGACTTTCTTCCAAAAATAAAATACGTAGCACAATTATGCACTGCTATGATATGGGATTGCTCATAAAACTGTAGTGTGAACATAAATACGTAAGAGAACGATCGCACAAGAGAAATGAGACAAAAATTAAAAATTACGGTTGGTCGAAGCGATGAAAGTTGATGTACAATATATTGTACAAGGCGTTTGAGAGGGTTAATATTCTTCCACTTATTTGTGAATTACAGCAAAATAATATATTCGACCGGTATTATAGTATATAGGGATAATACACGATTTAATTATATGATTCAGCTAAAACTTAATTAGTTCAGCGAAGCCAATGACTAATCATTTGGTGGTATCGAATGATCCATGAATTTATTTTATGATATCCATTATTGGATGTTACTCAAATTAAGAAAGACTTTTACGTTAATTTTAAATCTTAAGATGAGTATTCGAAGTAGGATTTGAACGACATATCTATATTTGTTCATTTACCTTAGAAATTGGCCGGATCTCAGAATATACATATTGGGCTAGATACTCGATACTCAGATAAGCAGATAAGCAGTTATTTTTTGCGAATTTGCTAGAAATGTTATACACGATAATTTAGCAATCCAATTTGTTTCTGAATTTCAGAAAAAGGGCTACTTTAATGCACTTTAACGTTTGTGCTGAATACAAAAATATATTTTACTTTGCTAAAATAATCGGGTAGTTTACGCACGCAAATTTTCGATTAGCAAATCCGCCCTATTTGCAGAGTTGCGAATTGCTAGAGTATCGAGTATCTGGCCCATTATGTGCTAAAAGTTTTCATTTAACACTATACAACAGAATGCCATTTTTATTTATCCCGACCGGAAAACAAACTCCCTAGTTATAAACGCTTTCTAATCATTATTTCAGTAAGGAAACGAATTTTTCTCTGAAAGTATGAATATGATATTATTTAAGTATGATATTAGTTTTAACAGAACAAAGATACCATAACTTTAAAATTTTAAAATGAAACTTTAATTTGAACTAGAAATCCTACATAAATGTTACAGTAAAACTTGAACGTGGATGTGTCCAAAAATCTACTGTAACATAATTAAATATTTTCATGTTTATTTTATTTTTTTAAAATTATGCCTAGATTAAAATAAAAATCATGGTGGGCATCTTCCGTTTAACAGCGCATCTTAATAATTATTGTTTTGTGTTATTTCACCCATAGACGATTGATACTCGACTTCGATTTCTTGTATGTCTCTAAAAATCAACAAGTATAAATAACTAAATTAGTTATATGAAAAAAAATAATGAAATTGCACCCTTTTGTTATATTGAAGCGAGTTCTTCTGTTCAATTTAAATAAAAATTAATATTTTCATTACTTCTTCAAGGGTTATTTTTGTATTATTAAATTTAAGGGGCTTAGATATTTTTTTTCGTTTTGACAAAATGTTTTTACTCGCACGAGGATTCAAAAAATACTATACAAATTAAAGCTAAAAATAATTGTGAAGGGTTTGTGAGAGAATATTGTGTTATAATACTCTGCTGCTGCCGATGTCGCCTATATAATGTATATTTATAGGTGGATTCCAAAAAGCGTTGATCACTGTAAACGGGGCCAATAATTCGTACCAATTTCAGATGATTGAGATGGTATTTGGACAGGTACTGAAACACCAGCCGAAATTACACCTATTTAGAGAAATAAAAGCAAAATATTTATATTACATTTCAGATTAGAATGGGTCAATTTTTTACTGAACATTGGATTTTTCAACAATTTGCGTATTATAACCGAGTATGTTAAACACCCCAAAATACGAAAGTGTCGATTCGGATTTGTTTTATTAACAAACACGTGTCGGCAATCCGGAAATTAAAAAAATACATATTACAGGGCCCGATAAAGTAAAATATACATTACATATATATATATATATATATATATATATATATATATATATATATATATATATATATATATATATATATATATATATATATATATATATATATATATATATATATATATGTATATATATATATATATATATATATATGTGTAATGTGTTTACATATATACATATATAAATCTGTACTAGTACCAGTAGTGTTTCCATTACCGCCAGAACTGCCTGTAACACTATTACCATAAACTGAATGTTGAGATGATGGTGGTTGTTGATGTGCTGCTGCTGGATTACAACTTGTACGATGTGAATGGCCATACGGGGCACTTAATGATAGTGGGTCGTGGAACATGTATGGATATGAATCACGTTGCTGCAGACATGAAGAGGTCATTGAACCAAGCGACGATGACATTGAACTATAACCTTCGGCCATTGTTGCAATTGGTTGAGGAATTGATGGATACATTGAATTGAAGCCGGAATTAAGTGGAAGTCGCGGTATTGTGGCTGATGGTGCTGGTGGACTACCTGAATTATTATTATTACTATTACTACCAATCGCTGTATTATTATTACTACTATTTGTATTACTATTATTATTATTATTGTTATTATTATTATTATTACCACCATTACTATTAGTACCACCATTAGCAGCACTACCTCCTATCGTATGCTCTACCGATCGCCTTTGAGTCCGTAATTTTTCTTCTCGTCGCCATTTAGCCCGTCGATTCGAAAACCAAACCTGAGGATATAAGAACATTTATGATGTGTTAGTCATTTATTCAAACTTTAAACCAATATCTATCGAATTTCACGTATCTGATTAAAATTGGAAACTTAATTTAAATTTATCAAATTTTCCGAATTTAAACGGCAAAATCAACATAGCACAGTAAAAGTAATCTAATTATAAACAATCCACATTCTTATAGTATTCTTATTAATTACGTTGGCAGCTTCATACCATAAATTAACATTAAGAAAGAACGGAACCCTTAAATATACATATGCAGTGCATATGGAGAACAACAATAACATTTTTTATTTATTTATTTTAATTAAATTTGAAGGATAATAAAGTTTCGTACAGTATACGGTAAAATTAATCATTGATCACAAGTAAATTACAAACAATAATTGAAATACTTAAACCATATGAAGCACAATAGTGTATGACAAATATTGACAATATTTAAGGATAATAATCAAAATAAGATAACACAGAATGACCAAACTATAAAAATTAAATAAAGGGACATTCCCTTTATTTTAAAAGAAATATGTTAACTTATTGATATTTGCTTGGAAAACAATATGTATGTATGTACGTATGTACGACTATTTATACACATAATAGAAAAACATAAAGAAAATTGTTGCCATTAAAAATTTCAACATTCAAAGTTGATTGTAAATAGTTTTTCGAGATTAATTAGTTCAGTAGTATATGCACTTGAGATTAAATTGTTCGAGAGGGTTGCTAAATCGGTTAGAATTTCTTTGTATTCAAAAATCCTAGTGCGCATCCTTTTGTGCTTCGGTTCTACGTGTACACAGTATTTACTCATATTTACGTATTTTACAAAAATTGAAAATTGTCTTTTTATGGAAATATGTAGAGGCTTGGACACTTTCGTGAAATTGATTCTTATTGATTCTTACTACATACTTTAATAAAATATATTTCAATGAAAAAACAGTTGTACATACAAATATCTGAATAGATCATTTAATCTAAATATACGCCATATACGAACAACAAAAATTAGGCAAACAAATAATAAGAAATAAAACTGCCAAGATGGCATATAAAACATAATAAAGATTATTAATCAAATGACAACCAAGCGACATGCAATCTATTTGCCGACTTTTTTGAAGAAGTATACACTAGGAATTACACAAGTTGCTCCTCGGTTTGTCGTGATAAGACAAGCATTAGCTCGAACTTAACTTTAACATATCAGGAAGTTTTAATAGCTTTAAACCAGCTAGATTTTAAAAAGGGGGCCGGGCCTGACGGTATTCCTCCTTGTTTCATGGTGAGTTGCGCTAATGTCCTTGCGGCTCCATTGGCAAAGATTTTCAATCTTAGTCTTAGGTCTGGAGTTTTCCCCAAAATATGGAAAATATCATCGATTATTCCAATTTTTAAGTCTGGTTTACGTAGTGATGTTCGAAATTATCGTGGAATTTCTTTACTTTCAAGCATCCCGAAGCTCTTTGAAAGTCTAGTTAATGCCCGATTATTTTTTATAATTAAAAATGTTGTAACGACAAAACAACATGGTTTCTATAAAGGTCGATCTACGGTTACAAATCTCGCAATTTTTAATAATTATGTGTCAGGGGCGCTTGAGTTAGGTTTCCAAACGGATGTATTGTATACAGATTTCAGTAAGGCATTTGATAAGGTAGATCACGATTTGTTAATTAATAAACTCTATCAATTAGATTCAAATCAAATACCGGTGCAATGGATACGATCATATTTGACTGGTAGAAAGCAGTATGTTAGAATCAACAATTCCATTTCCAGATCGTTTTTAGCATCCTCTGGAGTACCCCAAGGTAGTCATCTGGGACCACTCCTTTTTAATATTTTTGTGAATGACGTGATTGGTTGCCTGTCTAACTCAGAAGTTCTTTTGTACGCAGACGATTTAAAAATCTATAAAACCATTAGGGGCATTTCTGATGCATTATCATTTCAAATTGATATCAATAATTTCGTTGAATGGTGTAGTACAAACTCGTTATGTCTTAACATTTCCAAATGTAAAACTATGACATTTAGTAGAGGTCGGAATATTGTCTTAACCGATTATTTAATCGACGGAGCACTGATCGAACGAGTTTCTGTAATTCGAGACTTAGGTGTTCTTTACACACCTAACTTGTCTTTTAATTTTCATATTGACAGCGTCATTGCAAAGGCTAACAGTATGTTAGGCTTTTTGAAAAGACAATGCCGGGAATTTAGAGATCCATACACATTGCGCACTTTATACATGGCATTTGTTAGATCCCATTTGGAGTACGCTGCTGTTATTTGGTCGCCCTTTTATCATAACTATTCAGATAGGATCGAAAGCATTCAAAAGCGTTTTCTTAAATATGCGCTTCGCTTCTTGCCTCGTGACGGCCGTGGCCCGGATTATATTTTGCCACCTTACAAAGGGAGATGCCAGTTATTAGCTCTGGAACCGCTTAGTGCTCGTAGGGACGCGGCGATTGCTATGTTTGCGCGTGACATGATTCTGGGACACATTGACTGCTCTGAGCTTTTAGAGCTATATTCGTTTTATGTACCGTCTCATAATTTGAGAAGACGTGCATTTTTGCAGTTACCTAATAGAAATACAAATTACGGGAAGAATGAATTGATCTACAAATCGACACTTCTGTTGAACTCGGTTGAAAATTTGTTCGATTTTGACATATCGAGGAACGTTTTTCAGAGAAACATTCTCCATTATTTTAAATTTTAATTTTTGTTTTTTTTTCTGTTCTTTTTATAATGACTTTGATTGTATTTTATGTTGACGTGTGTCGATCAGATGTATTTTGTACTGTTGATCTAAATAAATAAATAAATAAATAATAATAATTTATTTGCAACTAGATTGGATAAGTGGTATTAACCAAATTTGATATGGTGTAAATTGATTGTGTAGTTTGTAATTGTGTTATGTGTTTTGTAAGTACAATACAAATATTTTGGTATGAATTCCCATTAATCTTACTTATGTATGTATATATTGGTAAAATCTTTTACTAGAAATTATTTTGTTTGTCTGGCATAAATAGGGTTACTGTTATTTTATTACCGTTATGTTGATGATATTATAAAGGCTATTTCAATAAACAAAATTGATTTATCGTTAGAAGTTTCCAATTCAATAAATACAAGAATAAACTTCACTTTAACTTTTAAATAAATTTCACCATTAAAATTTAAAAGGCATTTTAATAAAAAAACATTTACTCGCAAATTTAATAAATAAAATCATTATTTTTATTTTCTTAAGCCAATCATTTAAACAATTTTAAACAAAACAACTGAGTAAATTAGAACTCAGGGAATATCATCAACAGCAAAAGTTTTATTCGATTTATCTGCACTTTCCTTCGAAATAATTTACAGATTGCTATTAACACAATAGGTGAAAAACGTTGCCCTTAAGATGTTTTAAATGCTGGTAATATGGACATATGGCCAAGTCATATAGTAGTGATGTTGATCGTTCTGGTCTCTGCTACAAATGCGGGGGAAATGGTCACAAAGTAAAAGAATGCAAGGAAGAAACGAGCCCCTATTTGTTTATTTATTATTACTGGAGGGTCATGTGGGCGTTCAAGCCACCTCGCACTGCGACCTAAAAAATATTTTGTGCATGGACCCTACTTAATGAGCTGTCCAGACAATATTCAGGCTCTTAATGAACCTGACAATACTGCCGGCCGGTACACGATGCATACTATCTGGGCTCATTACGCTCCCTCCTGGATTTTTCATCTCCTCTCGCCCATACCGTGGAATATCATGTACGATAGTATCCTGATGCTCCGTATACCTGATGATGTGGAAATCGTGGGTTTTGCTGACGACTTTGCAGTCGTAGTGGTTGCAAAAACCACAGAAGAAATAATGGAGATAAGTATAAAAAGAACTTGCTGATCATAAAGCCGAAGCAGTTTTAGTTACCAGTAGGAAGATGAAAGAAACTGTAACAATTGATGTAGGTGGAATCTTAACTCACTCACAGCTTTCATTACGATATCTGGTAGTGGAAATAGATGCGTGTTTAAATTTTAGGGAGCACTTAAAGATAGTGAGCAGAAAAGCTGCCAGTGTATCTGCAGCTCTCTCTCGTATTATGCCCAACACTGGAGGGTCTACTAGATAGTGGTGTAGAATGCTGCTGGCAAACGTAGTAACCTCCATCATCTATGAATCGCCTGTACTGGGTGATGCGATGGACTTCTAAACACATAGACGCAAACTGGTATCGGTGTACCGCCTAAGTGCTCTAAGAGTGATAAGTGGTCTTCGCAAAGTATCTACTGATGCGACACTCGATATTGCAGGGATGATCCCACTTGAACTTCTCGCGAAGGGAAGGAAGAAATGGTACCCTAATCGTGAACAACCAGGAATCAGAGCACTATAACGCGTTTCAACAATGATAGCATGGCAAAGACGATGGGATATCTCAGAAATGGGTCGCTGGACTTATCATCTCATACCATCCATCGAAAAATGGCTCCTATTTAGCACGGCGAAGTCAACCTTTACCTGACACAACTGTTAAGTGGACATGGTTGTTTTGGTGCATACCTGTACAAGTTCAAGCACACTGATACTCCAGATTGTCCTATTTGCAATGATACACAAAAAGATGTGGAGCACATTTTTTTCCAATGCCCACAGTTTGAGAATACTCGGAGGGAACTGTCAGCTGTCCTAGGGCAGCGTCCGACACCAGAAAACATAACACAATTAATGCTTGATTCTAAGGAAGGATGGAATGCTGTAAGTCATATCGCGACAGTGGTACTGGCTGAGCTGAGGCGCTTAGAGCGTACAACGGAAGAAGAATATGCCGTGATTAGATAGCGGTGACAAACTCAAAGTAAGATTGAGGCGCTACAGGGAGAATAAAGAGTCAAATGGCTAGTCACCTCCATGTGAAGTAATGTCTAACGATAGTTCCGCATGGACGATGTGAAACCGGCGGGTGCGTGGTTTTCAGGTGGTAGAAATCCGCACTGTTGCTGAGATGTTTGTCCCACCGATGTATCGTCTTCTGAAGATTTTCCACACGTTACCCAACCCAAAAAAAAAACACACACACACGTACACATACTCACACTAACACACGCAGACCCACACACATACACGCACGCACAGAATATATTCGTATTTCCTGGAATCTCGTATATTATAAATAAATTGCCAACTATATCCTGATGCTATGATATGATATATTATAATATCCTGTAAAAAAAATGTCAAATGTCAAACAATCGAAAACTATAATTTTAATCACCCTTTTGTGAGATACATATGTATACCCAAAATAAGGAAATTCTCATCCCTATCGTGAAACCCTCTGGAAATATATCCTGACAATGTATATGTATAAATGTATACACGCAAAGCAACATCAAAACAATTTTATTTTATAATTTTTTTAAATTTTTTGTTATTATTAATACTTTAATTGTAAAAATAATTATCGAGTGATAATCACCCCCAAATAAAATAACCCGGGAACCCTTTTTGACAATTGTCGCCTATTTATATTTATTAAACTAATGATTTTGCCATTATATTCCCTTCTACTTCGACCTTCTCTTTATGTATAATACATACCATATGACTATTGCTTTTGTAAAAATGATAAACATAATTTAATCATTATGATTATGATATATTCGTGACATCATAAAAATTAACTGTACAGAAAGGTTATCGAGAAAATTATGATTAAGTATTATTTATATAGTGTGCCAAGTTGTGTGTGCGACTGTGTGTGTGCGACTGTGTGTGTGTGTGTGTGTGTGTGTGTGTGTGTGTGTGTGTGTGTGTGTGTGTGTGTGTGTGTGTGTGTGTGTGTGTGTGTGTGTGTGTGTTGTGTGTGTGTATGTGTGTGTATGTGTGTGTGTGTATGTGTGTGTGTGTGCGTGTGTCTGGCGGGTATGTCGTATTTTCGACGAGTTGTGTTTATTTCATTTCAAATCTCTAAAGTTATTTTTCATACAAACGTGGTGATACACAATTTATGTATATTCACAGTTGTCGATTTATTGGAAAAAACAGCGCCAAAGTAAAGTAGCCCTTCTATATTATTTTAAATTAATGGAAGTGTTTATATTATAATCATAATTTTTCCACTTTAGGAAGTTTTATCAGGAAAAACGAAGCTGATGTCGTATGTTTGAAAATATAAATAAAATTCATGTTGTAATCTTCATATATACGAAATTAATCGTCATTACCATAATCAACAATAATATTTTTCATCATCATTCATTCTGTCATCATCATCATCATAACATGGTAATAGTCATCTTCATTAGAATCGTTCGTAATGACAGTATCAAATTAAGGGGGTAAATTAACCCTCACGATAAAAACGTTTTGTTATGCGTTCTGCATACAATAAATTAGGCAAACCCGGATCTGAATCAATGATAATATATCCAAAAAAAAATTCGTTTTTCGTCTTAAATATTCTATCTTGTCGACTTGAATTTGCTACATGCATAATACGCTGTGCGTATTTGTGTTTTTTTTTGGGTGTGAGGGTGCACTATGAAATGCACGAGATATGAACAAATTATTGCCAAGGGTGTATTTATGTACTCGTTAAAAATTATGTAATTTTTGCGAGCTGATTATTATTTATAACAATTTTATATCAAATGACAAATAAAAAGGGATGTGTCTTCATGAACAGTTAACTATTTTATGATCCATGTTATACAACGTTTTTAAAAAAAGGGAAATATGTACAATACAAAAAAGGGGCTAACTTGCCGTTTTAAACCCCTAAACATTTTGTATGCGGTTTTATTGTCTGCACAACATTTTTTTGTTCTCACCTGAATTCGTGCTTCGGGCAAACCAATTTTTTCAGCTAAACGTTCACGTGCAAACACATCAGGATAGTGTGTCCTCTCAAATTCTGTGTATATATAAGTGTTGAAAAATTACATTACAAATCAATTATATTTTTTTTTATGTTATTAAAAAATAATCAAGTAGGTATATATACCTTTTTCCAAACTATCAATTTGTTCATTCGTAAATGATGTTCGATTTCGTTGTAATTTTCTTTTAAGTCTTAAACGCATTTGTGAATCTTCATCACCCGTTGAATTACCATGTTCTGAATTACCATCCGATGTGCTCTCATGCGAGTTTGAATGGGATGCATCACTACTAAATAAATCTGAAATTGTATAATAATAACATTAAGACAAACATCATTTGTATGAAATTAATAAATAAAAAATTAAAATTCAAAAAATTTAATATATTGCGCTATATTTTTGAAAATCTATAATTTTCGTTACAGTTTAAAATCGAATTTTAACTTTTGTTATTAGGGCATTCACTTAATTTTAGAAAAACCGTCGCTTTTTCTATTGTATTAGTATTAGTGCAGGTAACATAAGTATTGGCAGCATAACAAGATTTTGGAATTAAATACGAAGTTTTAATTATCTAAATTTAAATCTCGCATGGCTACAAAGGGACTGATCTCTGTCGCAATCTAAACTCTAGAATGTTAACTTTGTGTATTTCAAATCAAAGATGTCCAATTGTTTACGTGCAATACATTGCTGCTTAAAAAATATAGGCCTATTTAAAAAACTAGTTTTTCATTTTACCTCCCTTATTTGCACCATGTTAAATGAACAAATAAAAAAAACTCACATTCGACACCAATACACCTTACCAATAATATGTATTTTCCGCTGGCGCTACATCCCATAGAGGGACTTGGCCGCTTCATAGTGAAGTTTCATAATCATTTTTACAACGGATAATGAGTGATTAGTTCATTGATTCTTACATTAACCAGCCGTGATTTTTTCATCACCCGCCGGGAATCGAACCCGGGACCTCCAGAGCTTGAAGCAAGCATGCTAACAACTGTGCCACCGGGACGGCATTCCTAATTCATTAGTTAAAATATGAAATACCTGTTCAGTTCAGATGCCTACGGTCTCAGAAATTTCAGAATTAGTCAGACGTCTTCCTTCCATAACCATATCATGTACAGAATCGGTAATATCAGTTTTTGAACGTTCAGAACGGGGATCATCTTCAAGGCTTGTACGACCACGTTAAATTCGGAAGCCCATTGATCCTCAAAATAGTAGTTAGTCTACCACTAATAGCAGAGCCTTCTAGAGTATAGAGCCATAATCATTATGACGTATTTTTTAGAAGCTTTTTTAGTGGTATAACTTTTCACTAATTTCCATAGGAATCCATAGTAAAAATGGTGTTTTTTAGCTCCAAGTTTTTCATTGAAAACAGCAAAAATGTTACAAAATTTTTATACAAAAGTGTTCTACATACCTTTAGCAGCAATATACATGCAGGGTTTTGGTATTAAGTAAATATTAATTGCAGAAATGTTAAAATTAAATTATTTCTAAAATATATTTTTCAAACTTTCATTTTGAAAAATACATCAAAGTTGGCTCTGACGAATTAAAATAATACTTGCTACATTTATCTTTAGTTTTACTAGTGTACGTTAGATGTCTCAGATTTATACAGAAAAATACGAAAAAAATTGTTTAATCACAAAATTATGACACGTTCTTAATATTTTGAGAATTTGTTTTGATTTTCCTACAATTTTTGAACTTGAAATTTCCCCAGGTGGCAATTTTTGGTACGATTTTGAAAAAATGTGTACTGCCGTCACTGCCATCTATGTAATGTATATTGACTTAATGCACACAATTTGTAGTAAGCTTTTCTTTTTTATTTGACCAGAATACTGTCGTTATGAACTTTTTTTAATATTTTGGTTTAAATAAATCAATTATTACAAGAAAATGAAAACGATTTACTTAAACGATATTCATATATGTTGAAATTCAAACATTTATGAAAATATTTCAGAAATCATATTTAAGAATCTGCATCGTTTTCATTTACAAATTTGTCTTAGGAAAAAAAGTGATTTCCCATATGTTTTATGTGTTTTACTATGAAAAGTTTGGTTTTTTCCTCTTTTCTAATTCCCTTATAAAAGCTTCGTTTTTTAGATTATGGCTTGTATAATCAAGGTTGCTTTGCTAATAGTAGTAATAATATGTATTACCTTCCGGTAATCCTCGAATCAATCTTCATTTTGCGACCAATATCGCTGTCTAGGAGAATTTGAAAATTTAAAAATCATGAATACAAATGCATCACGAAAATTTTGATTTTAATTTTTTGTGAATAATTCGTATGTCCTTTTATTTTTTATTTCGAAACAAAAGATTTTTGAATAAGATACAGTTTCTTTCTTGGTGTGTTGTTGTTTGGAATGGTTTTATAAATAATGGCAAATAGATTAAATTTATTTGTTTTGTTCAATATTTTATTTAATTAAATATTGAACGGTCACATTATCAATATAAAATAATATGGCATTTAAATGAAAATTGGCTATTTCTTAACCGATTATGATGAAATTTGACATGGGCGATAGAAATGGAATTCTAAATATTTTTTTTGACTAAAGTTTTGGAATATGGTCAATTAAAATGGAACTTCGCTGTTTCTTAACTGATTATGATGAAAAAAATATAATAGTTTTTGGATACAATTTTGGGATATGGCCAGTAAAGAAGGAACTCGGCTATTTCTTAACCGATTATGATTAAATTTGACATGGGCCATAGAAATGATATTCTAAAATGTTGTTTTGCTAAAGTTCGGGAATATGGCCAATTAGATGGAACTTGGCCATTTCTTAACCGATTATTATGAAATTTTACGTTGGCGATATAAATTCTAAAATGTTGTTTTGATAAAAAGTTCTGCAATATGGCCAATTAAGATGGAAGTTGGCTATTTTTTAACGGATTATGATACAATTTAGCATTGACGCTAAAATTGAGATTCTAAAATGTTTTTTTGATAAATTTCTGGAATATGGCCAATTAAGGCGTAACTTGGTTATTTCTTAACCGATTATGATGAAATTTAACATGGGTTATGAAAATGGGATTTTGAAATGCTTTTTAGATAAAGTTCTGGAATATGGCCAAATAATATGGAACTTTGCTATTTCTTAACGGATTATTATGCAATTTAGCATTGACGATAAAATTGGAATTCTAAAATGTTTTTTTGATAAATTTCTGGAATATATGGCCAATTAAGACGGAACTTGGTTATTTCTTAACAGATTATAACGAATTTTAACATGGGTTATGGAAATGGGATTCTAAAATGGTTTTTAGATAAAGTTTTTGAATATGACCAAATAATATGGAACTTGGCTATTTTTTAACAGATTATGATGAAATTTAGCATGCTCGATGCAAATGGGATTTTAAAATGCTTTTTTGGGTAAAGTTCTGGAATATGGTCAATTAAGATTGAACTTAGCCATTTCTTAATCGATTATAATAAAATTCGACATATGCGATGCAAATGGGATTCTAAAATTATTTTTGATAAAGCTGTGGAATATGGTCACTCAGAATGTAACTTGCCCATTTCTTAACTGAATATGGTGAAATTCGAAAATATTGTACAATACAAATATGTATCAGATTTATATGTAGCTATAGATTTATATGTACAGGGGCCATATTTCAGAACTACATTTAAAAATCACTTTAGAATTCTATTTCCATTGCACATGTCCAATCTCATCGGTTGAGAATTAGCAGAGTCCCTTTCACTATATTCCAGAGCTTCTTCTAAAAAATATTTTAGAATATAATTTCCAACCGGACATATTTCGGAACTTAGCCTACAAATACTTTTAGAATCCTATTTCCATGGCACATATCGAATTTCGACATGTGCCTTGGAAATAGGATGCTAAAAGTATTATGTAATAAGAAATTATATTCTAAAATTTTTTTTAGAAGAAGTTCTGGAATGTAGTGAAAGGAAATCTTTTATTTCTCAACCGATGAGATTTGACATGTGCGATGGAAATAGGATTCTAAAGTGATTTTTAAATGAAGATCTGAAATGTGGCTTCTGTACATATAAATCTATAGCTACATATAAATATATCTTTTTTTTCAAATTCATGTATTTTCTTTATATAAAATTCTTAAAATTTGATTTTTTCACATTTATTAACTAATTATATGTTATCTTATAAATTAGTTTATGATTTAATTTGAAAACGGTGTTTATTCACAATCCTGGCTTGGCAAGAAAAAATTCAACAATTGGTGACACCGATGAAATTATGAATAACAAAGAAAGTAATGGAGTTGGAGTTGTATAGTTTGTCAACTGATGGTGCTGAAGACAAGTTAGTAGCACACCACTAAGGGCTGTAAGCGGCGGTTCATGTTTTTTAAAAGAAAACAACGGAAATGTTAATATGCTTACGAGAGGAAAAAGATGAAACAAAAATGTTGGCCGAAACAACACATACGCCATCAGTCTCCGTTTGTCGTAGTTATTAACTATTGTGTATTTGCTGATATACACCAAAACAACTAAAAGTTGGGATGGCACATAACAAAGGTTTGATATTAAAGACCAAACGAAACATTTAAACCAAATAGCGTACATATGGATACAATTAAAGAACAAATTGCATATGGCCAAAATAGAGCAACGTGGTATATTTTATCAAAATCGGTCAAGAAACAAAGAAGTTCCATCTTAATTGAAACTCCTTAACAAAAATCACTTTAGAATCCCATTTCCATCGCCCATGCCAAATTTCATCATAATCGGTTAAGAAACAGTGAAGTTTCATCTTATTTGGCCATATTCCAGAACTTTATCCAACAACCATTTAAGAATCCCATTTATATCGGCCATATCAAATTTCATCATAAACGCTCAAGTAACAGCGAAGTTCCATTTTAATTGTGTATATTCCAGAACTTTATCCAGCCATTGATGTGTGCTATCCTTTAGTTAATTTATTATTAAGTTGGTAACACGAGTATGACAGGGTATGATGTTACATCAGTGTATAAAGAAACACGAATTACAATACATTCATTATTATAATAATTTAATATAAAGTTTATAATATTAATAAAGTTATAGACAATTATAAAAACATCTAGTGTTTTAATAAATGGTTAAAGCCTAAGTTGTTACAGACGCATCATTGTAGAATACCATTTATATCGTCCATGTCAAATTTTATCATAATCGGTCAAGAAACAGTGAAGTTCCATCTTAATTAGTAATATTCCAGAACTTTATCCGAAAATCACTTTAGAATCCCATTTCCATCGCTCATGTCAAATTTCATTATAATTGGTCCAGAAACAACGAAGTTCCATCTTAATTGGCAATATTCCAGAACTTTATCCAAAAATCACTTTAGGATCCCATTTCCATCGCTCATGTCAAATTTCATCATAATCGGTCAAGAAACAGCGAAGTTCCATCTTAATTGGCCATATTCCAGAATTTTATAAAACAACCATATTAGAATCACACTACCAACGCACATGTCAAATTTCATCATAATTGGTTATGAAACAGCGAAGTTTTATCTTAATTGTCCATATTTCAGAATTTTATTTAAAAACCATCTTAGAATCCCATTTATATCGTCCATGTCAAATTTTATCATAATTGGTGAAGAAACAAAAAAGTTCCATCTAAATCCCACAATATTTTAAATTTAATGATGGTATACTGGCATAAATTTATTGTACACATTTTCAAATTTAGAGGAAATGTGCACATTCACCGGTAAATGTACGAAATATTGGTGTTTTGTTCAATTTATACGCACATCTACCACTCACTTTGGGAAATGTGTACATTTACCGGTAAATGCATATATTCTTCTATTTTGCAGATTAGCCGTAACAGTAATGAAAAATGTTGCCTGGGGGGCTATTTCTGAATACGATACGAATACGAAAGTGTAGCATTCTTATTTGAATTGAATTAGAATTAAATCAGATTCGCTCGTTTCTTATTTAAATCAAATACGAATCTTATACATTCGAATTCGTATCGTATTCAGAAATAGCCCCCCTGTTAAATGTTCTCGAAATTTTTTTATTCCTGCCAAGAAATTCTAAATCCTAATTTAGCATATTTCTCTCAAAATTCTTATTGGTATTATAGATATGTATATCGGTAATACATGCTTATATTTTGTTAACTGTTAGAAACTTCGCAACGCATGTCATTTTAACATATTTTGAAGTTAAAAGAAACAAAAAAAAGAATTGATAATGCCAAAATTTTCGCGGAAAATGTAGCAAATTTTCCGGCATTTTCCCCTTGGACCTTTTAAAAACTATGAATTACACGATCTACCAAAAGAATTTTTAAAAAATTCACGACTATACATGATTTTCACGTTACACCCATCCATTTACTTAATAGCCTTTGATTTGCTTATTTAAACTACAGTACGTACACACACTGAGCAATTGTTGTTTAATTTTTCATTTCAGGTTTTAATACGGTAATTTACTGTATGAAATTAAACTAAAAAAAAAAAAAAAAAATTGGCGTGCACTGCTTTGTCGAATTTTTGTGGTCCATAAATTAGTCGTAATTAAAATGTGCAAGTGAAAATATGTAAGTGAATGAGTATAAGTGAATTGTAGTTTTTTACCGTAATGTTAATTTTTTTTTTATAAAAGTGACAATTAGTGATTGAGTATAAGTGAATTGTAGTTTTTTACCGTAATGTTAATTTTTTTTTTATAAAACAATTATATTGTATATATGTATTGTGATGCTGGTGTTCGTGATATAACTGATATGGTAAGTGATTTGATTTATTCCTATACACGAAAGAAAAAACTACATATTTCCTTAGGTGACAAATTCAACACCAATTTGGCAATCTAAGAATTTTATTCGTTAAATTATGATTTATATCCACAATTTTGGCTTCACACTATAAGCGGAAATTCATATTTAACATTGCACGATTTGCTATTTTATTTCTTGTAGAACTTAATTCATATATTGGTAATCCATTCTTCATATAACAAAATCTATCTAATCATAGGATTCATTATTATTCGTATGTTAAAAAGTTAAAATAATCATATAATCAGTTTAATTAAATGACAGTATTCACAAATTAAGAACTCGTTTTTCTAAACTCGGTATAAATTTGAGCTTTTAAAATTTAAAATTAAAGAATGGTAATTGAGAACATATTCTTCTTGAATTAGGAATAATTGATATCAAACGTTAAATCTTTAAATATGACTTAAACTTTCTTCGTTCATAAAGTTAAATGCGTAAATAAAATAATCGAGTTTTCTTAAATTGAGCTTTTTCCCAATTTATCTCTATAACTTTCTAAAGTCTTACAACAAAACATAAAACAATATCTGAGGTTTCAGTTTTTATTTATTTACCCATGTTAAAGAATATATTTTAAAAAAGCCTTATTTTAAATTCATTTTATATAATTGAAATGACTTTTATATAAATTCTGTTATCCTTTTTATAATCAAAGAAATTTCCTCAGAATTGACAATTTTTTGGAAACTTTACTTTTTTCTAACACCAAAGACAAATCATTATTCGTAAATTTTAGATTGTCTTGTATTTTGTACAAATATACGTCCTAAATAAGTAAAATCCATTTTTATAGTCAGTATCAGTACCTTTGTAATTAAATTTTCCAGTAATAATTAAATTCTTCAAATCGTCTTTCGAGAATAATCTTGTCAATTCTCCAAAATATGTGTACAGAATTTAATTTATTACATTATGGTAGATTGAATATTAATATTATTATTTTATTGCCAGTACATTATTTGATAATATACATAAAAATATTTAAAAATTAATATTTCAAAAAATTAATAAAGTCCAATCAATTATTATTAAAGAAACAAGGAATATGGATTTTTTTTTTAAATAACCATCTAGATTTGAATGTAATCGTTTACCTTAAATACTACCCTAAACCTACTTATACTAGAATAAATAAAATAATAGAATTAAATCTGTCTAATCTTTAATAGAGAGATTAGAGTGAATGATTTCTTTAGTTTTACAAAATAAGAAATTAGTAACAACATTAACATAATTATTCATAGTTTGATATTGCTTGAATTAATGGATTGTCTGAAAAGCTGCACGATAATTTGAATTTATGGTATCTCGCGTCAATGAAAGTGTTTATTAAGTGTACATTAGTTATATCGTGTAGTAACCTGGTACTATACCATCTCGGCATATTAATTATGATTTTTAATAATTTATTTTGGAATCTTTTTATCTCGATGTGGTTTAGCACAGCCTCTCTAAATGGGTGAAGCGTATGTTATAATAGATCTAAAAACAACCTTATAAAGTAAAATTTTCTTTTCTTTACTTAATTTACGTTTCTGGCAGATCAAAGGATACATAATAACAATATATTTTTCCGCTTTTTTAATGACGTAATCAATATGTTTTTGAATAATAGCTTTGAATCGAGCATTATACCGAGGTATTTTACTTCATTAGACCAAGGAATCTGGCAGCTCCTTAGTTTAGTAGACCCTGTGGAATTTTCGTGGGGCTCCTCTTCCGCTAAAATATATGCATTGAATTGATTCTTATTTTCATTAATTATAATTTTCCATTTTAAAAAATATTTGGTAATATCATCATAGCTGCTTTTCAATCTATTTTCAATGACCGCTGGATCTTTGCTTGTCGTAATTAGCGCTGTGTCATTAGCAAACTGAGCCAAAGTAATGTTTGATTCTGAAGGAATATCTGCTGTATAAATGTTGTACAATTTGGTACTAAGGTTACTACCTGGTGAAAGTACTTTAGTTAATTCATAATTAAGACCAATTTAAAGAAAGATAAGCTGAATCCGATACCTGATTCTCCCACAATATACACCCTTATGACAAACCAACCAGGCATGAGACGGTGGTAGAAGATTGTGAGTTACATGGGGCAGTGTTAACAATTGTTCGGGTAGATCCTATTTGAGGTGTTATGCAGCTTTCTGAGGAGTTTTGATTACAAATATTGTAGCAAACAGAATGGTAGGAGTTAATAGAAGTGAAATGGAATTTGACTGGTCTCCAAATAAAGCAAGAGAGTCTGTGACCAAATTTACTTGCTGTTTTTCATAAAATTTTAGATCAGATTATTTCAAGTTAACATTTAAAATTGAATGCAGTATGCGATAAAAAAAAAATAACAAGAAACCTTAAGTCATGAAATATCAAAAATTTAACTTCACATTTATCGTACATAATGACAAAAATGCAGAGAAAAATGTATTGAAATAAAATAGGGACATCTGATATTCTGATACAAACACATCAATTTCGCTAGCTAACATGCATAATACAAAATTAAATTGTACGGTTAAATATTAATATTTGATTTCGTTTGTGTAATTTTTATATGTAAAATTTCATTTTTCATCAACTGCTTACTATATACTTATGCTGTGTGCCTCAGGTCGAATTTTTTGACTAAATTTTCGACTTTTCATTTCAAAACAACATTACACTATTCACCGCCAGGCGGCCAACGAAAAGTCTCCTCGTGAGGTTACTTTTCAATTTAGTTGTCATTTAAAGAAAGAGTGCTTGGATTAATATGCGTTTTGCAAAATTCAAGTTTGCACAGTATTTTGTAGAATATTAACGCTATAAATTCAGTTTGTTCACCATTATTATTGATAATTATATTTAGCGCAATTTAAGCACGACATAAATCTTGTATGAAAATATTGTACAAAGTACAGAACCAGCCTCATGTTTCAAAACGTTTCTAAAATATGTATCTCCACTCTGTCTTGATCTGACCAAATGTATTAAAAATGAAAAAATTAATTCAATAATCGAGTCGTGTTGTAAGCGTATGATATTGGTAAAGTAGTTTTTTACTCGATGTATCAAGCACCAAATGAGGTGAAGGTCCATACCTAATTTATACAGACACTACTGGGAGTAAAGAGTATTCGGTTGGGTAGGTCACAACTTCAACTTTAAATAATGGTAATTATACAATTTTTGTGTTTAATAGGTTATTCTTTATAATGAAAGATAATTTCGTTTAGATGTGCTCCGTAGCGCTGCCGTTTACCGAATGTAAAGCAGTCTGTATGCAAAGTTTTAAGTCACATTTTTACAAAAATTTCACTGTACAATATTTCACCAATAGTATGTTAAGCCACTCATTTTGATAGTTTTTTTTATAATTTGTAAACGTTGCTACTGAAGTAGATACTTACAAGTAAATACTCAAGATGATTAGTTATCAAGTAAAAAACTTGAAAAATTCAAGTAAAAGCATTTCTTTTTTATTCATTCCACTCATAGTGTTGTCCAACAAGTAAACTTGAAGACATGCAAAAAATACAATTTTTGGAAAAATTGAAAAGCTTTTACTTTTTTATATTCACGTCATCCTTTAAAATGAGTATTCTCACATCTTTAGCACTAACAAGCCCTAATCAATGGCAGTGCGATATTAGAAATTGAAATACAGCATTGAAAATTGCATAAGAAGACATCACAGTATTGGTATCGGTGTTCTAAATGACACCGTTGGGCATAATGAAACATTTAAATCGACGTCAGTGCACATTTGTATACCTGCAATTCTTCCAATGATCTAAAAAATAAATTTTGCTAAACTCAAAATAGTGTTTCGTCCGCAGGCTGCAGTCGCGAATTAACACAAAAAGTTTCGGGTTGCGATAAAAATTGAATTTAAATGTTCTTTTGAGTTTCATTTTGATCGGGATTTAACGATTGCAGCACACATAGTAAAGGCAGTTTTACGTAAAGAATATTGTGCCCATCAGTTGAAATGCCCACAACCTCAGCAGATATGCAGGTTTTTTAAATTTAATGAAAATTTGAAGTTTACATTTAATTTGGGCTATTAATACGGATAAGCATTCTCTAAGAAGAGGTGCCAACACCATCTATAGTGACCTCTGCACCTACCAAGAAGTGCCTCAGAGGACCAAGAAGCCATTCATTTCGTGTTCTGCATTCTGCATCATTCGTGTGAAATTTCTGATTCTGCGAGACTTTTTTAAAGTCGAATATCCTATTTTCTTCTTATTTAATGCAATTATTAAATGCATGACTGGTCTCTCGAATATCGTTATTCAGCTATATTTCGTAACCAATGTAATCATCAATCAGAATCGAACTGCCAAACCCAAATATGGCACCGTTCTGATTAATAAGCTTGATGGTGCTTGCATTGCAAGGAACTAAAACACTCCCTCTCAAGTCTATTTACGAATGCTAACCTCCATTATATCATAGCCTTTTAACAATATTGATCAGACATCTAGCATCCCGGTCGACAGTAACAGTTGAGTTTATACAAATTACTCGACATTTTATCGACGAGGAATACTGAAAAATTTCAAAATATGGAATCTGGGGATCATCCCCCCCCCCCCCCCCCCCCCTCGAGTTACAAACTCGATATTTTCATAATCAAACTCCATAAATGTACACACCGCGCAGTGCTGTGGTACACAAATCGAAATTTGATACAGTATGCCTGGTTATTTTATTCAAAGAGCAATATGTCCTTTAAACTATGACGCTATCTATGAATGACTGGTTTGAGCTGACCAACTATTTAGAAAAGTCGAAAATTTAGCCAAAACAATTGACCTGATCCACACAGCATTAATCTAAATATCTGTCAGAACCTAAAGCATTTTTAATTTCTATGGAGTCAGATGTCGTGTAATTACTCTGATATTTATTTATTTATTTAGTAACAATAATTTGAATTGTCGCAAGTCATATCCACTTCACCATAAACACCCTATTTTGAGCGTAGTAGCTCATTCACAATAGTGTATGAATTAAAGAGGTATGGGTAACATGTTTTTATCTAAAAGCAAATTGTATTTTTTCAGCCAAGATTACGTCTAAGATGGATATGTTCATCCATAATGTTGCATGTTTTTTTTTTCTGCTTGGATTTTCCTTCGTACTCCGTATTTATTTATTAAGGGGCCGACAGTTGAACTTCTTGATCCTGCTTTAATTCAAAGTAGTCACCAACGGAAAGCGAAACTCGGTTATGAACAAACATTTCTCATTGGATTTATTTGATACCCCTCACTATTTTGTGTAGCTCAACAAACACCCAACGGATTTCTATACAGGTCTTGTTGTACAATTTAAAAACCTAAATATTGAAAAACAAAAAAAAAATAATAAAAAATATTTTTTTTATATCTGACTGACTGACACGTAAGTCAAAGCCTTTTTTCAGACATTCACCTTCAGTAACCGAAAAAAAATTGTTGGGCCTATCTTAAGAAAATATTTAATAGCAACAGGAACGATTTCTTCTTTCTCTAAAACTAGATCACCGCCTTTTCTTAAAAATTTACTAGAAATGTGCCGTTTTGCAAATTTCAAAGGGTGGTCTACTTTAAGCTTAATCTGAGCTATTAACTATCTGATCTTAACATTGAACTAATATTCGAACAGTAAATTTCATAAGGATAAAAGATCTCGCCTTAATTTTTACTAACAGATCTATTTTTACAAACAGATATATTTTTCATGGTGTATTAGCCATTTTCGCCTCCTTCTTTCTTAGGGTTATGCGAATTAATGTTGCTGCAACCACGATCCCCACTTTGCTTTCGCACGCTGTAATAGGAAATATAAGTCAGGTCGTTCTTAGCGAAAATAAGTATCGGGGAAACTTTTGACTGAACAGAAGGACCGTCTTCAATTTGCTTTAGTAATGCTGAAAATATAGTCTGTTTCGGTTTTTGGTCAAACTCATCTACGACTTTGAAAGTCGGTTTTCTAGTACCAGCAATAAATTAATTTAATATTTAAAAAAAAAAAAAAAGTATTTACACGGAATTTGAAACATTGCCTGGTTTCCGGCAAATAATAATAACATTCGGTTGACGTTCCAATAGTCGCTATGTATTTAGAATAATAGAAAGCAAGGCCCAGCTTGTCTTTTTGACCCTTATGCCATCTATAAATGACTAGCATAAACTAGTCAACAATTAAGAAAAGTCAATGGTTTAGTCGAAAATATCGACGTGACGCACACAGCATTAGACTTAAGGCGATGAAACTAACCGAAACCTAAGATTTTACAATTCTACGAGATATCCTTCTATTATATTACATAAGATATCGAACCATATTAATTCACTGTATAGATTAAACCATTATCGATATATACTGGGGCTCCCTTAACAAATCCGGCAATTCTGAGCAATTAAAAAATTCTTAGAGCGTGTGCGGTTTTCACCTTTACACTCATATACACTAGTATGTCAAATGCAGCGGCATGTTCAACGATTGTTTTCAAAATCAAATATAACTTTTCGAAGGCATGACAATTATTTTGTCGGTGTATTTGTATATATGTGATTCATCATAATATTTATTCATGTGTTATTAACTTCATAATAAAAAAATTAAATTTAAAAATCTTAAAAAAAACTTAGAAGGGTGATCATAAATATAAAAAAATTAGTGAGGGTGAATTTCTCCAACCAAAAAATAAAAATAAAAATTCCAACAATAAAACAAAATTATAATTGAATTTGTTGTTATATATAGAGTATATTTATGTACATTGCATAATGCAATTTAATGTTCTCCAAAATTCATCATATTATGTTGTACACTACATACATATTTCAAAAACACACAAATCGTTTATACGACAAAAATTTTCTTTTTTATAGGCATAAAAGGGATAAAATCCATATAGGTACCATACATATATAAAGACCTGAAAGATTTTTTTTGATCGTTCAATGAGTCTAGGTCTTATCGAAAAGAAAAACATAAACAATTTTCTTTTTTTTTCCATACAACATTTATGTGAAAAATATCCCTCTATGCTACAATACCTCTCCCTCGATTAATAATCTCCGGGTTTGCTTTTGATATTTGGTTTTGTTTTGTACATAAACAACACAAAACAACAGAAGCAACAAAATTGTAATTCACTAGAGTGGAAAATTGTATCCAATTTTTACATTTTATTGAAAATCAAATTATATTAAATAGAATTTCTACAATTTGATTTTTTTGTTTAAAAATTTAATCCATCCTCTCGACGATACAAAAAATGTTTGCCGGCGTTAGAATTTCTATAAAAGAATTCAAGATTGTTCTAGAAGATTAATTTTTATAGTAACTAAGAACCTTCTCAAATTAATTATAATTGAATTCAAAATAATATATCACATATGCCGAATTCAAAAATTAATTCGTACCCTAGAGTTATATAATTATGTAATCAATAAATAATATAAATTTTCCAAAAATTTTACTAAAAGTATAAATATGTTAATATGTGACAATTTCCACCCTTTGGCAAGATTTAATATTTTTAGTCATTTGATGATAAAAATTGTGTTCTACAAGAATTGTTAGAATAAAATAGGTTATTAAATCAGTCATACATCTTCTGCCATTTTATTAATGTTCCATCGCTAAGACTAAACTTTTTCCCAAAATTATAAAATACCCATCAACCTGACATTTTGTGAATTACTCCTGTTTTTCTATTTTTGTGCAGCTTAAACTGCGTAGCGGCTTAATACTTGACCGCGTGCTTATCTTTGCATTTTTGGGCCTATTTAGAAGAGTAAGCAATACAACATATCAAAAGGCATTTGTAAGCACCAAATCAGCAGTGGTAATTTATTTATGTAGCTTTGTTGATTATAGGTTAATCTTCTTCAGTTTATTTCCCTTCTTATTGAATGCTTGAATTCAAGAATGGGATGAATAATTTTTATAGAATTTTGTTTATGTATACAAAGGAGGTAGTCGCTGAATGTACTGATAAAATCTTAATAAAATTAAAAACCTCCCCATTAGATCAACTATATTCAGGGCCCGGGACTAAATTCAATAATATAATTTTCATTTATAAATGAATGTTTCTATGAAGAAATAAATGAGATTCATTTTGAATATTCAAAATTGATACATCAATGTAGTCATTGCTGGTTTACCCAGCACAATCATCACCACAATTTGGATAGAAAGTTTGTTGAAAATAGTAAGAAATTTCGTAAGAGTTTGTAACGAGTATCGACACCGAAGATGTCTCCTGTTATCAGAAATTATTCACTTAGAGGCTTCGGGGTGGTCATTTCTGGCCGATTAAAGCTCAGGGTGTTGGGTGTGATGGTTACCGAAGCCTAAGTGAACCGTGTTAGACCGCGATAATGGGAACAACGAAGAATGTAAAGGAAAACGGGTAAAGGCAAGACCAACTCACCTCACTGCAGCGACTACACTCACCATTTCATCCCCACAATTAAGCTCTTAGCTACTAAAATTGTGAAAAGCGAAAAAAACGGAATTCTCCGAAGCAGACAACAAAAACAATAACACACCGATGTTATAACTTTAAAAATAATAACATTTTGGTTATGCAGCGAAGTATAAATAATTAAAAAAAAAAAAAAAATTTATTGAGCATAAATATAAGAACAATTAGAAAGGCAATAATGATGAAAATTAAAAAAAAAATGAACATTGTTTTTTTTTATTAACCATATATGACGTTATATTACTAATAGATATAACAGTAATATTTTTCCTGCCCTTTTCTTAGATAATAATAATGAGGAACAAGGGGAAAAAATAGTACACTAAAACTAACTCCCCAAAGAAAAGAAAAAAAAGATTCGTAAGCGCTAGAACCAAAATAGGGGATCCAATTAATAATTAATTAATTGGAATACACTGTGCAAAACAAAAAACGCAACAGTCAAATTTTTCGAAAAATACCCTATTTTCAAACGCTTGTATTTTGGTGAATTATCGGTGTACATTTTTTTTTTACTTTGTAGCATCACGCAATCAAGCTTTAATCGTTCTTCCGTTGCACGCCAAACTCTGCATCGCCCGTCTGATGCATAAAGGTTAAACCGTGATTCGTCCGAAAATAACACATTACGCCACAGCCGATGAGTTTAATTTCTGTATATCAACGTATATTTGATTAGGTAGCATTTTTATAAGTAATTTTTTTTCGTGGAGTGCTTAGTTTACAAGATAAAACAACTTAATACACTTTTTAACATTTATATGATTTTTTTCTAGCTTTTCGCAAACTGCAATAACTCAACAGCGATTTGTCGTACAACAATTTCAATAGTCTCATTCTCAAGGTTTCTAAATTGTCTATAAAATGGCTTATTTGGATTCGTGAAAGAAACATAAAGAAATTTCGTTGACAGTCTTAAAGCTGGCGTTATTTTCTCGTTAAAAACCTTTTTGGTTTGACTCAAAAATAGTCATAAAAAACAAAAATAATAAAAAACGGGCCCCAGTATCGGAAAGTAGACAAAATTTCCATCATTTTAAAAGTAAAAAATTGTAAACCGACATTTCACCAAGATATAAGCGTTTGAAAATGGGGCATTTTTCGAAAAAAATTGAGTTGCGTTTTTGTTTTGCGCGGTGTATAATAAAAAATTCGGGGTATGCTGTGTCATCTACACGGCCGTAGGTGTTTTCCGTGATAACGTTTATAAGAGGTGCGAGAAATGGCACGATGTATGGATTTGTTAAAATAAATTTCTTTATTATTAGCATCATGAAATGAGAGTACAGTGATTGTTTGCGAACGATTAAGTACTGGGCGATGGTATGAGAAGTACGATATGAAGCGCAGGGTCTCAGCGGAGATGTGCCTGATGAGTCTGAGTTCCAGTGCTTCCCAAAGTCGCCAGGCTAGTGTGGTGGACCCGCAGTCTAGGTCAAATATATATCAGAGTCCACACTGATATATGCCTATCAGATCAGGCATTCCCCCTTTATAGTACTCTCCAGCATTGTAAATCGCCACTTTGTAGATCTAAATTTTAATTAAAATTTATGTGAAAATTAATTATTTTAATTTACAATAAATTATGTGCCACAGTTTCTTTACGCACAAATTTGCACTAGAATTGCTCCGATCAGATGAGGCATGAGGGGTTCTCTCGCTACAGTGATCTCAAGCATTGTAAATCGCTATTTTGTAGTTTGTAATTACTTCGGTCTAAAAAGACCAAAGTATTGAAATCCTGTCAAAAATGACGAAAAATTTGGTTGGTCCAAAACCACTTTTCTCGACGTTTTGAAAGTCCCTGAGTCTGAAAATGCAAAAAAAAAAAATGTCCGTCTGTCTGTCTGTGTGTCTGGACCCACGGTATCTCGAGAACGGCTTGTCCGATTAGGATTTTTTTTCGCCAATCTGTTTCTATGGTCAAGGCGGAGATTTGAAAAGCTTTTGGAGACTGTACGTCAAGGGGGTGGGGTACCTGCCATACGAATTTCCCCAAAATACCAGCTTTTATAAATATTTACGATTTTTTTATATATGCTTATTTGATTATTGTATTGGGCATTGAATTGGGAATTGATTTGAAGGTTAAATTACGGGTCAATTTGCGCGTTGAGTTGAAGTTGAGTTGGAGTTGAGTTGGGGTTGGATTTGGATGTAGTGAATAGTTAACAAATTATTTATATGATGGAACTTGCCTATTTATCAACCGATTATTATGAAATTCAATGTGTATGTTAGAAATGGGATTCCAAAATGAGTTTTGGATGAAGTTCTGGAATATGGCCAAATATGTTGGAACTTGTCTATTTCTCAACCGATTATGAAATTTAATTTGTATGTTAGAAATGCGATTCTAAAATGAGTTTTGGATGAAGTTCTGGAATATGGCCAAATATGTTGGAACTTGGCTATTTCTCAACCGATTATGATGAAATTCGACATGTGTAATGGAAATGGGATTCTAAAATTAGTTTTGTATCAGGTTCTGGAATATGGCTAAATATGATGGAACTTGCCCATTTCTCAACCGATTATGATAAAATTCGACATGTGTATTCAAATTGGGAATCTGAAATGAGTTTTGGACGAAGTTCAGGAATATGGCCAAGTATGATGGAACTTTGCTATTTCTTAACCGATTATGATGAAATTTGATATGTGTGTTGGAAATGGGATTATAAAATGATTTTTGGATAAAGCTTTGGAATATGGCTTTGTAGGATGGAACTTAGTTATTCCTTACCCGTTTGTTATGAAATTTGACATGCGAGTTGTAAATGAGATTCTAAAATGAGTTTTTGGATAAGTTTCTGGAATATGGTCAGTTCTCAGTTAAACGGTTAGAAGTATCAGTATAATTTGTTATACTATTTTCGGTATAAAGTTCTGGAATACGATTTTTCGTTTTAAATTGGATGCCTGTACCCATGTTATTGAAGCTTTTGACCTGTTTGGCTGTTGTTGTATAAGTAAATATAATTTGGTTAAAATAAAAATCAATAATGTCAAAACTGTCACACCAACTTTATGACATTATTGAAGATACCAAAGACCGAAGTTCTGATCACCTCGTGAGGTTTCAGCCCTTTATATTTTTAATTAAAATTTATGTGGAAATTAATTATTTTAATTAACAATAAGTTATCTGCCACAGTTTCTTTACGAACAAATTGACACCAGAATTACTCCGGTCAGATAGTGATTCTCATGGTTGTTTGTAAATCGCTGTTTTGGACTTTGTAAGTTTAATTAAAATTAATGTGGAGATTAATTATTTTAATTTAAAATAAGTTATCTACAACAGTATTATTAAGCACAAATTAATAACCGAATTGCTCCGATCTGATGGGGCATTCTCTTGCTATAGTGCCCTCAATCTCTATAAATCCCTATTTTGTAGTTTGAGTTTTTAATTAAAATTTATGTGTAGATTAATTAATTTAATTTAAAATTAATTAGCTACCACTGGTTTTTTACGCAAAAATTGACACCTCGGATCTCCGATCGGATGAGCCGTTCTCTCGCTACACTGGTTCAAGCATTTAAATCGGCCGAAATCAGAGGTTCGCGGCGCGGGTTGCTGTGCCGCCCGATGACGTCATTGCGATAATTTTATGCGTGACACACAAAGCCGAAGGACCAATCTAAGCAATCATATTTTTAAATTAAGGGTAGTTCTTGTAGTTGATGAGTAATTGCCCACGACCAAGGGCTAAACTTCAATTGCTATTTTCTAGTTTGAATTTTTAATTAAAATTTATGTGATGATTAATTAATTTAATTTAAAATAAATTAACCACCACTGGTTTTTTACGCAAAAATTGACACCATCGGATCTCCGATCGGATGAGCCATTCTCTCGCTACACTGGTTCAAGCATTTAAATCAGTCGAAATCAGAGGTTTGCGGCGCGGGTTCCTTTGCCGCCCGATAACTTCATTGCGAAAATATTATGCATGACACAGAAACCCGAAGGACCAATCTAAGCAATCTTATCTTTAAATTAAAGGTAGTGCTTATAGTTGATGAGTAATTGCCCCCGACCAAGGGCTAAACTACTATCGCTATTTTCTAGTTTGAATTTTTAATTAAAATTTATGTGATGATTAATTAATTTAATTTAAAATAAATTAACCACCACTGGTTTTTTACGCAAAAATTGACACCATCGGATCTCCGATCGGATGAGCCATTCTCTCGCTACACTGGTTCAAGCATTAAAATCGGTCGAAATCAGAGTTCGCGGCGCGGGTTCCTATACCGCCGGATGACGTCATTACAATAATATTATGCGTGACACATAAAGCCGAAGGACCAATCTAAGCAATCATATCTTTAAATTAAAGGTAATGCTTATATTGATGAGTAATTGCCCCCCACCAAGGGCTAAATTTCGAGTCAGTTTTCTGAACATGCGGTGTAAAACGTTATCACGTCAACAGTATAAAATGTAAAACAAATTAGAAAAAAAACATAATTAATTATTTAGGTAGCGACCGTTGCAATTTTCCATCTGTTGGTCGTACGACGTTTGATTATGGTATTAATCGCACAAACAATTGTTTTTAGGATTTTTGGTTCACACACATTATATATTATATGTATATATTTATTTAATAATTGGTGTAGTAAGCACTTAGCTTATACAACACTGAACTTAGAAACAATTACAATAGTAAAAGAACATTAAAAAAAAAAAAAAAAATTAACAAAATCAAATTATAAACAGTCAAATAAAATGAAAAATATTAATAAAAATGATTAAAATAAATATTAGTAAAATAAATCAAATTAAATTAATTAAATTTAAAAATAAAAATAAATATGAGCCGGATCAAGTCATGTTGCTAATAAATTTAAATGATTCTTGCTTAAATTTGGTGAAGGAGCATAAACTTCTGATGGTACTTGGCAATTCATTCCATTTCCTGAAGCAGTTAAGTAAAACTGAATCATTGAAAACGATTTTTCTATTAGTTGGAAACATCAACATATTTGTCCTTCGGGATTTGGAAAACTGAAGTTTAGCGTACAAATAATTTGGCTCACGAAAATTAATCAACTTATAAATAAAAATAACCGTGCGACAGAAAAAAAAAAAAAACTTAGACAATGAGGTACCAAATACATTACCAAAATAATGCGATACATGATCATATTTCCGCAGTTTATACACGTATCTAACACAATTATTCAAAGTTACTTGGAGCAGATGAAATGAAATCTCATCGCAATTAGAATAAATTATATCGCAATACAATATATGAGGCACGATCAAAGACTTAATCAAGTAAAGCCTAAGGCTTTCTGGACAAAAATGTTGCGCAAGTCGCAACTTATAAAGGGTTGAATTAATTTTTTGACAAATGGCTGCAACGTGATTGTTCCAAGTGAAGCTATTATTAATCACTAGACCAAGATCATTAACTTTATCAACAAATTTAATGGCAGATCCATTGATGATCAATTTCGGAAAAGTAAATGGGATTTTAGATTTAGTAATAAGCGTTGCACTACATTTACCTTCATTAATAATAAATCCATTAGAACTAGCCCAATGGCAAATATTACTTAAATCTAAATTAACTAAATCAACAATATTTTGAATTTGATCAAAATTGCCCCCCAGGTAAATCTGTACATCATCCGCATAAATATGAAAATAACAATTATTAATACACGTAGAAATGTCGTTCAAAAACAACGTGAACAGCAGTGGTCCCAATATAGAGCCCTGTGGGACACCATCATTAACTTTACCCAGATACGATACCATTCCATTCGAACTAACATATTGCCTACGATCATTTAAATAAGAATGTAGTAACCTAATTGAAGTACGATCGAAATTATAGAATAACATTAGCTTCTGCAAAAGCAGTTTATGATTGATCATATCGAACGCTTTGGAAAAATCTATCAAAATTAGTAGGACAAACGAATTGGTTTTATCTAGGAGTCGACTTATGTCATCTGTAACGTTTATCAGAGCTGTTTGTGTACTGAATTTTTTCCGAAAACCGGATTGATAACGGCTTAGAAATTCATTTGAATCAATGTTGTTTATCACTATTCATTTGCATATTGTTTATCACTATTATCACACTGTTACAATACGGTTACTTATTTAGTTTTCATGGTTTAAGCTTATTCTACCACATGCGTAAAAACACAACAGTTATTTATTTTTCGTGGTTTAAGTTTATTATACCACATTCGCAAACCCACGATACTTATTTTCACACCCAATAATACATCAACACTCACTTGGGCAATTCTAAAATATTTGTATGTGGATATTTTTTTATTTTTATTTGTTTTATTATTGTTTGATATTTATTTTAATTCATATTATTTTAATCTTTGGTAATTTAGGAATTCAATACAATTATCACTATTTTCAATGTTTTTTTTTTCAATTGGTTTCTTTTATCAAAGACTTCCACTTATGTTAACTTAAAATTAAACAACAAAAAAAAACCGGAACTTATAATAGAAATTTTGATTTTTCAACTTTTATCTTATCACGTAATTTAATTTATCGTCCAGTTACAAAGACTATTCTCGATTATCACCAATATGTTATTTTTGTATCTGTTTGTTTTTATTTTAATTTTTTTTTGTTTTTAGAGTTTACAAACTTTTATTCCGACAATAAACCCAAAATATTTTTATTTAATTTTTAAAATAAACCAAAAAAAAAAAATAATAAATCATCACTATTGTTTTCGCTATAGGTCCGAGAAAATACACAATAAGATAAGATAAACGGCAAAACTCGTTTGTCTAGTATGTTTTCGACTCGATATGATGTCCACTTACTTTGGTAAACATTTGAAGACCAGCCGTATGTTGAGATTTTTGCTACAGGCCCATATATGTATGTTTATAGCCCAAAATGAATATTTCTAATAATTTTTCATTTGAAATAACATTGAGTGCCTTGTCTATAAATGTCTAGTATGTTTTCGACTCGACATGATGTCCACTTCCTGTGGTAAACATTTGAAGATCAGCCGTATGTTGAGATTTTTGCTACAGGCTCATATACATATGTATGTGTGTAGCCCAAAATGAATATTTCTGATAATTTTTCATTTGATACCACATTGAATACCTGTAAATGTCTAGTATGTTTTCGACTCTACATGATCTCCACTTGCTGTGGTACACATTTGAAGACCAGCCGTATGTTGAGATTTTTGCTACAGGCCCATATATGTTTAAGTCCAAAATGAATATTTCTGATTGTGATAATAAAATTTTAAAGTTCGGAATACCGGTTTCGAACATTCGTCCTTCTTCAGTTCCTAATTGACTATTAAGTTAATAGTCAATTAGTAACTGAAGAAGGACGAATGTCTGAAACCGGTATTCCGAATTTTAAAATTTTATTATCACAATAATGAAAGTGATTTTTTTAATAAAATAATTTTTGTGAGTTTTGAAAGAAAAATTTTTAACGTGTATTTAATTTATTGTTTTTTAAATATAACACAAAATAAATATTAATTCGAAAATTAATAGAAATTATAAAAAAAAACCTTTGTTTTTAATATTACATTTTTCTTCGCAACTTGATTTATCTGGGTCGTCGGTTGGAGAAATGGGTTATGAAAGGGATTATTCATTCCCCAAATCCTATCAGCCGTTTCGTATAATTTACCTATATGGTCTGCTTCTACTCCCACCTAATATCGCACCTATTGTGGGTGGTAATCTTGAGAGCCACAATTTCTTTATAAATTCTGATGACAATGCACTTGAGTCACCTACCATACGACTTAATTGTTGGTGGAAACTAAAGGGTGATTGATTTCCCATCTCTACCGCGTGAAGTACTGTTTGTATTCTCCTCATCTCAAATTCTCCTCTTCTCAGATTCTTAATGAGAGAATCTTTAAGAGTTTTGTACTTATCTATTCCGGCGGATTCAAAACAATATCCGAAACAAGACTTGACAGTGCCTCGTTCAGGTGTTTTATTATATGATTGAACTGTCTGTCGTCCGATCTTATATTGGCAGTAGACATGATTAACTCGGTCTGCCTAAACCACAATCTCGGGTTACTGTGCCAATAAGATGGTAAACTATTAGATTCCATGTGAAGCGCAGGTGGTGTTTGTGGCTCACCTATGACGTTGGCAAAGATAATAATAACAGAAATACACAATGACGTGCCTACAATTTCAGTGGTCATCATTAACCATAACCAAAAATAATAATATATATCGAAATAACAATGAGAATAAGGATATGTAACGCAAATAAAAGTATTTCAATGTAGAAACCTTGATAATAACACGTTAAAAAAACTTCTTGTTCGATTTTCAATTTAATCTAACTTACACAAAAATCAAAAATTAAACAACATCTTTTGGTTGTGTATATTGACATTTTTTAAAAAAAAATTTTAAACAATTTCTCACTTTACCACACACTTTATCACAATAAAAAAAATGGAGGTGTGGCCAACACACGACTTTCTTTTACGGACAGCGAATTTTAAGAAACTTTTATAATGCAAATTTCTTGCAAACTTTATTAAGATTGTTTTTATTTTTTCATGTTTTCTGTAAATTGTATATTTTTGAAATATTTGTAAAATAAATTTTCTGTTTTACGGAATCTGGGACCTGGAACCCCAAATATTATGTAAGAGATTAATGAAGATATATCTGTTTTGAGGTCCCTTGAGTCCGAAAAAGTGGATTTCGAAACGATGTCTGTCTGTCAGTCTGTCCGTTTGTCTGCTCGTCTGTTTGTGTCTGTCTGTGTCTTCTCTATAGCCCATATGGCTTAACCAATCGAACAAAAACTTTAGATTTAAGCTTTACTTATGTAAAAGAAAGTAATAAAAAATAATAAATTTGTAAGAAGTTTGCGTAATTGGTGCCTCAAAATTCCCTGTTCGTAGAAGAAATGTGTTGGCCACACATCAATTTTATTTTTTTTATAAATTTTTTTAATTTTTTTTTTTTAATTTTTTTTTTAATTTTTTTTTTTTTAAATTTTTAAATTTTTTTTTTTTAATTTTTAAATTTTTTTTTTTTTATTTTTTTTTACTTTAATTTTTTGGAAACATTTTGTTTTAGTAGTTTTTTGTAAACCTTATACTTTTTGAGATATTTGCAAAACAAATTTTCTGGCCCAAGGGAGTGGCCACTTCCGGTTGACCGATTTGAAGTAAAATTCACTGGGACCTCCCAATTTATCAAAAAAGCTTAAATCTGAAGTTTCAGTTCGATTGGTTAAGCCATCTAGGCTGTAGAGAGGACACAGACTGACAGACGGACAGACAGACGGACAGACAGACGGACAGACAGACTGACAGACAGACATCATTTCGAAACCCACTTTTTCGGACTCAGGGGACCTCAAAACAGATAAATCTTCAATAATCTCAAGGTCGAAAATTTTCATGATTACTATACTTTATTTTACTTACGTAAAAGAAAGTAATAATTTTTAAATTTCAAAAAAAATTTTAAAATTTTTGTAAACAATTTTTTCTTTCTTTATTTGTGAATGTGGTACATATATTATAAATTTTATTTAAAATTTTTTTTAACACTACTAGTTTCGAGCAGTACTGCTCATCATCAGGTATAGGTATATTAACAATTTATACAAATTCAAAATTTTTTAAAAATTTTTAAAAAATTTACTTATACACATTAATTTATTACGAGATTCTTTGTTTTCAAAATTATCATTATATATTGATTATATATTCGTATATTTTGTTCTCTTTTATTATGCCATTTAGTATAGCAACCATACATTTACCAATTTTGAAAACAATCTAAAAATTTTACATAAAATGAATAAGAGCAAAATGATGGACAGGTTTGAAGAATTGGAAATTTACAAATACAAAAACAACATTGCTATACTAAATGACATAATAAAAAAGAACACAATATGCGAATATATAATCAATATATAGTGATAATTTTGAAAACAAAGAATCCCGTAATAAATTAATGTGTATAAGTAAATTTTTAAAAAATTTTGAATTTGTATAAATTGTTAATATATGTTTAGTTTTAAAAAATATACCTGATGATGAGCAGTACTGCTCGAAACTAGTAGTGTTAACAAATTTTTTAAATAAAATTTATAATACATATATGTATCACAAATAAAGAAAGAAAAAATTGTTTACAAAAATTTTAAATTTTTTTTTGAAATTTAAAAAGTATCTTTTGTTTACCCGATTAGGAATTTACGCATGGAAATAACTATATGTACATTAAAATTGCTCACTTGATGACTCGTTGAACTATTTTACTCATATACACTTATTTGAATTTAAATTAATACTAAAATTTCCCTAAATTTACTTAGATAAGAGAGAAAAAAACAAATTTTTGAAAATTGAAATTGAACACTTGTTTAACTAAATAGTTTAATGTTGTTTGTGCCTAGTTGATGTTGATGCTGATTCCGATGGTGCCGTTGGTTGTTGAATTGTTACTATTCTGCTGGGCAATACAACTGGACTAATTGTTTTGGTTCCCTCGATGGCCGCTGTCGACTTTGTGGGGCTCGATAGCTTTTTAGGTTTTTTTTTACATGTGAATGTTTTATTTTCACTGTTTTATTGCTGAAACACACACACTTATGCCCAGTTGCACAAAAAAAAAGCCATCACCCAGTTAACTAATATTTTCTCTTTTTCTTCTGTTATGAAAATGCGACTTGTTTCATAATATGAATTCAACGCCAGTTAATTTTGTTTTATTTTTACGTAGAAATATTTATCATTCAGTTAAATATTTAGTAAAACGAAATCTGGTAGTCAAATATTTAATTCTCCAGTTACAATGTTCAAGTAAAAAAGAAAAATAATCAGCTTGCATTGATTTTGTATTATGAAACAAATCGTATTTTCATATATGAAAAAAAAGATGAAGTATTTCTTAACTGGCTGTTGCCTCTTTATTTGTGCAACTGGGCATTAGAATATGATCGATAGTTGAAGATTCTTCATATTCTAGGCGTTTCTAAATAAAGAAAATTCGTAAATTCAAAAATACTTACAACTTAAAAATATATAGAGCATTTTAAATTTTGGTAAAATAGCATCGCTTTTGAAAATACTCCTCTTAAAACCGAAGATACAACCTTTTATGTAGGAGTCAAAAATTAGAATTTGCAAGTTATCAAAACTAAAATATCGAATAACGGGACAACCGAAGGTTAAAAAAAAATAAAAAAAATATGAATCCGTTATTTTTGAATGAAGAAGACGAAAAAAATAAAATAATGAAAATCTAAGATGAAGTTTGGACGTTTTCCGAAATATAAAATATTG
This sequence comes from Tipula helvola, assembly GCA_963556165.1. Classification (NCBI taxonomy): domain Eukaryota; kingdom Metazoa; phylum Arthropoda; class Insecta; order Diptera; family Tipulidae; genus Tipula; species Tipula helvola. The sequence goes on from OY744484.1 coordinate 17,576,302, forward strand.
ACCCATATAGATTCATGTATAGGTCACTACTGTGACCAAAAAGTAAAACCAGATTTTATTTATTTCAAAATATAATTATTTATTCTTATTCCAAATCTATTTTGTCGCCTTCAAAGTAATCCCCTCCCGACACAATACACTTATGCCAACGTATTTTCTAGTCTTCGAAGCAAAAATTAAAGTTGTCTTCCGGGATAGCCTCCAGAGAGTGTAGCGATTTACGTTTTATCTCTTCTATAGTCTCTAAACGATTTCACCGCAGCGGTCTTGTGAGTTTTGGGAATAGCCAGATGTCACACGGTGCTAATTCAGACGAATATGGTGGTTGTGGAACGGTATGGGTCGAATTTTTGGCGAAAAGTCACGAAGAACGACTGAAGTGTGAGAAGGTGCATTATCGTGGTGCAAATACCAAGAATTGTCTGCCCACAATTCTGGCCTCTTCTTGCGAATAGCTTCACACAAACGACGCATAACACTCAAATAATACTGTTTGTTGACGGTTTGGCCAGGTGGAAGAAATTCTGAATGGTCAACACCATGATAATCGATCAAAACTGTAAATATGACCTTCAACACTTTCACGACCTTATTTGAACTGGTCCTTCTTTGAAATGGTCCCCGAAGGCTTTCTGCAACATCCTTAACGTTTCTGCACCCGAAATTTCATTCCGCAAACAAAATTTAATGCAACTTCTTTGCTCAATATAATTAAACATTGTAAAAAATCGCCGAATGCACTTTTAGCGTCGTACAAAACCAAGCGTAATACAAAAACTAATGAATGTGTTTTGACATACAATTTGTCACAGATGTCATCACAATGCTGCCAACTTCTGTGACAATATGACATAAGGGAATAACTCGAGTTATACCTTTTACGTATTATTTCAAATTCGAAATCTCCATATTCGAATTCATATTATATCAATTTTTTGTAATAATCCAGCAACTACAAACAACCGTAATAATCCTTTAAAAAAGCAAGAATTCAAAAAACTCATACAATTTTGAACGACTCTAAATTTTAAAAACGTTTTCCTGAAAAATGCGAATTTTAGAGTTATTCCCTTATGTCATATTGCCACAGATATAGATTATTCCTTAGATTTAATTTTTTTTAAGAAGGCGCAAACTACAAAAATTAATGTATTTTTATATTTTATTTTCGAGAGACTTGAAGAATTACTTCAATGAAATCAGCGAACCATTAATTTTTATTCTTTCGGTTAAAAAATAAGAAAATAAGTTACAGATGTTACATTCTATTACTTTACTTTTGTTGCTGTATTGAATAAATAAATAAGAAAATGTTTTATTTATTTTTATAGTTTTTTTTTTATATTAAGAAGATAGAGAGAAAGAGATCCTTATTTGTGGTAAAAGGACAATAAAATAAAATTATCCCACCCGTGGATATTGTATCCACATATTACTTACTATGTTTGTTTGTAAAATAATCTTTTTACTTATGTGACACGGTCGTATATTTTGAACAAATAAAAAACATGTTATTGCATATTTCTTAATTAAATTTAATTATGAGATTGGAAAATGGCAAATCTTGAAAATCTGGTGTTATTGTAATTCGTTTTAAGATAAGTTTCGATCCCACCAGCAAACGGTTTGTTTAGCTATAGGCTTCTTTCCAACAATACACTTTTCTGAAAAGCACTGAGGTACCGCTGTGCCACAAAATTTTTGCCAAGTGCTTTTCACTGAAAAGCACTGAGGTACCGCTGTGCCACAAAATTTTTGCCAAGTACTTCCTGCTGTTCGAAAATATGTTTCGTTACTTTAGTAGCTCTGTTTAGGGACTTTTTTTTAGAATTCTTTCGAAATAATACGGAAACGAAAAATCAACGTGAATAATGCAGCAAGTCACTAATGTTGTTATTCTCATGTTTTTCTATTTGTAATTCGAAATTTTTTTAGAATATTAATTTGATAATTTAACTGATGAATTGTCATTCTCAGGTTGACAAATTTATAGTTCAAAGACGTTTATTTTGATAGTGGAATAAGTCAAGTTTTTTCAAAATTGAATTAACGTTATACAACATATAAAAGTATAGTGCACTTTTATATTTTGTTACATTCTTGCGCTTAACTGTAAAATAATTCCTAGAAATAGCGGTTAAAGAATGAACACTAAAGGCTATCAACGTTTTGTTTATTATAACAGTGGAATAAGTTGCATTACATGCCTGTTCGCATTACATGCTTGTTCATTGTAATGTCATAACAACTAATAATATGATGAGTATATTTTAAATCTAGAAGACATTGAAAGCAAAACATATAACAACAACAACAACCATTTACATTTAAGATTTTAGATTTATAAGAGATTCTCTTTATAAAATGTACGACAAAGCATCCTTGACTATGTAGTGATGCAGAGTTTTATATTTGGGCTTAGCACTAAAAAGGGGACTACCAAAGTATGTAAGTTCTATAGAATTACTGCCGTTATACTCAAGTGGGTGACCGGTCATAATCGCGAAATACAAAGACTTAATGGATTTGCTCCCATATATTTCACCTGCTCATCATGGATATTTTCAAAACTTTAAAAAGTCGGATCAACTTGTTGAGGAGTAAAATGAAATCCAAACCTGTCAAATTCATTATAACTTTCCCTTTGTAAAAACTGGATGTTAATTACAATGTAAAATTTTCTTTAATGAATAAAATCAATATGAAATGAGGTATAAGTCAATTTATTAAACTTGAATATTTTGGTAAAGTGGAATAAATCATTTGCAATACAAGAAACTCGTATTTTACCAAGCCTTACTATGAAATTTATCTGTTTAGCTAAAAGTAGTTAGTATAGTAATATCATAAATCCAAACACTTTAAACAAAAGTTGTACTGATTTTTTTTATAACAAGAAAACACAAATGTTTAATTATCACAATACTATTAAAACATGACTTATTCCAATTCCAAAACAAATGGCTCAATTATAACAATGGTGATAAACCCGCAGAAATATTTGTTAATATATCTAAAGCCTTCGACAACCAGACAAAAACAAAATCCAGGGCTCCCAAAAATGTTATTCAATAATAATGAATTTACAGCTAAGCATTTTGGGCATTCTTGTTCAAGGATCTCAGACGTCTCATATCCGTGTCTCGCCAATTTAAAAAAATGTTCCACCAACCCAAAATATTCTTTCAGTTTCATCCGAGGTACAAATAAAAAATGCTTATAAGAAAAAAATTTAGAATTCCATAAAATTGTTAAGCTTGGTTTTAAAAAGCATGAGAGGACTCTACATAAGGAACTATTAAAAAGTAGATGTAGCTGTAAAAACTCCTAAACTAAATATTTTAGCTGGACATATGAGTGGAGCAGAACAGATCGAAAATGACTGAACTAAAGTTAAAGCTAAACATTTTTGAGCCTTACGACTATTCTAACTTTTTTAAAATTCAATTTTTGCACGTTTTTCTAATTTGGCCACGATCCGACTCGAATTTGGTTCGTTTTTAATTTTTGTGTCAAATTATTTTTACTTAGGTATATTCAAAACAAAATTTGGATTAATTATATCGTAGGTTTGCGAGAAAAGTGACACATCTCAAAAATGGCCAATTTTGAGATAATAGGAAAAAAATCCTTTAAATGCAACAATCTTTTATCTGGTATAATGTCACTTCTAAACTACCCATAGTTTTCAATAGATTTGACGTTATTCCAATTTGATGAATTCAACTATTTTATACCAAAAAAAATTAAAATCGATTTCCTCAAAAATATGATATTTTTAGTTGTGTCACTTTTCTCGCAAACCGACGATATATTCATCTGCATTATCGAACTATGAAATTTCTGGAAGTACTTCAAACATTAAAAAAAAAGTGAATTTTCTTGTACAAAATTCTGAGTTATCCAAAGTTTTTTTTAGATTTATTCAACTACCAATTTTCAAGGTAATGATTCAATTTAAAAGCTTTGACCCATCTAGCAGTTTTATACCAAAAATTTAAAGTTGTATTTAAGACGGGTTCTTCCAAAAAAAAAAAAAAGAAATAGCGCATATGAAGATTTGCGATCTGAAATTCCTGTTCATGTTCATTGTAGAATAAAAATTTGTTGACCAAAATTCTCGTGATTGTGGAATTCATATACACATCACATATCTTACAAAAACCACTAGCAGCACAGAAAAACGTACCGGTATTTATAATAGGCAAATTCAGAAATTTGTGTGCGAGGAAATTGAGTGGTTTATAAGAGATATTAATAGGAGGTTTCAAGGCCCCCTGCCAACAACTCCACGGCCCCCTAGGGGGCCGCGGCCCACAGTTTGAAAAGCACTGCTCTACACCATCGACAAAAAAATATTAAGTCATATCGTTATTTTAAAACCTCATGCTTTGACTCTAGGCCTAAGTAGACTCTAAATGCGCCTTCATTGAAGCCTTTGGAACCATAGATATTTTATTTTATTAACTTCTAATATTTTGGGGTACCTCATTTTGAGCATTCACATTAGGCCTCAATATACAATAAGGTGAATAACTTACATGTATATACATATAATCCAGCTAAAAAAATATCATAGGGGTAAACTTTCTCGGAAAACAGCGCAATTTCCATTAGATACAGATCATCCCCTTGGCATCACATATATGTTATTTTGAGGCATATTAATATAGTCATTATACAGCACAATTCGCATAAATTCTCGTATTTTAAGTTTCGTTAATCTTCCCAGTAAAGATGTCCGTTACGATCAAGTAGGTGATTGGTGCGTTTTTCGTGACCGATCAGGTAAACACCAATGTAAATTTCCAAAATGCACAACTGAAACACAAGCATTTTGTAGAAATGCAATCTTAATTTGTGTAACTCACCGATTAAAACATTTTTCTGTGAATTCCGCAATAAATAAAAAAAATTATGACATATCCCAATTGAAATTACTAACTGGCCTAAATTTATTTTTAAATGAATTTTATTGTTTTACTTTGTCTCGTGAATAAAGGACATTATATTTTAATAATTTGTTTTATTTTATCTTACTGTATAAGGCGAACTTTCATTTTTAACATGTGGATGGAGGGGTTGGCCACAAAATTAATTTTTAACTTTAAATTCGCCCGTTTCAACACAATTTCAACATAGTCTGAATTTGTCAGCTCGAAAAAAATTCATGCATTAGAGGGTTAAAAATATTTCTTCAAAAATCGTCATCAAAACTTCACAACAGGAAAATTTCTTGTTTATAACTAAACGAAAATGTGAAATAATTTCTCTATACCTTAAGCCCTAGACAGACTATGGTTTAATAAATCCGATTTAGTGAATTTTCGAAATTTGCCGTAGTTAGATTTACGGTATTTGTGCTTTATTTTGAGTTTAGTGGCAAAAACGATGTAATTAGAGTAAATTAGTTTGACAAATTTTATGAAAACAATAACAGTTTAAGTGTATTACCCGTAATTTAAAACGAGTTTAGCTAAATCCGATTTAATAAATCGCAGTCTGTCAAGGGTATTAGACCTTATACCAAACTGCTTAACAAATTAATTTTTATGATCCCAAATTAATTACATCAAGCATACTGTTTAATTATATTGATGTAATTAGCTTGTAACCTATTACTCTCTACGTCGTATTTAACAGAATTTCTTGATAGCCAAATATGGCGAGCAATTGATTTCTTGTTTTTTTTTTGGTTCGAAATCTAAAGTTTTAATATTTTCAAAGTGAAATTCGTGTTTCTGCTCGTTGGCATGTTTAACTAATGACAATCTATAATTGTTATTTATGACATTAGGTTGTTTCTTAATGTTAATCACGTCTCTTTTATGTTGATCGAGGCGCTGAGATGTGGTTTTGCTAGTTTCACCGACATAGCACGAATCACAACCCTTACAATCAATCTTATTGATGAGACCGTCTTTCTGTTCAATGGGTATTTTGTCTTTAAATTTTGAATATGAGTCTGAGATCTTGTGTTTAATTTTATTTGCAATTAATATATTGTTCGAATTGTTCTTGAGTGTTTTAGTAATTTTTTCGGTTAATCTTGGTACAGTATTTGTATACCTATATTAATGAACCATGTTTACTCTCTCCTTGACTTGTATGATTATAATTATTACCAGTGTATACATATAATGTTTTTGTTATTAATTCTTTAATGAGTTTTAATATATAATTTTAATACATAGTATTAATATACCGGGTGTTTCTTTTAAACTGAGACGATCAAATATCTCGAAAAATAGCCACTCTACGGAAAAAATGTCCATAATCAAAATTTAATCATACCGCGGGGGAAATACATTAGTGCAAAAAAATAGTCCCCCACCCCCCGCTTTGTAGGTGGGGCGCGGGGTAACTTTGAAACTAAGATAGGAACCCCTATTTTTTATTGCAGATTCGGATTCTACGGCTAAAAATACGTTGGATTTGACTGAAACATTTTTTTCGATTCATGTTAGATGGCGCTGTAATTGACGATATTCAATTTTTATCTCGGATTAAATATCTCGGAAAATAAGCACTCTACCAAAAAAATGGTAGAGATCAAAATTGAATTATTCCACGGGGGAAATACATTAGTGTTAAAATTAGTACCCTCACCTCCTCCTTGTAGGTGGGTGTACTAATTTTAACACTAATGTATTTCCAGCGCCATCTATCATGAATCGATAAAAATGTTTCAGTCAAATCCTACGTATTTTTAGCCGTATAATCCGAATCTGCAATAAAAAATAGGGGTTCCTATCTTAGTTTCAAAGTTACCCCTCGCCCCACCTACATGGAGGGGTGAGGGCTACTAATTTTAACACTAATGTATTTCCCCCGCGGAATAATTCAATTTTGATCTCTACCATTTTTTTCGTAGAGTGCTTATTTTCCGAGATATTTAATCTGAGATAAAAATTGAATATCGTCAATTACAGCGCCATCTAACATGAATCGAAAAAAATGTTTCAGTCAAATCCTACGTGTTTTTAGCCGTAGAATCCGAATCTGCAATAAAAAATATGGCTTCCTATCTTAGTTTAAAAGTTACCCCCGCCCCACCTACAAAGCGGGGGGAGGGGGACTATTTTTTTGCACTAATGTATTTCCCCCGCGGTATGATTAAATTTTGATTATGGACATTTTTTCCGTAGAGTGGCTATTTTTCGAGATATTTGATCGTCTCAGTTTAAAAGAAACACCCGGTATAGTATTAATCTATTTATATTCGCTATCTGTTAAGTATACAACTCTTGTAATCAACAATTGTGCAACGTTACGTTTCATTTGATATTGATGAGCAGTTGTAAAATTTACTAATGCATTGGAAGCTATTTCTATTTTGTACCATTCAGTCTTAATCAAATTATTAATTACATATATTTAATTTTAAATCGAGTAATGGTAATGTGCAATTTGTCTCTTTTTCAATTTTAAATTTTAATTTATTATGAAAGGTGTTAAATTGTTAGTTTATAATTTCGATATTAGATTCTTCCGTAGGCAAAATGACACATATTTAAAAATAAATGATAGTTGTTTATTTAATAATAATAATTTGACTCTAAATAACTTTTCTATAAAATTATATCAGCTAAAATAACCCATTGCCAACCCAGTTTTGTTTATAAAACATATCTCTATATTTAAAACCATTATTCTCATTTACATATATTTCTAAAATTTTCAAAAACTTGTCTTTTGTAAGAATGCGATTCGTTTCAATTTCATCCCATCTTTCAATTATAACCAATTTAGCTGTTTGTAGAGGAACATTTGTAAATAAAGATACCACATCTAGTGATGCTAATACTTCATTTTCTTATAATATTTAATTTTACCTTTAAATACATACGAATTTTTAATATTATATTGGCCAATTCTGTTAAAGGATTTAAGATCTGTTAAAGGTTTAAGTTTAAGAATGTTTCAACAAAATTTCGACTAATTATATGCTGGTGAGTTAATGGTTGACACTATGGGTCGTAATAGAATTTTTGATTTGTGTATTTTTGGTAACCCATAAATACATGGTGTTATTGGACTATTAATGTTCAAAAATAATTTTTGTTGATTACTAATAGGATTGTTAGTTTTAATTAATCAATTATTTTATTAAAGAATATGAAATTTGCACTCTTGAAATAGAAGTCTTCTTCTGGATGCTGCTTTTATCGGAAACGTCCTACTTGGCTCATCGACTCGGCTTATGTATTGGAAAATATCTCTATAAATGTTCCAAGCAAGACATTGCGTAATCACCAATTTTTGGTACTAGAACATCATCCCACCAATTATGGATCAACCAAATCAATAGATTTCTATCAAAAAACAATATCAAAAAAAATTTGAAAACCTACTTTTTAAATTTATGATTAATTTTTCTGACAGCTTTAACTATGACGAACTCATTTTAATTTTTTTTAAATTTTGGCTAAATTTTATTATTTTCTAAATTTCTCGATTTGCTTTATTTAAATTTTAATATTGGGTAATTATTTTTCCCTATAATCATAAACGTTAATGACAAAATCGATTTCTTTACTTAAATAAATGCAATAAACAAAATAGTGTTAATTTCCGACCAATTTCATTGCTCTCCGTAATTTGTAAAATTATAGAAAAACTAGTCCATTTACGGTTTTAGAAAGTCTAGAAGTACCGAAAACGCTGTATTAGAATTTAAAAAATTGTATACTAAAAGAGAATCGGTTGGTTCTATTTTTGTATATTTGACAACATTATTCGATGTGGTAAATAATTTATTAATAAACACTTCCCCATGTTGGATAGTGGTTTCCTTGGTGTTACATTGCAGTGATTTCGATCGTATTTATCTGAACAGCCAGGTTGGTAAAATCAATGATGTTTCGAGTTAAGGTATAACCTAGTAATTAATGATGGCGAGGTTCAGTGCTATATAAGAATATATTCGTCCTCTACAATTGTTTTGGGTTTTCAAAGGGTGTAGCATAGTACAGTCCATAAGAACGTATCTATCTACGATTATGTTTCCCACCTTACCGTAATCGCTGTAACCTAAATATTGGTTAATTTTGTAAAGATTAATTCAGTACCTTCTAACCATGGACTTGCTGAAGTAAGTTGTCATTTTTTATCCAACTTTTTAATGTATTTTGTTTAAATAAGTGTTCCATTTCCTTTAGCCAAAGATAAGTAGTTACTCAGTTAGGTTAAAGAATTTAAACGACACCTAAATTAAGAAATCTAAAGTGAGATAATCGTTAAACAAAAAAAGAGCATCTTCCGATGATAACTAATCGCAAAACAGTTCAATTTACTAATTTTGATATGGCCTAAACCGAATTTAAAATCACCTCCTATGGTTTCTCGATTCGTTATCCTGAGATCATGAATCGGTTCAAAACAATAGAACAAAGTGAACAACAATCTCCGTTTTGTAAAATAATTAGTTTTGTACCCTTCAAGATTTAATCTTTTATTACACAACAAGGGATATACATATATTCAAGCCACCCTAGTAATATAAAATTAAATATGTGCTTATTTCCACCTGTAAAATGGAAAAGTTTTTCATTATTTCCCGTATAATAATATAATACGAATATTGCGAATATTGTGAGAAGTTTGTGGCTCAATTGCCAGCGTCATTGAACAGTTGTATTTCGAGATTTTTTTATATTTTATTATTATTGTTGTCGGTTGTTGTATTGCTTGTCAAGAGTGATATGAAAAAGGGTGTTGTTACCTTAGTAATTCAATTGAAAAGTATACACAAAAAAAAGAAAAACGTTTTATAACGATGAAAATCAATCTAATTGGAATTTCACTATTCATGTATATGTATGTACCACTTAACAGTTGGCTTTTATGTTTACAAACCTCCTCCCCATTATTATATTATTTCGAAGTTAATCACATCAAATTCTTATCATACCTTGGAATCAATTGTCAAATGTCAAGTTAAAGAAACATAACGAGTGGTTAAAGTATCCCTTGTATAAGCTCTAGTTTCTTTAAATTCTTAAACTTAAAAGTTCCATTGTAAAGACCATCATTCCAAAAGAGAGAAGGGAGGTTGACTATACAAAGTTAAATGCAGAATTTTCTAGGGTAGGTAAAGATTCCAGATAGGTAAACATTTTTCTGGTCAAGCAACCAAGAAAACTTGGCCAAAAAACAGTTGATCCTTATTTATTTTGAATCTGTCCAAAAGTATTTACTAACACATATTAGTTTGTTAATTTATGATGTTTGCCCATCTTCCTTACAGCATCTTCAAATTTATTTTGTCATTTTTTTGGAAACTCACATATCAATTTTGTATATGTAAAGCTTGCAAAGTATTCGATTTGCAATCTCTATAAATGCAATTGATCCAATTCACGTGAAATCAATCGTCACACAAACAACACCAACAACTAACTTTGTGACCGACCAAACGGCACATTAGTTTGGATTTGCGGCATTTGGATCGGAAGGTACCGAGTTCGAATCCCGAAAGGGCGGTATGCAAAAGGGACTTTTCATCATCTGATTACGATTGATGATAAGATGAACACAACTATTACCCCCTGTTGAGTGAGTTTCATGTCAGTACTGTAAATTGGCATAAAGACAAGGACGTACGTCCTTGATTTAGCTACTGCGTAAGGTAGGACGTTAAAAGCGAATTGCAAAAGAGTTGGGGCTTGGGGTGCCCTGAGCTTCAGAAAAATATTGCAGAGATAGAAACCAACAAATAACTAACTTTGTGATAAAAACATAGTGTTTTTGCCACAAAGTTAGTTGCTGGTGTTATTTGTGCGACGGTTGGTTTTACGTGAATCGGATCAATTACATTTACAGAGAATACAAACCAAATACGTTCGAGGCTTTAAATATACAAAATTACTGTATGTGTTTCTAAAAAAATGACAAAATAAATCTGGAGATGCTGTTAGAAATATGGCGAAACGTCATAATTAAAAAAACTGATATGTTTTAGTTACTTATACCATAGAGAATCATAATAGATTTCTCATTTTACTAAAAACACGAAAAAATTATAAAAATTTCCATTCCAATGTTATCAGTGTATTCGCAACGCATTTTTAAATCATTGCCTTATAAAATACACCAATACAACGTTAACATTGAAAATATAAGAAGTGTTTTTCTTTTGCCTTTAGTATATTAGCCGGGTTTTTTATAGATTGCTGCTCAAGATCGCGATAAACTTTTTTCGATTTTTTCAGCCCAATTAAAATTATTTGAATATTTAATCATCAAGTGTGATAGATTTAATGATTAACTACATAAAGTAATTCATTGGTTTTAATCATAATTTTTAATAAAATTTATGTTTACGAATTCGCAACAATTCTATGGTTTTATGTAGGACACAACAGAGTTCCTGAAATTTGCAAATAAATTATGAACTCATGGAAGAGGGAAATTTTTTTAGTACACATCTAGTAGTTCATTTCTATTTATTTTTCAAATGTCAAAAAATCTTGACAATTCATTATTTTGAAGATTGTAAAAGAGAAGATATACAATTACCGTAGCAGTTCAAACGCAGTTCGTCAAGTCATTGATAGTCATATCAGTGAATCATTCTTCATCGATTAATGGGTTGCTTGTATACCACCGGTATACTACACTAAATAATACAACAAGCGGCTAGTGGACAGCGGTTTATGAGCAGAAAAATAAAGTCACCGGTCATTGGACCACCAGTATAGCGGTGGTACACTGGCCGTTAGTACTTGTTATTTAGTGTGGTATATCGGTGCACTTGCAAGTGTAAGTGTTTTTCGTCGCGGCGTACCGGTGGTACAGCGGCCGAGAGCCTGTTAATTGAGCCATTTCTAAAATTTGACCTTGTAGTTAATTTTGAATGGATGGTATGAGATTTGCTTCGAGAACCGTAGCGGGGCATAAGGCTTTCCTGCAAGCATTGAGTGTGGACTTCAACTCTTTCATTGATAAAGCAAAGATGTCTGAACATTTCATAATGGAAAATTCTTTACAAATCTTCGACTCCCGACATATTTGTATCAGATTCCAACAAAAATTGTATTTTAAATTATTGACAATGACGTATAAAATTCTGTACTAAAAACATTTTCCAGTATTTTTCCCTATATTTATCATTATCACACCCTATATTTATTATTTTCCATATATTTAAACATTAGCAAACATTTCCCAGTATTTTTCCCTATATTTATCGCGATCTCGAGCAGCAATCTAATAGAAAAACGCAGCTATTGAAATGAGAAATATAGATTGAATGTCTATGCTTATACTAACGGGCTTCACACCAATAACTTTTTAAAAAATTACAAATTTGAATATTTTTAAAGATCGTTAGGTTAGGGACGGTTGGCCAGCAATAGTCCAGACTAGCCAGATTTCCAGTATCTTGCAAAACTTTAATCTGGATCGATCGAGAGACAGGTTAAATTCTAAAATCTCCGCCGGACATCAAAATTGTAATAAGAAATGAAACGATGTGTTTCACTGGAGGAGCTATTATTAATTCACCTGAACGACCCATTTACTAATACCTAACCTACTGTGTTATTTCAATCTTCATTAAACTATATTTTGTATTAAAATTGGATTCATTTAAAGAGTTTGAATGAAGTTTGAAAACTTGAAGATAAAATCGAAAGTGAATAACTAGTGATGGGTTAAATCGAGCTGTTTTAGAAAAAAAAATACGAGAAAATAAACAAAACCGAACAAAAACGACCGATTTAGCACATCACTACCCTCTATGTCACCATACAGCCAATAGTTGAAATAATTATCCATTTGTCACAAATTAAATATTATTTTGATATAGATCCCTTGATATTTTCGCTCTCTATATAGTTTACATACATATTTCCAAATTAAATCAAATCAAATATAACCTAACTTAAAAACAATTAATTTAATTTAATTTTATTTCATTTCATTTAATTTTCATCTATCCAAACCACAACAGTTTTTCATTCGATTTTCTATTTAAACGTGTTTGTTTTTTTTCCAACCCTCTACATAATTTTATCGTCTCTAAACTATGAATTAAAATTGGATAAAAAAACGTATAATTACAATAGCTTTGAATCCATTCTTTTGATATAACAAAAAATTGAATAAAAGAAAATATAAGCAAAAAAAGGAAAAAATAATACAAAACTTTACGGATTAAACCAAATTACAGATGTGAACTCGCGCGTCGCGTATATACACTACAAATGCGTAGTATAAGAATGTATTTGATACCCTTTTGAATCATATATCTAGCATTGATTGTGTTTGATTTTTGCGCGCTTGGTTGAATTGGGTGTGTGCGACACACTTTTTTATATATAAGTGACATGTGTAATGCAGCTTATCATGCAATCGGTTAAAATTCCACACTGTAAAGGGTTATATTTTGTTAAGTGTTGAGTTAGATGCAACATATACATTGCGTATAAAGCCTACACATTTCAATAAAACTGAATGCCCATATGCTAAGCAGCTTTGAACATGGATGAATTAACATAGGCACAGCTCACCATCACTTAGGGTGAAATTATCTTAATTTACAAAATTTGTAATTATTTTTTTTTTTGTTTTGCTTTCTTTGATTACAGCTTAAAAGGTACATTTATAGTTTGTCAATCGATAGCGAGTCGCTTTTTGTTTTTGCCTAGACATTTGTTTATGTTCCTGCTTTCATTATTATGTTTATTTTTGTTTGTAGGTATATTTATTTAAATAACTGTATGCAATAATATTCAGTCAAACGTTAATAGCAATAAATGTAACTTGAATTTTCTTGATTTTTTATACATTGCTAACAACAGGTTACAGTCTAAATTAAGTAAATTTGAAATTTTATTCTTTCTTCAAATAAAAATTTGACATTATTATACTTACAGAAAACTTTTTATTTGAATCTGAAATCAAATACATTAACTTTACTAACTATACAGCGTATCATAACACCCATGATACTAAAATTGGTAGTGGTATTGGAATATACAATATGTTCATCGAGATCTTGATTTCACCTTGGCAAATACTGATACTGTCTTAAAAAACCAATGTGTGGTCATTTACTCGAATCTCCGAAATGTGTTTGTAACTGGAATCTTGAAATCACCACACACTTGCGTTCTAATATTCTGTCTTTTTTTGATAATGTGATGTCCAGTTATAAAAATTAAATTAATGTAGGTGATTTCAGTGTTAATGTTTTATCCAGTTCTAAACCGCATATAATATGTAATTATTTATAAACATTCCTTTTAAATAATTACTCCATTTTAATAAATGAATTATAGTCTACTAGAATCCAAAGTTCTACACAAACGATTATTGATACCATTTTATCTGATCATAATAATAATGTTTTTGATTTATATGGTGATACGAGCATAAGTGACCATTGGTATATGTTTTTCCAGTTTGTGTCAATCAATCTGTATTAAAAGCAGTGGTTTAGTGGTTTAGCTTTATAAATAAACAAATCTTCAAAAGAATGATTACAATTTACAAAAGGCGTATCCAGGAAACACATATTTAGCATATTTAGTAAAAACTTTTAAAAGGATAAATAAGCAAAAATCAACAACCCGAAGCTAATGTATACTGGGTGACTGACACGAAGTGTTACCAACTTCAGACTGTCATTGCTGTCAAACCAGTGATGACAGAGCGCTCAAATTTACACTAATGACAGTGCATTTCATTGTTTACAAGCGTACAAAAGCATTTTAGTGGGAAATATTCAGAAAAAAAGTTATCCGCAATGGAATTCAAGCGTAATAGTGTGATTGTTCACGAAAGTGGCGATTTTCCGAATTTCGTTTTCTCCGATGGGTCACCGTTCGTTATTGAGCAATATGTGAACAATCAAAACGACCGGATTTACTTGCCCGGCCGTTCTACTGAAAATTTGGACCAACGGATTGCCACTCGAAACCAAGCGCCGCCAATGGTGATGGTTTGGGCCGCCGTAACGGTCGAAAGCCGTTCACTGCTCGTTTTTTTGGACCGTGGCATCGAGATAAATGCTCAAATTTATCGGGATCATGTGTTGCAGGGAGCGTTGAAGCCTTGGGCACAAAAACATTTCGGCCGCATAGCCTGGACATTTTAACAGGACTCGGCGCCGAGTCATAAAGCGCGCGTCAATCAAGATTGGCTGAGAAACAACGTCCCCGCGGTTCATTTCCACTGCCCAATGGCCACCAAATTCACCGGATGCAAATCCGCTAGATTTCTCGGTTTGGGGTATTTTGAAGAGCAAGGTTGGGACAAAAAAATACCAAAGTATCGCTCATCTCAAGCAACCGCTTCGTCGGGAATGGGCCAAAATACCGCAGAGCCACTTTCGTGCTGCATGCTATAGCTTTGTCGGCCGTTTGAAGGCTATAATCGCGGCTAAGGGTGGCCAAATTGAAAACTGCTATTGCAATTCGAAAATTTAGATATTTGTGAACATTTTTTACTTTGATTCAATAAAATTCATCAAAAAATAAAAATTCTGTTTCGTTTCGTTTTGGTAACACTTCGTGTCAGTCACCCTGTAATATTATAAATGAAATTCTCGTGAAAATGAAAATATTTCTGTAGAATAGAGCATTAATAATACCATCGTAAAACTGATCATCAAATAATTCTTAGCGAGTTCAATACGTTGTTACTTCAATTAGAACTATCATTTTAAGCTATTATTAAGCGTATTATTCTGCCCCGTTACAATAAAAGAGAACTGTCAGCTATGGACAAGTTATCGACGGATATCTTAGTAACGTAATTGTTAACCTAAAATCAAGGTGTTCTACTGGTTATGACAGTGTTATTGGTCGTATAGTTAAAAAGAATTTCTACTTTAAAAATACATTTTTCTTTTCTACTTTAAAAAGAATTTGTTAGAATAGCTCATATTACTCCTATTCCGAAATCTGGTGATCGTTTATCAATTAATAACACTGCGTTGTTGGGTCTTTAAACAAGAATATGAAGCCTAAATTGCTCTATCGCGTCATATTTTTTCGCTAACCTAAATCTTTCCTTAGCCTTGGGCTTTTACTAGCCTCCTGCGAACAGAACCACAAAAAATTAAAATACACAAGAACACCACCACATGTTCAACGTGTTTTTTAGGGTTGCTGAACGCGAATCCGAAACCTAAATTGCTAAATCCCCATTTTTTCGCAAACCTAACAAATTAATCAAAATTAGCGAATTTATCGCTACAAAACTCAGGAAAACCGAGAAAGCTATAGCCGGTACATTTGAGTAAATATAAGTTAAAGAATTCTATACATAAAAGGGAATGTGATGGATCCCCAAAATCCCCAAAAATGCTAGTGGTTATTTAAGTTTACCAAGCCACACGGTCGGTTTACAGTTACAGTAACAAGGCCAAAACATGCTGATTAGAAATGCACTGGTAAATTGAATCATCTTTAAAAATTTAAATCAACTTTGGTTTTTTGATATTTTGCAGCGGCTTAAATTCCTTAAATTCAGTAACAAATTCCGATAACCTGAACTAGACACAACGTATATTTCCATAGATCTCCCTTCGTTAACAATCGCATTTTTTATTTTATTGCTAATATTTTACCTATAATCAAATTTTAAAATTCATCTATAGTATTGTGCAAATTATTGCGAACAAAGTAACAGAACGAGAAGCTTGTCTGTATTAAAATCAATAAGATTCGTTCGGCTTTTTATAGACAAAATATACTAACAATAATGGCATTCACAACATTTTTCGACTTGTTAATCAGAAAAAATGAAGAGGCCAATCATTTATAATATATCTATCAAAAAAGTAGAAATATCATTTCGCAGACAAAAATATATTCGATGAACTATAAAGTTACATGTTTCTCGCAATGCAACTATCATCGCAATCAAAAATTTTCATTGCAAAAAATATCGCATACAAATGTTTCGCCACAAATTTAATCGATGTACGTTGTGAGCAATATAAAACTATAAATTAAGTATTTTAATTACAAAATAAAGTGAAGTGTGAGGTCCAAACCCAGTAGGGACAGACGAGACTCGAGTAGTGAAATTGTAATTAGAGTAGTGTCCTTCTAATGGCACACGAACTACCACTACAGGTTTAAACCATATCTTAGTAACAAATCATTTAAAGTAAAAATGGTGCCAGTTTTAGCCTACTGTTTGATTGATGCTCATACAATGATTATATGCGATAAGTTAAAACTACGTTTCCTACTTTAATTGTTGATACATTTTTGAGTTTGGTTCCAGAATTCGTGTAGAGTTGCCAGCCTTGCATTGGGCGCGTTCCCAGGTGGCGGATATGGGTAAACTCTAACCGACTTGTCTTTGCGGACCAAAACTAGCTAGGGGTGGTTCTCTGATTATAATTACCAATTTGGAGGATCCGAAATGATTAAATATTACGGTGCAGGGAAAGACAGACCCCAGTCGTCGATATTCAACGACCCTAATGCTTCAGAGGTAATGTACTCTGAAAACACATTTGGAAGAAGTTCCGTAGTGCAAAGATCACCAACATCGTCGTTGATGCAGAACATTGAAAATATTTCATCCGAGTTAATTAGCGAAATAAAAAACATTTAAAATAGAAAATGACAAGATGAAAAGTGTTGTACAAGCCAGGAACTAGAGGGACAAAGCGCCACAGAGTTCCGCAATAAAAATGATTTGTGAGCCAAGGAACCAGACGATCAGGATGCTGTGGAGGTCCATACTGACGAAGAAGAATTAAGAGAAGAAACTGCCAACAACATTGCCACCACGAGTGAAGTTTCGGACAACCGCTGCAGAAAACAGTACAACACGTTAAATTATAGCTTATATTATGTAAATTTCTTTCAGGTGATAATCTGCAGGTAAATGTAAATTGTTGATTGTGACTTGATTTTTGCAAAAGTTCAGTCGTACCAGAAATACAATTTGTTATACTGTTGATTGATTATAAAGTAATCAATCATGAGTATTTTATAAATTGGTTCTTTTCTCGTTAGACAGGTTAAATCTTAAATTTTATCCTGATGTGAATGATATACTTGAAGAATTCAATTCAAATTTCTTAAAATTAGATAATACTTGTATGTCTCGTAAAACAGGTATATATAAATAAATGTCCCACTCCACCGTGGTTAAATGTACATACATATATTGAACTCGAGTTTAATATTGCGGGCGCTCCAAACTTATAAGTGTTAGTGTTTTTGCTGTTTATACTATTTTTATACTTTTTTCTCGTGTAGATATTTATGGATATTTTTGTGTAGATTGTGTATTGTGATATTTGTGTGTATTTTTCAGTAATACCGTTATTTTTTCATATTACAATTTCACCGTGGGGACGAAGCATCTTTATTATAATATGATCTTTGGTTTAATGCAACGTAGAGATTTGGCTTACAAAAAATATAAAAGATTTGGATTAGAGCTAGATTTTGAATCGTTTAAATATTTTAAAAATAAAACCAATAAATGCATCAATTAGGCTAGAAACATATTTTTCTAGCCTAATTGATGCTATATTTTCGGGTGGCGCTGGATTGCCGATCATCTCTTAACGAGATGAGCGAGTATTTCAGCATCCAGATAATCTGGGTCCCGGGTCACTCGGACGTCACGGGGAACTGCAGGGCGGACGAACTAGCTAGGTACGGTACGACTCTCCAGATGCAGCCGGAAATGGTAGGTCTGGGGAGGCCTATGGCAGTGCTAAAATGGGCGCTCAGTAAAAGGGCAATCGCCTTGACAAATGAGAGGTGGATCAACACTCTCACGTGCAGGGTAGCAAAGCAAGTTTGGCCAAAACTGGACTTGCGGCGCTCCAGGGTACTAATATCCCTGGGAAGACAAGAAATAGGATTGGTCGTAGGGATAATGACAGGTCACTGCCTTTTTGGGGAGCATGCGAGAAGGCTGGGGATACAGACGAATGACTTTTGTAGAAGTTGCATGGACGAAGAGGAGGAGGAGACTTTGGAACACTTCCTATGCTCATGTCCGGCGCTATCATACAGAAGGCATAAGTATTTGGGTGTGTACGGTATGGACAGCCTTTCGGAACTCGCGGACTGTGGAGTGCGAGATTTATTACGCTATATAAATAGCTCTGGTTGGTTTCAACGGGAGTAATGGGGAGATGGGATCCTGTGGTATCACAACGGGCCATTGCTGGCCTAAGTGTGCGATAGCAGCCACTTCAACCTAACCTAACCTAACCAATAAATGCATCAATTAGGCTAGAAACATATTTTATTTTGGGAATTTTCACAACCCTAAAACAACGTGGAGCAATTTGGAAAAACTTGGTATTTCATGTAAGTCGACTGAAGCAGTCATTGACTTTTCTGCTGATGAAGTTTTGGCAGGGATCAGTAAACTTAACGAATCCTTAGGCGTTTTGCCTTTACCCGATTTTGATTTTATTAGTTCTGTATAACTAAATTAGTTAAGCATAACTATGGGTTTGTTTTTGATTGTGTTGATGAACTTATGGTATTGAATGCAATTCGTACAGTTAAGTCGGATTCTATGGCATTTAACATGGTAAACTTCAAAGTATGTACTAAAATTATGATTTGTTTCTGTCCCAAATTACATTTATCATTAACTAGTGTCTGTCGAAATCAGTATTTCTTAATTTGTGGGAAGTCGCATCGATTATTTGCGTACATTGAAATTATGTAATTTCTAATATTTGTGACATTCGCCCGATTAGTTTTTTGTCTGCCCCATCCAAGTCCTGGAATAATTGTACAACTTCAGATTAGCTTTAATTATTTATGCAAATTCCCATCTGGGTACAAATCTGGCCATAGTTCCTCTATTGCACTTGTGCATATTATTGATGATTCATCTACTATTTTAGACAAAGGTAATTCATTTGCAGTTTTAGTCCTGTTAGAAGTTTCTAAATCGATCGATTGTGTTAATCATATTCTTTTGCTTCAAAAGTTAAAGTTATATTATAAGTTTCCCAATTCTGATATTTTGTTGCTTCATGCTTATTTGAGTAATCGTAAACAATTCGTAAAGCTGGATGATGATCTTTCTGGCATAAGTTATATATAATTGCTGGGGTGCCTCAAGGATCAATATTATGCTCTTTACTTTTTTCCATTTATATAAATGACCTACCTTGGCTTATTTTAAATTGTCGATTCTCGTATCGTTACGCTGATGATTTGCAACTGCATATTGGTGGTGACTTGTTAAAATTGGAAGAAATCGTTATGCAACTTAATGCATATCTTAGGAATATTTCGTCATGGGCCAAAAAATAATTCGCTTCTCATTAATCCAACTAAAACAAAAAGCTTTATTGCTCAATAGAAAATATTCGCATAATATTGCAGCTGTGTGTTTTTTATTAATGATATAATCTTATTTGTTCCAACGGTTAATAACCTAAGATTACTATTGAATTCAAAACTTAGAATGATCATGTAAGTTGTATGTGCCAGCGTGTTAATTATAGTTTATATTCTTTTTTTCGCTGGCGCTACATCTCATAGAAGGATTTGGCCGCTTCATGAAGAAGTTTCGAAATCATTTTTCAACGGGTAATGAGTGATTAATTCATTGATCCTATACCATTAACCAGCCGCGACTTTTTCATCACCCGCCGGAATCGAACCGAGGACCCCAGAGCTTAAAGTAAGCTTGCTAAAAACTGTGTCACCGGTTAATATTCGCTCAGACTAATTAAAAAGTTTTCTCCAGTTGACTTACGCATATATCTTGTTAAAAGTTTAATTATACCTATTTTCAACTATTGTGATGTGATATTTTCTAATTGTGATAGTTATTTAAAACGTTTACTTGAGGTTACGTTTAATAATTGTGTGAGATATGCTCATTACCTTAAAAAGTGTTGGCGCCACCACTGAATACACAACTGGTGCAAGGCCTGGTGGCGAACATATCAAAGTAACCAATTTCCCTTCGTCAGGCAACACCAAAAACCAAAATAAAAACGTCAAACTACACGACGTGGTTTTATTGAGTCGGTCTTCTTTTCTCTTGTCAATCGCCGAAAAACAACAACGTGTTCGCAATCAGTGGCCATTTTCTGTGTAAAAAATAAAACATAATCGCGTTGCTCAATAATAATAATAAAATAACATCAATATCTCATAATAAATACAAATTAATAAAATTAATAAAGTGAAATAAAATTAATCTGATTGTGTCAAGCGTTTTTATTTGTGAATACTCTCGTCCGTGCACCAATTCGCACATCCGCTAAACCATCGTGGTTAACAAAAAGTTTAATCATATTTCCGAATTTAAAGATTCAATCCTTGAACTTGTTTGAGTTTTACTGTTATAGAGCTGCGTCTTTATTTTCCGAATAATTAAATCGAATGTATCATTATACTTGCTTGATAAATTAAATTTGTCTGTGTCATTGAGAACTAGGAACGTTAATTTGCCTGTTAGTAGATCTAATGTTAACAATAACTCTTGATAAATAAATGTGCTTATCACTTGGAACAGGTTGTTTACAGAATTAAGAAATATAAGTTCCATTAATAAATTTAAAGAGGTTATGTTAAAATTAGTAACTTTAAATCAAAGTACTTATTATATTGAAATTGAAATATTATTATGGCTAATTTTAAGTTATTCTCTACTATTATTGTAAACTAGCCCATCCTAGGACGGATACAATTTATATATAATGTTGATGTCAAGCGGCCGCTGCCATAATCACCATTTGACCATTTGATATTTTTTTAACTGTTATTTTTTATCCAAGTAGGAATAGCTTGAGACTAAAGGCTTTTAAGGATTATTGTAATGCTTTTAAGGGTTATCACACAAAAAACCTTACAGACAGAAAAAAAAATAAAAAATCGGGGTGGGCTGTGTCATCAACACGGCCGTAGGTGAGCAATGTCACTCAACATGAGCTTAATTATTTTAATTTAAACTATATTATCTACCATATTTTTTTATGTACAAATTAGCATCAAAATTACTCCAGTCAGATGGGGCGTTCTCTCGCTATAGTGCGGTCAATCCCTGTAAATCGGTATTTTGTAGATTTAATTTCAATTATTTTAATTTAAAATAAATTAACCACCAGTGTTTCTTTAGGCAAAAATTGACTTCAGAATTGTTCGGATCGGATGAGCCATTCTCTCACTACAGTTGTTGAAGGATTTAAATCGCGCGAAATCATTCGATAATATTATGTGTGAGGCATGAAGCCTAAAGACCAACCTAAGAAATCATACATTTAAATTAAAGGCAATGCTTACAGTTGATTAGTAATTGCCCACGACACGACCAAGGGAAAAATTTCTTGTCAATTTTCTGAACATGCGATGTGTGTAAGACGTTATCACGTCAAAAAAATATAAATTGAAAAACAAAACTAAAATGCCTTGACCACAATCGAACCCCGGACTTTAGCCGCTCTAGTCGAAAACATTTCTACTAAGCCATTGACGATTTTCCGCGAAAGAGTTGCCATCTATGATGAACTAACATTAGTGCTATACAATTAATTTGATGTTTAATTTAGTATGTGAAATAAAGTTTTAAATGATATACAAACGAATTTAAATGTATAATAATTTAATTTTAATAAACAAAATTGTACCTACCAGCCATTTCATACTAAAACATTATAATCCACTAAACGTCAAATTTGATTTATACATAGCAGTATAGCACTAAACCTACGCGACATCTATATCAGTAAAGTCGTCAATATCAACCTAAGGAAATTTATTTAATTTTCATTCTTATATTATTTCACACATAGCATGCTTTATGAAGTTTATGACAGGAAACATTTTTTTACCGAAAAATTCTCATGGCTTACTACAACTCATAATATAAATTTTTTTAAATAATTTGTTGTAGTGTTTAGGAGCATCATAAACGCGGACCACGTATTTTCTTGTGTAATTATTGTAATAACTATAAAGCGGAATGTTTAATTTAATAAAATAAAATATTTAGTCATTACATGAATACTAAAAAAAATAATAATAAAAAATAAAATTAGATGAGGATCGAACCGAACACCTTTGCCGCTCTCGTCCAATTTTATTTTATTTGCATTGTTAAATTATTCTATTATTTCAAAGCGTTCTACAGTGTCCCTAGTTAAATATATATATATTAACCCTAATCGGTTCCTTGTATGCGCGCACATACAATTTTTATTTTTGATTTTTATATTTCTCAAAAATGGCGATGTTTGGTTTTGCATTTTTTTTATATTTTTTTTGGAGTAAATCTCCATAAATAATATTAATTTTGATAGAGAACATTCCAATAAAGATAAAAAGTCACAAAACATATACATGGTTTTTTTGGAGGGCCTTTTTTACAGGTGAAAAGACAGGTGTGTATGCGCGCGCATACACAGGAACCGATTCGTCGTAGTTTTCGCGGGACCGATGAGGGTTAATATGTGTAATGTGCAGAAGACACGGTTTATACACTGAAGAAAGCATTATTATTATTATTTTTTCGTTTTATTCCATGCAATCTTTTCGGGGGCTCAAGGCACTCCCAATCCCAACTCTTTCGCAGTTAACTTTTACCGTCCTACTTTACGCAGTAGTTGCCAAAGAGGCCCGTGGATTCTGCACTCTCAACAGGGGGTCATAGTTGTGTTCATCGTCATCACTGATCGTAATCAGATGATGAAAAACCCCTTTTGCATCCCGCCCCTATCGGGATTCGAACCCGGTATTTCCCGATCCAAACGCCACAGCCTTAACCACTGAGCCGTTTGGTCGGTATTATTATTATTATTATCAAAACTAAGAATTCGCAATAAATGGTGATGAAAAGCCAACATGAACAATCAGTAATGCCGGAACTACATGATGGTCAACCTGGAAATACAGAAATGTTGAAACTCAAGGAAGCAATAGCGAAAACTACCCTCTATTGCGTTTTTTAATGAGATCAGGTGACAAATGGGACAGCTACTCTTAATTCAAACAAGAAACGCAACGATTTTTTGTGTGCTCGAAGTACAAAAGCTTTGGCTTACACTTTGTATATATGTATAATAATAATAATAATAATAATAATAATTATTATTATTATTATTGTTGAAGGCCCATGTGGGCGTTTAGCCAAGTCACCCTGCGACCTAAAAGATCTATTGTGCTTGGACCCTGCTCAATTATCCGTCCAGCCAATATTCAGGCTCTTAATGAATCTGATAATACTGCCGGCCGGTACGCGATACATACTATCTGGGCTCATTTCTCTCCCTTCTATAGATGTTTCCTATAGCATTTACTTCTGCTAGAATGACGGTAGCATTGAGACCTAAGGACATCGAGAGGGCAGTCCCACTCCCGTATATTCCTGCCCCTGCCCCGTCTACCGTTTTGATTTTGCTCGTACGAATTGCTGGGAATGCAAAGTTGATTTTAGGTCACCCAGCTTTATTACGGTTAAATAAAGCTGGAGGGTGCAAAGGAAAGAAAATTAGCCATTGGCCTAGTTAATTTCGCCGGTGGTTACCCAAAAAATATGTTACTCAAACCGCCCCAAATATGGACTCATGAAAATAATTTTCTATGTCAATAGGTGTGATGATATTGGTACGAGGAAAATCAATCAACGATTTTTTTGCCTACGGGAACCAGCAGGCCATTGTGAGGATAGGCTTTCTCTCATTGCAAATAGTATATTTCATATATATTCTAAGAAATTCAAAACTATAAGAAAATTGTTAAGTAAATACTAAATAATTTTTCTTGTTTTCACTTTCAATATTTTTCAGAATAAACATACATAGATACAAAAAGTTAAATCCTTTTTAAATAAATAAAAAAAAAAAAATCAATACAAAAAAAAATTTATTTTTCCGTATATATCTCAAATAGCAACAACTACAACAACAAATCA
The DNA here is from genome assembly GCA_963556165.1 of Tipula helvola. Taxonomy (NCBI): domain Eukaryota; kingdom Metazoa; phylum Arthropoda; class Insecta; order Diptera; family Tipulidae; genus Tipula; species Tipula helvola. The sequence goes on from OY744484.1 coordinate 17,601,181, forward strand.
AATCAAATAAGGAGATTTATCCGGCGGTGCATGAAAGAAGATTCATTCGCATCTTCGTCATCGTCACTCTAAATTCCGTCGGTTATAAAATTGTTTGGTTTTCTATTGGGAGTTTATACTTATGGCGGATAATAATATAACAGACAACAACAAATCGGATCGGATGGGTTTTAAGTAAAAAAAAATGTAAACCTAAGATTTGCGGTGTTCTCCCAAACAATATACATTTTCTTACACAATACAATAAGGGTATCTAATGTATTTCAATCTTGCTCAAAAATTTGATTTCAACTTGATTCAAGCAATACCAATTTAATTCTAATTAATCTTTACATACAGTTCTACTCGGTTTATGATTATAAATTACTTGAGTAGTACTAAAATGTAAAGCAATTTTAATTTATTGCTCTGAAAATTGTTTTAAAATGAAATTAAGATTTGCGATTTCATGAAGAAAATTAATAACAAAACCATTAATATGAAAGTTGGTACGAAAATATGTACATACAATAATAGTGATTTCCAAACTACAATTACTCAGCTGGAAAATATAAATGAGGTGTTTTATTCATTCACAAAAGATGTTTGTATTTTCATTACGTAATTCAAATACATGTAATTCGTTACTACCCAGCCTTGCATATACTCTACTTAGATCTACATTTATGTACTATACAAGCCAATGATTTAACCGATTGTAGTATATGGAGCAAAAATTCACATCCTTACACGCATATGAATAAACTCTAAATCGTTCAAAACAAATTTCTGTAAATAATCAGGAAACTGCCAAATCAATATCATACAGATCAACTCCATCGTGAAATAAACTCTAAATTCATAAAAGAAGCGGACACTACTGTAACAAAAATATATCTTGAAATACCAACAATCTTGTCACTTGGAAAAATGGCGTGACAAGAATGTCATCTGAAGTGACATTTATCGTTTCAAGTGACTTTAGCCATTTAAAGTGACCTGACACGACTTCGGTAATTGGGGCTATAATTCAAACTTTACACTTTGAGATATAGCTGAAAGTGGCATGTAATTAATAATTATATATATATATATATTTCCTAGACAATTTTAGATTATTGTATTATTAGTCACTTGTAAGCTAAAACAATGAAATTAATATAAAGATAAAATCAGCTGTAAGTGTAACTTAGCATTAGTTCATTAAAGGCTCATTTCAATATTGAATTGTATATACATAAATAAGAACTGTTTTGGTTATAAAGATTATTATTATTATTATAGTTGTAGCCGAACTCAACGCTTGCAAATGAAATCTAAACAAAACTTTTTTAAGTTCAATTACATGTCATATTTGATTACAGTTATCAGTTTGGCGCCAAATTTATGACTTCTTTAAACCTGAACTCGAGCACAATATGTATGTATACCAAAATTTCTATTGTTAAAAAAATGTAATCCTATTGTTATCAGAATTTCCACATACCTCTAAATTAAAGCAATAAATAAAAAAATTGCTTTTTAATTAAAATCATATTTTCCAAAATTTTCTACGCAAAAAAAAATCCCACACATATTTTGTATTTAAATGACAAAATTTCAATTTGTAATAATGTATTTATGATTGTTCAGTTTTATTTTTATAATATTTATACGAAAATAGGTTTTCCAGGAGTTTCCTATTCCCCTCTCTGACACTCTCTCGATGTAATATAATCGCGTGGAAAAAAACAATATTTTATTTCACAATAACTATAAAAATCCTGATCAATTAATTTAAAATTGAACATAACTAACAAAGCAAATAAAAAAAGAGAAAGAAGGTCTTTAAGTACCGGGATAAAAGAGGAGGCCGGATGAAACTGGGAATGAGTAACAAAATGCAAATATGAATACAAAAATATTTTTGCATTCGAATTTTGTTTTGTAAACTGTTACTAGAACGTGATGGAAAATTAATTTTCTAATAAATTTATAAACAATAATTTTAATTAATTAATTAAGCAATTTTAGTGTAGTAAATAAAAAAAACTTACCTCGTTTATGTAAATCATCCCGAATTATTTGTCCACTTAAATTTGTTGTTGGTGTCGCCGCTAACGATAAATGGGCTGGTGTAGCACCGCCATACCATGCCCAACCACTAGATTGTCCATTAAACATTCGAAGTTTGTCGTACACTGATTCGTTTTGTTGTTGGGCTTGTTGCTCCTTTTGTGATGCTAGATTTCGAAGTACCCGATTTATTGATGAAACCTATGTTGCAACGAGATAATATAATTTTCAGATTTTTTACAATTTATCATATATTCCATATTTGTATGTTTGGAAGCAAATGTATAGTTCATAACAGATATTAAGATGGTTAGAAAGACAAATCGTTTGAAACAAGTAAAGGTTCCCATAAAGACTGTATTTTTATATTTAAAAACGGTAAGACATATAGAGTTTTCTTATTTTATAAATTTTGTTTGAAACAAGATCGTAGTTTATAGTAATCAGTCATTATATTCATGCTTAATGGATAATAAAGAACAAAATAATATAAACTCGTTTGTTATTAATTTTGGTCATTTGGTATTGTAAAAATATGTCTACTGTAAAGAGGCAAATACGGTTTCATTGATTACGAAATTTAATGAATAATTCACATCATGCATAGATGAATATCACGCTCGAAAGTTACAAGTGCAGAGTAAATTCATTAAAAGGAAACCTGCTGGCTTATCGTTATATAACTTTTTTTTTGTATATTCCGTATCAGTTCTATATCCAATGGTTGTATACTAAATACAAATAGCATCTAAAATAGTTCACGGTGTCTTGTTAAAGTTCGTATTATGTAATGACGTACACGTGTACGGCACTCCGCACTAGAGATGATTTTATGCAAGACGTACAAGTGTATGGCACTCTACGCGGAAGGGTTAGTAAAATTTTGTTTCTTTTCAAAATAATTATTATGTATTATGCACTTAAATTTCCGTTGTCTTTAAAAAATTGTATCTAAATAATTGAAATTTATTTTTTTATTTACTGAACTACTACATACTACAAAGCAGAAAAAATCCGTGGAAAACAAATCTAACGTAATTGTTTTATGCCTCATTCGTACAGAAATAGTAACCGAAATATGTAATTTTTATGTTAAACTACAGATGTCACTAATTTTTTAAGCGGAACCGGGAAAACCATTAAATTATTATATTGAAAACAATAAGTTTCCTAAATTTTTATTTTAGGTTGATTTTATTTAAACATTAAAACCATAAGTTAGGTACTATACAATTAAATTTATATTAATTTAGTTTAAATTAGTTTAAATGTTAAAGATTTATTTTTTTTTTATGATCCAATTTGTTACACACGAATATCATACTGACTTTCCGCTGGGATTCGTCAGTTGAGAGATCCTTGTGAAAAAAAACACCGGAAAAACTGTTTCCTATAAGCATATAATGATCTTACTTTGAAGATCCGTTGTTTTGAAATTCCAATTCCATCATTGTTGGCCAAATGGAAATATTTTTTCGACTTCAAGGTAACGACCTCTTAATCTAACGACAAATAATGGAGAAACAAAAATATTTTAAATCCGTTAGATTCGAAGAATTTACGTTATATGGTGGTGCACTCAAACGAGTGCGGCGGGCGGTAATGGATTAAGGGAAATCGTAAAATGTACGTAAATTAAGCATCTTTTAATAGTGGTCTGATACTTACGGCTTTCATATACAATATAAGAGGCTTTGGTTAGGTTGGTATTCACTCCCGGTAGATGCTAAGCGGAGCAGTCAATTTTCTATACCTTCATTAAAATTTGACGTGTTATTTATTGGAAAATTAAATTTATTTAACGTCAAACCACAGAAAAGAATGAAAAGATATGGAAATTCCAAGTCAAGGATTCACATTGAAATATTTTATCTAAGAAATTTATTCCTGCTCTGACCTAGCCAATTAAGACAGGGACAAGACAATATAAGATAATAATATGTTTTGCTTCTCTTCTTTTTTGTTTTTGATGTGAAAACATCTTTAGCGGCAGGAGTAAGTAAAAAATTGTATAGAAATCGGGTTACGGAAACAAAAGTGGCGAACAAAAAATATTGCAGGTATGTGTGAATATCGACAAGAACAAAAAATAAATAAAACGTAAAATCAATGCAAAATCTACGCATACACATGCAATATACAACATCATCCGGCATTTCAAAAACATCGTGAGCCGAATACAAAAAAAAAATCTAAAAAATACTGCCTAATTTAATTTATTTTGTTGGGAAAATATCTGCTATATATGGCTGCAGCAGCAAGTGTTTTTGAAGATGAAAATTACATACGAGCAAAAGGACCACAAATTATGCTTGTGTAGTGTAAAAAAATTAAATGGAAATAGCTAGCTATGAAAATTGCGCATATACATTGATACGTAATAAAATAATAATTTTAAAATTGTTTAATCGGTATGCTTTCTTATTAGTATTGCTCATGCTGTTGGTGAGTTTGGTTATGGGGGGTTTCGCGCTACTGTCTTTCCAATTGCAATGATTTTACGGCCAACATTGCACCCAAATAGAACCGCTATATTTAATTTATTTTAAACTGTCAGTGATAAAGCGATGCGATTTTGCTTTGTTCAGCGAGTTTGCCGTGACTACTATGAAATCTTGAACAGATTGCTGTGTATGAGTAATATATTGAGTGTACAAATATATGTCCGACTTTTTTTACTGAAATAAAAGACATTAGTTTGTGTAAAAAATGAAAGAATGTTTTATCCAAAGTATGCTCCTTCGGAAGTTATACCCTTCACCCATCGTTCAGGCAATAAACGGATTCCCTAAAGGAAGAAGTCTGGTGGTTTCGAGGCGATCCAGTTATCGACCCATTTTTTGACGTTTTCATATGAGTTGCAGTGCTGCTGTGCCAGGGCTGATTGCATCGACCGGAATAAGTGGTAATCAGAGGGAGCAATGTCTGGTGAATACGGCGGGTGGGGTAGAATTTCCCAGTTCTGCCTGTCCAAGTAATTTTACTTAGTTAGTTAATTTTTAGTATGTTGCAAAATAATCTTATCGCGCCTTTTTTCCCATTCCGGTCGTTTTGCAGCTAGAGCTTGATTTAAAGCCATCAGTTGTCGTCGATAAACTTGTTCCGTAATGGTTTCACGCTCTTTCAGCAGCTCATAATAGACGACACCCTTCATATCCCACCAAATACAAAGCATCACCTTCGAACCATGGATTGGTTCACCTGGCTTGACCCACACTGGTTTGCGCTTTGGATTGTCATAATGGATCCACTTTTCATCCCCAGTAACGATCCGATGCAAGAACCCCTTCCTTTGTTGTCGTTGAAGCAACAATTCGCACATGGTTTTCCGACGTTCCATGTCCCGTTATTTCAATTTGTGTGGCACCAATTTTCCAGCTTCTGAACCAACCCCATTGCATGTATACGTTGCAAAACACATTGTTGGGTAACATTCAACTCTTCTGCCAATTGTTTTTCAGTCTGACAAGGGTCCACATCAAGCAATTCTTCCAATTCTGTATCTTCAAATTCTCTTGATATGCCTTCACGTTCTTAGTCTCTTACGTCAAAATACCAATTTTGAATGGTTGAAACCACTCTTTGCATGTTGTATTCGAAGGAGTATGTTCACCGTAAACTTCCACAAGCAAATGATTTGTTTCCACTACACTTTTCTTCAACAAAAAATAATGAAGTAGAAGTTCCCGCAAATGTTGTTTTTTTGCCACAAAATTCGACATTTTCAATTACATGAAAATAATTGTTGTTTACCGAGTAAAACATCCGTCTTTATGGAGCGGTTTCTGAGCCTTATCGAAATGGCTTGAAATGATTTAATAGATATTTATACAAAAAGTTTTCATATAAATCTTTTGCGAGTTGAGGGTGAACTCGCTCGTTGTTTTTCTATACACAATTTTTGTAAAAACAAAAAAAAGACAAGTGAAATATGTAATATTGTATTATATTGTCCCTGTCTAAACTGGCTAGATTAGAGCAGGAATAAACTTCTTAGATTGAATATTTCAATGTAAATACTTGACATGGAACTTCCATATCTGCTCATTCTTTTCTATGGTCAAACTATAATATTTAATTCAATTGTTCAGTGAACATTTGACATAAAAAATGCTTGGCTCTACCTATTTATACAGAGCGCTATCGGGAGTAACTTTTCATATGCCGGCTACTATGTAGTAGTTATTAAAACTAATTTATAACGAGCTTTAAGTGATAAGGCACATCATTTTTATAAAAATCATATATAAACAAAATGGTTACCGCACTAACACAATTATAATTAGTTCAACTTCAAATATATTAATCCCTCTCTCTTTAAATAGACCCTTTAATATATTAAAACCCATTATATACAACCGACCCTTCAACATAGAAAATATTAAATATTAAATTATTATTTTGTGGTTTTGGTTAAACACATTCAGGTGTGTTTTAAGAGAATCATCCTTTCATTCGTATTGGATAAATGAATATAAATACATGTGTGTGTGTGTGTGTGTGTGTGTGTGTGTGTGTGTGTGTGTGTGTGTGTGTGTGTGTGTGTGTGTGTGTGTGTGTGTGTTTGCCTGCGTACCAAACTATTTGCCGATCATATTAAAAAACTGTAAATAAATAATTTTTTTATGTGGATTAAAATTTTGGGGTCCTTTATTCCACATAAACTCGTCTATATTGTCCTATGTAGAGGATTCACTCGGCAATTTTTTTTTTCTTTTGTTCGGTGCTATTCATGAATAAAATTGTATCTCTTAAGTTTTATGTTTAGTTTTTGTTTGTTACATTATTATATCTGTTTATATACAAATAGGGATGATACAAAATACCGTTGTTGTTTTCATAAAAGTTTACTATAAAAAAAATGCCATATGTATTTTATACACATTATAGATTTGATCTTAATCAAAATTATACAATGTTTATATTTTATATGGTTAATAATCATTCCTATCATATCTATTTGGGAAAAAATTAGAATTGCATTAAAATATTAAGGTCGTCACTATCGATAAATTCATTCAAACTTGAGTAAAAATCTATGAAACTTGGGTCAAATCCCTCATCAAATTTCAATCAAATTTAATTAAAACCGGTTTTTGATTTAACCAGTACTCAAACATAATTATTTTTCAGGCAACAAAATTTCAAAATTCAATTGTTAATTGCGAAAAATGTGAAAATTGCACAAATTGTCGTCGAAATTGAATTTTAGTTATGGAAACGATCAATAGATTTAGAACTTTGACATACAATGATGAAAAGTTTATAGAGTTTGAATGTGAATTGTGCATAAAACTAATGCCTCCTATAATTAATCCTACCTTATAATACCGCTGTTGCGTATCTGTATCACCAAGCATTCTCCTAATAAATACTTTTATTAACACATTAGTGATTAGTTTGTTAACTAAACTTAATTTCATTTTGCTATTTTTCCAAGAACTAACATTCATTTCATTCAACCGAAAGAAATTCTATTTGATTTATTTTTATTCCAACAGTTTGTGAAAACATTTAGTAGTGAAAACATTTTTTATGCAAATATTACAAATATGCTTTATGAATGAAACAAAAATTACGATTGGTATTTTAGTCAGTATAAACATACAACAGTTTAATTGATTCAAACTCGCAATAAAAAATAAATTGTTTCTTAGGAGTCCCTTTGGGAGACTCGTACCGCGTCTCTGCAAATTTTGAATAATGTACAAGTAAATTAATTACAATAAATAATTACAATTTTGTTTAACTTGCTTTCTCTTTTTAATTGAAGGAAATTTGGGCTAGTTTCCGGTAAGAACCCCGTTTTTATATGAATCAAAAAGTGAAATAAAAATCTTTTACACGAGGAGAAAATGCAAATTTTAGGACTGTGAACGAACATTCCTAATATTTTATTTGTAAATCCAAATTGTTGACCATTTCGCAGAGAGTAGCCTTTAATATGAGACTGTTACAATTTCCGTACGACAAATGATTATCGAGTAATTGCAGCTTTAGTTTAAGGTTTTTTGTTTTAAAAACTTATGTTCTTAAAATTTATGTAAATTTCACCCGACTTCTGTATTGTTTTTTTTATCATGTTTTAACAAAAACTGCAATAACTCGACAAAGACTTATTGCACAGAAGTTTCACCATTCGCATATTCAAGGTTTCTAATTCTCGACCAAATTGCTAATTTGGATTTGCGAATAAATATTATAATGTTCTTTGATAATCTAAAAATTGAAATTTTTCGAAAAGTTTTGTTTGACTCAAAATAGACGAAATTTTCTTCAAATGAAAACAAATAACTGTTGTATAATGCCCGTGAATCATACTAGTTTATATTTTTGTATTTATGCTTAACGGCCCAATTAAACTCGATGCGTGAGTCGCGCGTTGCCCATTTAGATGCCCAATAATAAATTAAATAAAAGTAAAATCAACGAAACTCTGTAGTATAGAATAGTATGCAGAGTTAATATTCTACAATGCAATTTCCGTGATTTATTTTTAACTACATTATTTATTCTGGCAAACGGGTCAACTCGCGTCGAATTTGTTTAAACAGATAATGCAAACCAGTACCCACGCGGAAGTGTAGGTCCAAAACATTTTTTTTTAGGCGGCAATGAAAGCTTTCTCATTCTCCTTATTGTCTATATGCAAACACTAATTTGTTTTGTAAATACCCCGTTTCACACCATTTTATATTATTTTGAAACGGCGATCTATTTCACAATTTTCTCTAATTTCGTTTGATGTGAAAAACCAAAATTGAAAAAAATGGACACATTCTAAATTTCTCGCTGACAATACAGTCAAACCTGTTTTTGTGCGGTCTTTTTTTATGCGATTTTTTTGTGCGATTTTTTTTTGTATGCGATTTTTTTTGTGCGATTTTTTTTTATGCGGTATATGAATATCGAGATTCTGTTCAGCCATTTTCATACCTATTGCATCAGCCAAGTTCATTAATCATTAGACATGCTCAATATTCTTATATATTCCATATTCCAGCAAATTTCAATATGTAATTACCTATTATTTTGCACACAAAGAATATAATTTAGTTAAAAGAAATGTTTACTTCACAACCAACGAAATGCGTAGTAGGTAATAGCCACACTGATTGTTAACCTTGAACATAAACTAAAAAAATATACATAATGATGTAAGAAAAAAGGAAATTTACCGTTTTATTTTAAATTAAAATTTGTTTAAATGTTTCCATGTGTAATTTAATTTCGTAAAACTTTGACATATTTTCTAAGGGAGACTTTTTTTATGCGGTCCCTATCCACCGCATAAAATTTTTTTTTTTTAAATTTTTGTCCAAAATTACTTATTATAGCGATTTATGAAGTTTGTGAATATTTTTTTTTGTGCGATTTTTTTTTGTACGGTCCCTATCTACCGCACAAAAACAGGTTTGACTGTATACTAAACATGTAAAATCATATCGCTGGTATTTGTAGATTTTTGTCTGTGGGTTATATCATTTCGACCAAGTTTCCACTATTTTCTTTCCAGTATCTAGTTTGTGGTATTGTTATCGTGGTGTTACACAAAATGTGTATTCTGATAAATTAGAAATTGTGATATAACCTCAAAGTTATGAAATCATTTCGGTCGATCGGTTCTTGAAATTAATTGTAATATGTCCATTTAAAGCATAATTTTTGATTTTTGTTGACTATATTTATAAATTTTTAAATACCATGCCTTTGTACTTTCAGCCAAACTGGATCAACCATTTTGACGCAAAACTTATTTCGTTTATATCCGGTATTTATACAGTTTATGGTAAGTAGTATTCTGAGCTTTATCATTTAAAAGAAGTATTTTGATATAATTGCACAACTGCCTAAGTTTAATGCGAATAATAAATTTTGCTCAAACACTGTTCGCCGGTTTCAACTAGTTAAATAAAAAATTAGATTTAATTTTTTGAGAATGTAACTGTGATTAATCAACCGTATATCGTAATTTGGTTGTTTCACTTAAAGTTCCTATCAAACTGAATAGATTTCCCCTTTAATAAAGGAGAATATAATTTGATAAGGATCTTCGAATACAATGATTGATCTTTTATATAAAACTATTGCATTATGTATTACTATTTATGGATATGTATAAGATAGAAATGGCTGTTCATCTCAATTAAATTAATTAGAATTACAAGCCAAAAGCATTATGTACGAAAATGGGGTAAACGTTACATACCTACACAAAATACATAACACGACGGCTTCCATATTATCACATTTCAAATTTTCTCCAAAAAAGTGTACAAATATAAGAAAATATCCTTGTTTGTTTTTGTATTTGTAATTCTTTAGAAAGTTCGAAACCAATAACAAAAGAAAAAGGTGGCGTTCTTTGAAATTTCCCATTTTATATATTAAAAAATTCAGATTTTTATATTTATGTATATACATCCAAATCCTTATCTCCAAAATATGTACATATACATTATAAATAAATGTACATACACCCATATCACCCTCGCCCGCCACAAAACCGAAATTATTACTGTAAAAAACTCCAAGGGTAAAAGCATCTTTCCCATTTGTGTATACGAAAAATTATTTTGTTGAATGAAGAGGGTGTGCTTACTCATGCGCACGAATGAAGGCTTTTTTACCATCCCGAGACATGAAAACTAAAAAATATGATTTTCCGAATCGATTTTTTTTCGTTTTTGGGAAATTATTTTGCTTGTCGAGACGATCAAAATTTATTCATATTTTTTACGAAGTATTTTGTGGAAATCACGATTACCTACACCTACTCGGTATTAATTTAAAAATGTTTATGTTGTAACTTGTAAGTCAGATTGTGTTTTAGTTTCAAATCATATTTATCTGTTATGCGCACGCAGTCCGCTTAACAAGTAGTACCACTAATAAAAAAAAAACTTTATTGATGTATTTCCCAACAACGCAAGTGCTAAAACAACTTAATGAAATGCTTCATTGCCGAACGAATGAGAGAATACGTTTAAAATTAAAATCCATAATGCAATATAATACAGGGTGAGGAAAAATTACGGAAAACCCTAAAAATCTGGCGGAGTTCGGTAAAAAAAAGTGATCAAGGCTTATTCTAAGGTAAGAAGTAAGAATTGACTAATATGATTTTTCCCTTTGTGCAGTTGCATGAAAGTGCCACTCTGCTTCGAACGCAAAATCTTAATGCTTCGTTAGATATCGGGTTTTCAAATGTTGTTTCGCTCCATCAGTAAAGTAAGCTATTTTTCTTACATTAAGATATTTCTTAATTTCATATAATAAAAATGTTTTTAACATAGTGCTAGAGAGGCTGTCGGATAAGAAAACAAATGATTTGTATTTTATATCTGTTTTTTTTTAGTTCGTTTGACAATAGAGTTAGTAATGAACCAACATAAATTACACTACCCTGCAAAATTTTAAAAATTTGGTGCCACTTGACAATGAATAGTTGTTTCCGAAGTAATTTTTTACGCTGAATCCGAATCTGGGCTCAGAATTGCTCTATCACGTCAGGTTTATGAGATATTCTAACCTAAAAGTGCAAAAAACACTGTTTTTTGACGTATTTGAGGTTATCTAGCACCGTGATTTTTTTTTTCTTCATAAGTTCATGTGTGGGATCTTATAGTACAAGTCTTCTTCTTTCAAATGCCTTTAAGTTTGCTCAAATAAGTTTTTTTTTGCCGAGATATCGCATTTTCAAAATTGCATGTTCGTGAATTTGTCGGTATACTGTATAATACACTACCTTTTATACCTACGGTATATATGCACTTTTAGGTTAGAATATCTCATAAACCTGACGTGATAGAGCAATTCTGAGCCCAGATTCGGATTCAGCGTAAAAAATTACTTCGGAAACAACTATTCATTGTCAAGTGGCACAAAATTAATTTTGCAGGGTAATGTTTTTATACAGAAAAATTCACGAATATGCAAATTTGAAAATGCGATATCTCGGCGAAAAAAAATGATATTTGAGCAAATTCAACGGCATTTGAAAGAGGAAGACTTGTACAATAAGATCCCATACATGGCTTTTATAAAAAAGTAAAAACTGCATTGCTACATAACCTCAAATATGTCAAAAAACAGTGTTTTTTTGCACTTTTAGGTTAGAATATCTCAAAAACCTGACGTGATAGAGCAATTCTGAGCCGGAAACAACTATTCATTGTCCAGGGGCAAAATTTTGCAGGGTAGTGTTATTAATGATTCAATAAATGACGTAAGGTTTGCTATGAATCTCGATGACAGCATCAAAGCAGAATGGCACTTTTATGCAACGCACACGGGAAAAATGAATGCAACGCTCAAAATTGAAACAGCCTTATCACTAAACCAACTGAGTCAATTCTTACCTCAATAGCACTATATAATTGACCTGAAAATGTTTTTTGATTTTATAAAAATGATGTATTAGAGAGAGGAGGACCATGAAAGAAGAAAAGTTAACGGTGGATTCACGCATGCGTCAGCACTCATACCTCAAATACAAAAAAAACATTATTTTACACTACATATTATCAAATAAAAATTATTTGAATGCTAAGGATTCAACCAAATTTTCTTATGATTAAATTAAATTAAATTACATCTTATGTGGAGTTCGATTGGACAAAATTATTCAATTTACTGTCAAAAAAATGATTTAAATCATTAAGGGCGTACGATTGGGCAGAATAAATCATTTGTTTTTTAATTTAAATCAATTTTGACAAAACGAGATTTTTTGCAAGATTCACCAATACCAACAAAAAAGAATGTCAATCAAAATTGTGACAATTTAAGACGTCAAAAATTTCATAATTTTTAATCACTCTTTAATTTTTACGAGTTCGTTATTTATTAATAAATATGTTGTGTTATTAAAATAATTTTTGTGATAAAATCTGTGTAATTTTGTGCATAATCAAACTAAAGATTTACTAACGATTAACATAACCTCAAAAAATTACTCACATATATTCACTAATACAACCATGAAATAAATCATACTGCTTATGCGTACGATTGGGCATCGAAAACTTAATTTTTTGACAATCCCAATAGAACTCGACATAAAATAAAAACCTTTAAAACGTAAATATTTAATATCACTGCTTACTGATTAATGAATAAAAAAAATCGTGGTGGCCCGTAGGTGTGCATTACGTGATAACGTTTATAAGCGGCGAGAGAAATGGTAAGCCGCATAGGTTTGTTAAAAGCAATTTACATATCATTAGCATCGTGGAATTTGAGATTAATTATTTTATTTTAAAATTAATTATCCGCCACTGTTTCGTTCAAATATTAACTGAATTGCTTCGATAAGAGGAGGTGTTCTCTCTCTACAGTCTCCCTCTGGCATTATAAATCTCTCATTTGTAGATTTTAATTTTAATTAAAATTTATTTAAAGCTTAATTATTTTAATTTAAAATAAGTAATCTGCCACAGTTTCTGTATTCACAAATTGACATCAGAATAAGGCATTCTTTCTCTACAGTGCTCTCAAGCATTGTAAACGCTATTTTGTAGTTTGTTATTTGAATTAAAATTTATGTGAAGCTTAATTATGTTAATTTAAAATAAAGTATCTACCAAAGGTTCTTTCTTTATGCAAAAATTAACATCAGTATTGGTTCGATCAGAGGAGGCCTTCTCTCTCTACCGTGTTCTCAAGCATTGTAAATCGCTATTTTTTAGTTTGTAATTTTAATTACAATTTACATATGTAAACATTAATTAATTTAATTTAAAATAAATTATCTGCTACAGTTTCTTTACGAACAAATTGACACTAGAATTGCTACGATCCCTTGAGGCGTTCCCTCGCAGCAGCCCTCTCTAGCATTATAAATTGCTATTTTGTAAAATTTAATTTTAATTAGAATTTATGTGAAGCTTAATTATTTTAATGTAAAATAAATTACCTTCCACAGTTTTTTATGCGCAAATTAACACCAGAATTACTCCGATCAGATGAACTTTAATGCGCTTTCTAAAATTTTCTGAAAATCATTTTTTTACAGCGAATCTCATAAAGTAACCCTTTAAACAAAGTAAAAACATTGGGTACAACAAGCTAATTTTTAACAAGTTGTTAGGTTCAACCCCTGTGATTCCCTGTACCTTTACAAATATTTTTGGAACGCCTTTAAAAAACATTTATAATAATAACAAGTATAATAACATGTATAATGTAATTAAAATATAGGTATAATATTTTTGGTATAGTGTCAAAATTAATATTTCAAGCAGTTTAATTTTTCATGTTGTGTGAGAAGCGATATTGATTTAAGAAACAACGGGCAAGTTCACGCTGAACTCGCAATAGGATTATGTGAAAACCTACAAGTATAAGTATCTATTGAATCATTTTAAACCAATGCCAGGGCCTGAGAAACCAATATAGAAAGACGGCTGGCTGCTGTTCGGTCAGTATTTAAATTACGTTACATTTTTGATTTAAAAAGTCAATAAGTTGTTCTGTTTTGGAATTGGAGGACGAACTTTATCAATATTAATTGTTTAATTAAAAATTAAAATTTATAATTTATTTGTTGACAACGAGAAATACAAATGACTATATTTCAGTAAAGCTATATCATTGTGAGCTTGAGCAAAGTACAATTCTGTTAAGTTAATCATCTAAACCTACTCTGCACGTTTTAAAACACGCCATTACTCATACACTACAATCTTGTTGAAGATTCTATAGGTATATTGACTTTTGTGAATAGTCAAGAAAAGTGGCATCGCTGATTTGACCAGATTGAACTAAATGAAATGGGGCGGGTCTATTAGATATAGGCGCTATTTAGCGGCTTCTTCCTTGCGCGATCTATGTCCAACACCTCCACCTATCACTGCATGAAACGACAATGTAGCGAACGACAATGTAGCATAAATTAATTAAATATTTTCCCTCATATATGTTCAACATATTATTTGTATCTACTCTAATCAAAATTGATTATCTTATAAATAATAATTAATATTGAACACTTGTGCATCTTCTATGCTTTTGCGTTGTTAAGTTGTCTAAAAGATATCACCCTTATTATGATTGTCGAGTCGATCGACAATCGACACGACTCTCTGTTGCTTTTTCCTTTTTCATATTTTTAATACCAAATGAAAAAACGAAAACGCAACACGAGTCGTGTCGATTGTCGATCGACTTCTCAATCGTAATAAGGGTGAATAATATAATATTGATCACTTGTGCATCTTTTATGCATTCGCCTCTTTCTTTTGTATTTCATACTTTACTTGTATTATATAAAATTAATCTTTAAATAAGAATTATTTTTACTTTAACCAATAAAGACAGAATGATAATCGACTGAAACAATTGCAAATTTTTCAATTTGTTCATCCTGCTATGTATTTCACACGACTACTGAACGTCGAAAAATTTTAATCGAGGTACCACCGATTCTTGATTTACCTAATTCACCTAAACACTCCGGACAAAAGATACTTTGAGTAGGAGTGAAAGTTGAGGAGTACGAATTAAAAATGTGTTAGTTTTTGAAAAAAATAATTAGATATTACCAGAGTTTGGCCCCATATCGAAAGAACTAGATGAATTTCTGGATTATTTTTTAATAAAACTGAAAAATATGATTCCTCTAAACCTCATTATATTACAACAATCTATCTTCACATAAATATAAAATTAAGTCTGTGGCCTAAAAAGTGGAGTTCGACGTGTATTGTGAGTGTCATTTTCACGCAACATCTCATGGAATGTTATTAGAAGGTACTATCGAGAGAATGGCATCCAAAGCCAGCCTCACCAACGAATACGATGGCATCATAATCAATACCAAATAATTATGCAAATGGGCAAAAACCTTAAAGGTAGACATGACTTTTGAATTTTATTTGGATGCTAAATATAAATCAAAATACATCCAACTTGAAGGGGAGATTCGCCAAAAAAACACCAAAGATCGACCTTTTCTATTATTTTTTATTTTATACAAATAAATATTTTATTAAAAAACTAAATATACAACATTATTTCTACATGTATTGAGATTATAAAAAATTTTTTTTTTTTTAATTCAAAAATGAGCTGAGTATAAATGGCGTTGCAGTCGAACTTCGAGATTTTTCAGCCTTGATGGTTGCGCGCGTTCTGAAAACCCTAGTGAACTAAAATCAAAAATCAAGAATTTTCTGAAAATATACATATTATGGCACTAACTATGATCTAAGAAAAAAAAATAAAAAACGAGCGAGAAATCGCTTTTTGAAAATATGTCGTCAAAATCACCGTTTCTTCCCGACTATAAACAGCCGCCATTTTGAAAATATATTACGGAACCAAAAGTCCTCTACCAAAATGACGGTATCGAGGAATAATATGCACTTTGATTTATGTCGATACCTCAAATACTTTTTGAGATACACGCGGAACCATGTCGAAAAACATGGATACGAGAAAAAAGCATTTAAAGTTTTTTTTAAAATTTAAAAAAAAAAAA
Source organism: Tipula helvola (assembly GCA_963556165.1). Lineage (NCBI taxonomy): Eukaryota > Metazoa > Arthropoda > Insecta > Diptera > Tipulidae > Tipula > Tipula helvola. The sequence continues at coordinate 17,617,697 of OY744484.1, forward strand.
TTAAAAAACCCTGGTTCGAGAAGTTAAAAATTATACTCGGGATTTTCACGCAGTCATCAAATTAAGGCTACTTATATGTATTTTAAAAAAATATACAAATAGTAAAGATTAGTAAAATTTAAATTGTAATTGTTATTATTTTCAAATTTTTGTCTTGTTTTGTATTAAAATATTTTTTATCCATTTAAATTTTTGAGATACAAATAATTATATATGTATATATATATATATATATATATATATATATATATATATATATATATATATATATATATATATATATATATATATATATATATATATATATATATATATATATATATATATATATATATATATATATATATATATATATATATATATATAAATATATATACATATTAGGGTAGAGTGAAAAAAATTTTTTTTTACAATTTTGGTACGGGGGCCCTTCAGAAAGTTACTTTATAGTGTCGTTAATGACTGGTTAAAATATTTTTAAAATCCATTAAAATTTAGCGGTGGTATTTTCCAATTGAAATTTTTCTTTTTAGCCGAATTAAACTAGACTTTCATTATACAAAAAATCCTGAAGTACATGATTCTTTAGAAACCGATAGAATACCGTTTAATAATTGAAATTACTAACTTCTCGAACGCCACTCTCTTTGATAAACGCTCACTATCCACTTTTAGCGAGAAGAAACAATATTTTGGACAATCACTTTTTACTTTCTTTTGCGTAAGTAAAATAAACTATAGTAATCATGAAAATTTTGGACCTTGACGTTATTGGTAATTTATCGATTTTGGGGTCCTGTGAGTCCGAAAAATTAGGTTTCGAAGTGGTTTTGTCGGTCTTTAAGTGAAAATTCTGCATTAAGTTAAAAAAACATACTTTAAATGGAAAATACCACCGGTAAATATTAATGAATTTTTAAAATATTTTAGCAGGTGGTTTTGGCACTAAAAGGTAACTTTTGGGGGCCCCTAATTTTTGTTTTTTTTCACTCCACCCTAATATATATATATATATATATATATATATATATATATATATATATATATATATATATATATATATATATATATATATATATATATATATATATATATATATATATATATATATATATATATATATATATATATATATATTTATATATATGGGGAATTTGCATTTAAATCTCACATAAAAAAATTTAAAATATAATTTTTGAATCATAATTTAATTAATTTTTGAATTAAAAAAAAATTTAAAATATAATTTTTAAATCATATTTCTGTTTCTTTTAAATCTGGGCGTGAGCAGATTTGTGTTTTGCATTTTTTTTTAATAATCTTTTGTGCTATTTTTAATTGTCCTGTCATGAACGTTACCTAAAAATACGTTTTACGTTATTTTTAAAATTATTAATTTCAAAATACAAAAGATTAATATACAGACATGTCACCAATGAGAATATACATCAATAAATTAAATTTATGTTTTTAAATTTCACAATTTATCTAAAATAAATAAAGTAACATTCATGACAAAAAAACCCGTTTTTTAAAAAATAAAAGTCTAACATTATTTAAAAAAATACATTTTCATAAATTTCTGTATTGTGATCAAATACTTAACTTATATCCGTTAAAAATTATCTGGAAAATGCTAATGAGACAAAGAAAATGCTTGGGGACAAAATCATGTGAGATTTAAATGCAAATGCCCCATATATATATATATATATATATATATATATATATATATATATATATATATATATATATATATATATATTTATATACCTATGTATACAGTAGTTTCAATCTAAGTATATACGAGCTTATATAGATTACATACAGGAAAGGCTAGTAATAATTATTATAATAATAAAAATACGAGGAAGCGAAAGTGGGATGTTCATCAGGAATGGTGACTTACGCAAGAATGCCCAATTACAACAACATAAAAAAGTTATTATTGTGCGTGTAGAAAATGGGAGAAATTGTATTTCAAAATTTTAGAATAATCATAAAAGGGGGGAGGGATGATAATAGCTAAATTTATACATATACCAGATCGGAATGAAAATATAAGAAAATTGTATTTATATTCACGATGTTTTACACATGAATCGCTCGGTACGAAGTGTAGTCTCACCATCATTTATATTTATTCGCCTCCATGCAATTCCATCATAACACAACACACAGTCATACATATTTATAAACTTTCCACATTTTTATATTTTTATGATGAAAATGAGAAAATTGCCAACAACAATGGATGGAAAATATATAGAAAATCTCTCCCCTTTTTAGAGGTATTAAGTCATATTTTTATTGTTGTTTTTCCTATATATACTTACTTGCTCGGATATATGTCTTATATATATATATATATATATATATATATATATATATATATATATATATATATATATATATATATATATATATATATATACATACATAAAAATAAAATAGAAAATTATGACATATTTCCACGAATCATAAGAAATGGTTTTTGTTGCTAAGTTGTTAGAAATCTTGGAAGTTAGCGAGTAGTTGTGGGTGTACTACAAATCTTTATATACCCTCCTCTCACACTTAAAGACAAACCTACGCACACCACAATCACAAATCCATACATGCACAGTCAAGAATTACTTGGCAAATATTGTATAAGCTATTTACTATGTGGAAAATTCTTCAAACAGTTTAAATGAATTTCGCACGCAAATTTCATTTAATATGCACCCCCCAATCTCAACATTCCAAAAATAACTGTAAATTGTATTTTCGTTTTTTCTGCAGTTTACATGAAAATGCGTCATTTTTCATTATGATCTCAACAAGAAATTTCGTGAAAAGTCTTCAATATAAAATACATAATATAAATATGCTAAAAAGATTTATTGAAGTATTTATGTTGTGATCCTCGATGAAACATATATTATTGTGGAATGTTGACGAAATAGAATCTAACGACTGTCAGGTTATTAATGAAACATAATATATGGCATGAATGATAGTGAAAGATTATTTATGTAAACGATGGTATACGATGGCACAGTATTATTTAAAGTATGTTTTGTGGTATTTGGTATAAAATATAAAAATTATTTTTTAACATAATATTAAGAATTACCCATTACATAATTTTAGATTATATATACAAATATTGATATAACCATTGGGTTTTCAAAATATGTTCCTGCTAAGCCAGAAAATTTTGCTTGGATTAAAAAAAAGGGAACAATTCACAGGTCAACAGATTTCACTTTAAAAACCATATTTGGTTGCCTTAGGAAATGTTATAAAACACTTAACCATTTGCACTCGATTTAAAATTACCACGATTGCCATACATTTTTTCACTTCACAACTCATTGCTACTTAAGATATCGAATGCCGCATTGTATTTTACAGTTATTTACTGTTACCGTCTACAGACTGATATGCAAAGAGTAAATTAGTATTGTCACCTCCAGCGTGACATCGTAGTTTTAGAGTAAATTTATATTGTCACCTCCAGTGTGATATACGAGTGCAAAGAGTTAGTTCCATTTTTATGACTTACTTATGGCGAGGTGTTTCTTCCTTTATGCTGTCACGAAAACAAAATATCGAAATACGGTAACTGCAGAAGACAGCAACCACATGCAAAAACACGCAAATTGGGTCCTGACCCTTTTGGTTTTGACGCAAACCGGTAAAAATATTCTTTACATTAAACAATTTAAACCAAGTTTTTGTTTCCCTCTACACCTTTGTCCTTCGGAACAGAGCCGTTCGCCATTTTTCTTCAAAACTCAAATTTTCAAAGTGCACTTTCTCGAAAACTACTTAACAGTTTTGTTCGTTGATAGCTCAATGAATGTCTATTAAGAGCGTCATTTACTAAAACTAAATATTGTTTCGAACAACTTAAAAAATTCATTTGCTTTGACCACCTATACATTTTTTCATAAACCAACAATCCATCGTATATAATTAGTATTTGTGTACCAAACGATAAATGGCCATCTATCGATAATTTACTGAACTTATTTGCATAAAAAAATTTGTTTTTTATCCGTAAGTTTTTTTTATTTTAATTATTTCTAGAATATAAAAGTAAAACATTTACAAAAGAACAAAACAAGGCACGAGATTTAACTTTATAATTGTGAAAAAATTTTGCGTCTATTGTTGTCATCAAACATGCACAAGTTATCCAAGTTTAAAAGCTAATAACGAAAAAGAAAATTTAGAAAAAAAAACAAAGTACGAGTTTAATGCATTATCTATTCAACATAAAAAACTCTAGTAGAAAACAATTTTCTTTTCTACTTTAACTTGAATTAATTATTTAATTTGTGTAATCACCAAATATGCAAACGATCCTAAAGATCATTTAATGTGTTTTACAGATTAACACGTAGAAGTATATTAGAATAAATAATTATTCAAATAACCCATTGATAGCCGACAGGTTTTCAATGTTTTTAATTTTTTTGAAGTTAATATTTCCGCAAATTGTAAGAGCATTTAATTCAGTTTCGAACTGATGAGCTTATATTATGACTATGAAAAATCAATCTTCTCATCAGGCCGCGGTGACTGGACTGATTGTACCACAATTTTCATTTTCTATATACAGAATGAACTGTGCAAGTTGTAGTATTGTACTAACACAGCCAAATTCTCTAATAATTTTTTTTTCTTCGTCATATTCACACAGCGCTATTCCTGTGTAAGCAAATTTAATAATTTTCTTTTCCTACTTTAACTTAAATTAATTATTTAATTCATGTAATCACCAAATATACAACCGATCCTAAAGATCATTTAATGTGTTTTACAGATTAACATGAAGAAGTAGTTTAGTAGTTTTATTTGCACCAGAATAATTATTCAACAAACCCATAGATAGCCGACGGGTGGGTTCTCAATGTTTTTAATTTTTAATTTATTTGAAGTTAATATTTCCGAAAATTGTAAGAGGCTTGGTTGTTTGGCTGTGTTAGTATAATCCGCTAATATAACCTATGCACAGTTCATTCTGTATTTACATAGGTCATTCCACGGTAAAACACCCAATTTTTCACAATTCCAAATTTCATCTCTTAGATTTAAATTTTTTTTAAATTTTTTCAGGTTCCTAAATGCAAAATAACGGATACGTATTTTTTTATTGTTGTTTTTTAACCTTCGGTTGTCCCGTTATTTAATATTTTAGTTTTGACAATTTTTCAAATCTGATTTTTGGCTTCCACGTAAAGTGTTATATTTTCGGTTTTAAGAGGAGTATTTTCAAAAGCAATACTATTTTGGCAACGTATTAATCCATACTAAATTTTACCATAATTTATTTTTAAAAAGTATCGTTATCTACAATAATGTAATCCTATACCTTTAAAACAATTGTATATTTTACAGATGCTTTCCAAGCAATTGTTTTTATATCGAATGTTAACCAAGCATATAACCAACCTCTTTTAGTCGCCTTCTACGACAAGCAGAGGATACTGTGGCGTTATTCTAAAAATATCATGTTTCGTGCGTTCTCGCGAGAAGTTTAGATTTACGAAACATGAATGCAGCTCCCACACCACAAAGAGCAATGTTATATAAATTGATATATTAACATTGATTAAGTTATAGTTGGACAGGGTCTTAAACAAAATGACGACAAGAAAAGCTTATATTCGAATTTGACTAGAGTTATTATCTCCTGCACCACGATTCTTTATAAACTAGAATAATTCATAAACGTGAAAACTTAAAAGTACTATAAAGCTTACTTTAATGAGTTTGTAGTTTCTTGACATTATAAAAAAAATTTAAAAAATTGCAAACTCTTAAAAGTAAGCTGTGCTTTGTTGATTAATTTCGCATATTATACTGGTTTTCTGTGCAGATCCTGTCACTAAACCTGTGAACACTAAATTATGAGCAAGTATACTTCAGCACGTTCAGTCGGAGGGGATTGATAATTTCCCAGATAGATGGCAACAAGTTATAAATAATAATGGTGATTAGTTTTCGAATTTGTCATTTCTATGGTGAAATAAAGTTGTCCAAAATCGTGAGATTGGGGATATTTTGAGGGGTGGAGGTATTTGCGTCTAAATCTACATTGATTTACAAACAATGCCCTTTTAATTAAGAATTTGCTTTGATTTAGGTGAAGTGGGTTTGGTTGTTATATTAGTGATAGTGGTTTATTTCCCTAATAAGTCTGGGGTATACGGATGCCAATCAAACACATCGATATTTTTTCTGCGTAGTACTTTTTTACGTTTAAATGAAGAGATAAAAATAAAACTAGATAAAAATAAAAATAGAAGTCAAATTTATTATTTACGATTCAAAATTAATATATGGTTATGGAGTTACCCACATCTTTCGCAGTATTGCACGGAATTGAAAAATAAATCTGAAAGCCTCATCGAAAAGCTCTGACACAGAGGGCTTAAATTCGTTATGTTGGGCTTGCAGATCAACAACTACTGTAATTTTAGAATTAAGGGAGCACATTCGACCGGTTTCTTTTACAGAAAAAACTCCGCAGACCACAATCCCTTCAGTTTTCGGTGGAAGCCTTAAAAGACATTCGTTGCTAAGCCTCTATTGAGGTTCTCTTCGTGCACGGATTCTGCCATCTCGAACATGCAGCTTGAATTTGGATTTATCGAAGAAAAATGCGAACTCTGGACTATTTCAAGTGCTCGCCAGGCAGCTTTCATCAGTCTTCTTTTCACTAATTTGACGAAATTTGTTTGCCCGTTGCTCGTTCAAGATCCCCTCTTATGCCCTAAGAGGTAAGAGTAAACTAATTTTTTGACCAATGTTTTTCGCAGAACTAGCGGGGATGCACCGCCATAATAAAAGCAAAAGGAGGGCAAACAAAATATTAATATTAAAGATAGAAGTTGCATAAACCAGTAAAGCACAAAAAAAGAAGTATTTACTTTATTCCACCACTTCCACGCCTTTAAGTCCAAAATAGGGTACTTTGAATATTTTGGTATTTTTTCGATTTGCATCCCTAAATTGCAAATAATTTTTTTTTTTTTAAATTGGGTCATAAATGTATTTAAAATGAAACAATAAGCCAATTGCTTTCAAATGTTTTGTAATTTTAGCAACCAAGACCCCAATTTGTAATAAAACAGGTTTCACCAAATTTTTTTTGCACGCACTGTATATCATCAAAATATTAAACTTAGGATTAATATAGTAAAAATTATGAACCTCTTTCTTAACCATGAAGAAGGAAGTTATCAAAATATTATTACACAGATTACATACCTACGCTAATCACATGCCTGGGAACCGACAATAAGCGTAATGACATATTTGCAAAATTTTTACAAAATGATATATACGTATGAAATATCAGTCAAGCAGTAGCTTATTTGAGTCATCAGCCATTAAATTCAATCAAGAAGATGTTGAGAATGAGCACTCTGAAAATTTTAGTTTTGAATATCAAAAGGGGCTAGTACCAAACGTTTTTGATAACTTTCCAGGGAATGACTGTATGTAATATATTCGGATTAAATATGTAATTTTTCAAAAGAATAATTATTTACTCCATTTCAGTCTTTCGATATGGCTTTTTCCATTGCGAAATCACACAGTTATATTAAGTACAATAAACACTATCTCTTTTCTCCGTTTCGATCGCGTACCTTGGTTGGAGACGACTATACAGACGATTGATAGTTGAAATAGAATATCATTTTATTCTAACTAGCTGAAATCGCATTAATAAAATTATTATTATTATTATTTATTATAACTTTATTTAGTATAAAATACTATTAAAAAATTTACATTTTTTTAAAAATAAATTCGTAAATTATTATTACATTCAAAAATTGTCTTTACAATAATTAATCATACTACTTTTAAATACTTTTAAACTTGTTTCATTTTTTAAGTTATTTGGAAGATTATTAAAAAGACATAAGCCATTATACATTAACATATTTTTTGATTTTTCATTATTATACACTTTTAACCTAAAATCATTTCTATTTCTTAACATATAATCATGAACATCACTAACAAACACTACTTTATCATACAAATATTTTGGCAAAATTTGATGCTTCATCTTAAAAATAAAGATCAATACATTCATTTTTATCCTCTGCTCAATGTTTAGCCACTTTAAAGATTGTAACATAAAATCAATCGAAGTGTATTTATTTACCCTAAGAATGCATCGCATTCCCTTATTCTGTAATTTTTGTAGTCTGCTCATCATTTCCCTATTACACATAAATAGGATTGAAGAACAGTATTCAAAATGGGGTTTAATAATAACGTTATATATATAAATTGTAGTACTCAACGAAATATTCTTACGTATACTATTCAAGAAATAAATTTTTTTTGCAATTTTTGTACACACATAGTCTAAATTACTTTTAAAATCCAACTTATTATCTATAATTATACCGAGATATTTTATCTCACTAACTTTTTCAATCGGTTGATTATTTATATGTACCATACTATCTAATTTACTATTAATAATCATGCATTTTGTTTTTGATATATTTAGCTTCATCTTATTCATTTTACACCAAACATCAATCATTGCCAGATCATTGTTGATTTTACTCGTACATTCTTCAATGGTTTCTCCAGTAACATATAAAAGAGCATCATCCGCAAAAAGGAAGATTGTAGACCACTCAACTGCTTTGTGAATGTCATTTATGTATAGTAGAAACAGCACTACACCCAATATTGTTCCCTGAGGTACTCCTATTGAGACAGTTATTGAATCAGATAGCGATTCATTTACTTTTGTTCTTTGTCTTCTCTCTGATAAGTATGACTTAAACCATTGAAGTTCGATGTTTCTTAATCCCATTTCACTTAATTTCGAAAGAAGAATTGTTCTATCAATTGTCTCAAACGCCCTTTTAAAATCCAAAAATACTGCAACTATAATTTTTTTGTTGTGCACAGCATCCTTCCAGTTTGATACCACCAGATTCACCAGAGTTTCACAGCTGTGATTTCGACGGAATCCAGACTGAAAGTCAAATATTATCTGATTTTCTTCCAAATATTGTCTAAACTGTAAATAAACCACTCTTTCTAGGATTTTGGCTTCAGACAAAATCATATTAATTGGCCGAAATTCCTCACATTTAATTGTATTAGAAATTTTTTCAATAGGAACTACCGTTGATTCCTTCCATATTGTAGGGAAAACACCAGATTTCAACGAATTGTTTATAATAGAACATAAATTTTCTCCAATTAAATCAAAACTGTCTATAATCATATTTCTACTCACTAAGTTAATATCTTTCTTATTGTTCATTAATTTTACAATATTTAGCAACTCCTCATAACTTATTTGTTTAAAAGTAAACAGATTGACTTGTCTTTCTGTTTGGTTCAAATATTGAACAAATGGAATACTTTCATTTATACAATTAACACTATTTACAAAGTATTTATTAAAACAATCAGCTATCTTTAATTCATATATTTCTACAAAGCGAAATAGCGTTCATATTCAGTGTTAATAAAAGAGACACATACTCGCCTCTCCCTTTTTGTGCACAATCGCAAAGTCCTGATAATAGTTTCGCTTTAGACTCATGAAATGAATTTTCTTGTTGTTTGGCCTGTATTACATTATCACTATTCTACGTCGCGTCGTAGAATAATAACAACATTCTGCCATCTTTATGAGCTGTATTGCAATAGTTAGCTTTATGAGGCTAACTACGATAATAAAAATAATATAACTCAGAAAGTCAGAAATGTTGCAACATATCCATATTACACTATCGTAGAAGTATATTGATCCATTTCTACGTCGTGTATAGCGATAATGTAATATATTCCTATGTCAAATTTAATTTTTTTTCTTTTCGTACATTTTTGAATGTCCTAGCAATTTCAGTATAATTTTCTTGCTTTTTAAAGCTTTGGATATTTTTCTGGTTAGAAAATCTCGTTATGGCGTCAATTTTTTGTGGTTGACTTCATCATACCATTGGATAATTCATAGCCCAAATAATATATGTATTGTGTTTATTTAAAAGATGCATATTTCCAGTTTGATATGTAAGCCATATTCATTGCGGACGCTTCTTAATAATTTCCTATATTTGTGATGGCATCATTAAATCATTGATATAAACAACAAATTTCGAATCAATTCATTTATAAATTTAGAAAGATGGGCAGGTCTGGGCAAAACCCAAACGTCATTCGTAGAAACTCATACTGGTTGGTGTTATGGAAAATAGGAACTTCCTACTTTCTAAATTGCAGGTAAATGGAAAAAACAGTATATAATGTTTTCAAAACTACGCGGGCAACTTATTCATCTACATATCATTGGTAAATGATACCGATCTGAAATCCACACACAATCTCATTGATTTCTTCTTTTTTATTTACGAGTTTAATTAGACTCGCAAAATCGGAGAAACTCGGTGTAATAATTTCGTCATAAACCACTACTTAGTTTGATTTTTTACTATGTGATTTTCGGCTAAAGCAAGCCTACGCGAACTTTCATATATTAGATCATCAATTAAAAATATTTTGATTGGTATGGGACATCGTTTAGTCTTAGTGTTGATTTCCATGGTTCGACAACCGCCCTGTAGCTCTATAGTCACCTATAGAGAAACAATCACTAAAAACATAAAACTCGCCATTCTTGTTATTCTGTTTCGTAATTTTTGAAACCACACGCGTTACTTTTATGACCCTTTGTCCATCATACAGCATACTTCATCCTCTATATTCAATACTCTTGTCTCTCACTACAATAATCCGTTTACATATACACCTTCAATATCTGCATATATATATTTATTTATATATAAAGGTGCTCGCACACTTTATACATTTATCATATAACGGTGATCGAACAAACGATTTTTTTTGGCAGTTGCTATTTGGTTCTTATCTAGAATCATTGTTCCGTGCAAAATATCGTTAGCAAATAATCATATTTAAATTTAGGAGATTGTTTTCACTCAATACTTTCACATCAAAATAGGTGGGGACCGAGCATATTTCGAAAAATAAAAATCTTGAAATTTAAAATAAAAAGGTAATTATCCCATTAATAAGGAAGACTTCATAAAATTTTTTTTAACTACAATATCAAAACAAAAGGCCGCTACATAATTTCTTATCATCCTTACGCATCGTAAACCAATGCAATAAGAGGTTTTGAGGAGATTTTTATTTTAAAGTATGAATAATTATTAAAAAGACAAATGTTTGGAAAATGTTATAATTTCTATGAATGTTAGAAATTTAGTAAATCGCAGTTCAAGGCGGCAAACACCATTTTCTGTGGTAAATCACTTAAAATAATATTTTAAAAATATGTTATACATATTTGAAAAACTTCTTTTCTGGTATTTTTTATTTTTCGATACAGCCTACCCAAATACATAGTTGCCGTTATTATCAACAAATACCTCGAAGTTATAATAGACAATAAAGCTCTTATACCTTTGATTAAAATACAAGGTGTCCAATTAAAATCCTGACTCTACATTTTATTTTAAAACAATAAAAGAACCATTCCAAATTTATTTTACAAAAAGCATTTACTAAGTGGTGTGAACCATATAGTAGGGTCTAGAGAAATTTGTATGTCACGTAATAAAAACTTTTTATTCATTTATTTATATATACATAATGGTAAATAAAAAATTTTTAAAGTGTTTTTAAATATAAATTGTGTTTTTAAAATTTTTTTTAAAAATATTTGTTTATTATTTTAAAAATTTGTATTTAAAAGTGATATATAGTAAGTCACGGCAATAGTTCATAATAGTTTTTTTCCATTATCTTAGTGTAAAATTAATCCCTTTATGGTGCCATTTTTCACACATGACCCGCTCTCCAATCACATGAATATAGTCTTAAATCATTTTGCAAAGGAACAGGGCACTATAGCCGTTTTTACCTAGAACGAATTTGGAATTCCTTAGATCTTGTTGCTTTAGATTTACCAGTAATTGTATCATAGTTAAAATATAATATCAAACAAATTAGTGCAGCACTCTTGATTTTATGGTTATTAAAATTATTTCATTAAAAAAACCATGTGATTAAGCAATCTGCATATATGTAGATAATTATTATTGTTACTAACAGAATTCCTTCAAGTGACAGGTACAAACCATAAAATAAAATGTTTTACAAAAGGGATATTAATACGATTATATCTATCGTATCTTTCACTGTATATACTCAAAAGTATACCTCTGAATTGAACTATGTGGTTTTAATTTTCCTTTCAATTTCAAAAAAGGATAATCAGAGTTGTTATAATAAAAAACAGGAATGTTTTTGTCATAATTTTCGTTTTATAAATTTGTCTCTGCTCTGATTCCAATAAAACAATATATATATATATATATATATATATATATATATATATATATATATATATATATATATATATATATATATATATATATATATATATATATATATATATATATATATATATATATATATTATATATATTATATATATGTATATATGTATATATCCTTTTCCGACCCAAATAACAATTTTTTATCTAGAGTTGACGACCATTAATCACAATTGAGAGGTTAACGACCAAAACCGAATGATTATTTATGTTACAACAGAACAAAACCCAACCCTTACGATTGTAAGAGATCATCACAATTGTGACATCCAGTTTGAAATTTATAAATTATTTTTGAGACGTAGTTTGCTTAACGACTACATCTATATCACTGAAGAATACCGATCTTTTTTTTTGTTTTTCCTGGTTACTCCTTATAATAATTGTAATTATGGATTAAGGTTTCGAAAAAGAATTAAAGTAGGTTTTTATAATTGAGGATTACGGATTACTCATATAAAAAAGTAGTCAGTAGCCCACTTCAACTCAAAGTTTAATCTTCTTTTTTATTTGTACAAATGAAATATATACGAGTAAACGAGCATTCCTAAGCATAAGGATTTAATGAACATATATAGGTAGGTAGGTAAACTTACACTTGGTATATTGTCGGCAGTACAAACAGCTTCAGATAGTAATCGGTCACGGATCTCCCATGCAAATATGCTCGGACATTCTCTTTTGTAGTCGGCTATTTTTTGTACAACCGGTGTTGTAGCAACACGTGGTTTTGATCCACCGATTGCACGTGGTTTTATTGATCCTGTTTCGTAATAACTTATGAAAAAAATGAAAAAATAAAAATCAGAAAAATTAATTTATTGATTTTTTTCTAGTCCCAAAAACATTTTCACTTTTTTGCAAAAAACGCTTTAAGCTGCCGTTACTGAAAATTTAGTGAAATTTTAACTTGAATAGGAAATATTATGAGACTTAGCAGAATGTATAAAACGAAACAAAACAGAAAAATTACGTTGCTTCACACGCAAAGTAAAATTTTGCATGTGAAAATGATTGTGAATTATAAATGACTTACCGTCCGAGTATTTTACTGACACATCCATTTGAAACTTGAAGAATCCGGGAAATATCACAAGGCCGAGCTCCGGAATGCGCTAATTCAACAATTTTTTGTCGTGTTGAATCAGGCAGTGGACGTCCATTTACATAAACGCCACCTAATTGGTTAATTCCACTGTGGCCAGCTGAGGAACAACCAAATAGGGCACTCTGGCTAACAGCCGTGGAATGCCCATGCATTATATGATCTATAATATAAAAATATATTGTATAAATATTTAGTATATAATAATACCCACATTGTAGTGATGTCACACACATAAACATAAACAACACACACACACACATACACACACATAACACACACACACACATACACACACACACACACACACACACACACACACACACACACACACACACACACACACACACACACACACACACACACACACACACACACACACACACACACACACACACACACACACACACACACACACATACACACACGCATGGACACATAACGAGGAATTGCAAACAATAGCCGAGGTGCATGACATATCTTGGGGAAGAGGACAACGCTGGAACTATCAACCATTTCACGGACTGAAGATTTTCGACAAGCTTACTGCAGTGCTCGATTTGAGCTCAAATCTTCTATAAAGTTAAGCAAACGGAAATGTTTCAGTGAGCCATGCGAAGTAGTCGATAGAGAGCCATGGAGTCGCCCGTACCAAATAGTAATGAAAAAGGTGAAGGGCAGTAATTTTAACCCTCCTACTTGTCCAGAAATGATGCGCAATACAGTGACATATGTAATACATAATCCTCTACTGTCATTTTGCCGTCAATTCGATGGTTAGCACCTACACCGTAGTAGGAAAAATATCCACGTACCATAATGCAATCTCTAACGTGATTGATTGTTTTAATTGTATATTTATCATGGTGAGCTGCATTCGGAGGTCGTCGCACAAATAGTACTCCACGATCAGAGTCATTTTTCTTGAAATTTCAAACTGTCTTATTTTTCAAAGCTATATTCAGAAGTTCAAAGTAAACCGACAAAATTTTCCATGAATACACTTATTAAAAATAAATGGATAACGGTATCTTATTTTGTGTTGTGCTACCTTTTAAATTTCGTTACTTACTTTTGTTTTTATATTGGAAACAATAGTTAACTTCATTTGTAATGTTTATTAACCAGTGTCCCTATTATTTTTCACATCACTGTAACTACATCCATCCAATTAACCCATATCACCCACATTTACTATAATAGTTTCCTTTAGATATTAAATCCCGCACTTAATAATATTCAGAAAACGACCGGTAGAACATTTTCATTTCACATATTCAAAATCGGAAACGATATTTTTCTATCCGAAATTCTAGTAAAACCCGGAAAAATGGTTTTCATTTGAATTTTAGCTGCATTTAATGATAATCAAACAATCAAAACATTTTTACGCAATTTTCTCATTACAAAACAATATATAAAATATGGTCACGTGACTTGGTTGAATGTATAAAATATTTATTTAGCGTCGTCTTTAAATAAATGTCTAGCTAGGAGTATATGTATTATATACGCGTGTATCGTATGTTTGGGAGGAGCAGGTATCTAGGAATAATATGATATACCATAGCAAATTTTATTTGAGTTATGTACAAATGGAGCGCGCGCGCGTATTTAGTCAATTGAATGGATACGTACATATTAAATATTATACGTATGCAACAAGAAACCGAAAGGGTAACGGTAAAGTGTCGACCCTTCGTAAAAAATAAACTATACACTGAAATGAGTTAATTAAGTGGTAATATTAATTTACTTCATGCTGTGATACTGATTGAAAAAAAAGAATCAAAAATCGATTCCAATTATACTTCCTGTTTGTTACTCTCTTCTACTTTGGGGGAAAGATAAGTGGACACTAGTGAATACAACAACAACAAAATAAAGTCAAAAAGGATAATTCTATCAAATATTTGAATTTCAAGAATTTTTATAATAATTGGATTTTTCTTTATCGTTAATAGCAGTCTTTAAGTTGTTGAGCTCTAAGTGGATTGTTACTTTAAAGGAGATGGTAGCATATAAAATCAATTTTGTTTCGTTTAATAATTAAAGATTTTCAAATGAAATCTAACAAAATAGAAATAACATTATTTTAAAAAATTATGTTTAAAACATTTACAACACATATCATACCATATAGTACAGAAAAGTTATATATGTATAAATGCGGTATTTATCTATAATTATATAAATAGCAAGAAAAATTATGAAAAAAAAATGTGAAAATGGTTTTTATTCATCACAACACACAAAACAAAAATAATACTTTACTTTTTCTATACTATATGTATGTACAGAGTTTTTATAATTTTCCCGTTTTTGTATTACATGACATAAAAGAATTTTATAAAATGTATACTTTACATTTTAATTTTCCAAACTAATTTTTGTATGTATACCTACATAAATATAAAAAATTAAACATGAAAAATGTAGTTTTATATGTTTGTACTCTTGCATACTCAGTCAAGAAAGTTTGCAATCTATTAACATATAGTATGTACACTCCCAATCATATGAATAGGTTTTCCGAAATTTTTCAATTTTTTATGGGACCATCGAATTACAATTTATAAAGGGTACAATGAAAGCAGAGTCATACAAAACCATATTGGAAAATGCTTATCCGAAGATCGATGCAATGGCTTTTTCAACAGGATAACGCGCCTGTCCATACGGCTCGTATAATTAAAAGTTGGTTCCAAGCGGAACACATTGAAGTTTTGACATGGCCACCACATTTATTAAGGAAGCACGTTTATAGATGTTTTTTAATAAAATCTTACATCTTATATTTGAGATGTAAAGTCGATTCTTGAAGTAGTCCCTAATATAATATTAATCTGGCTCTGAAGAATTCCTTAGCTCATACCCTCAGCTCGAATTAAAGTTATTGTGACTATATACTATAATACAATACAGACAATTTTTCCCGCCTCCAACACCAAATGAAGCACACACATTTGTCGATGAATTTGTTGTGGAATTTTATAACTGAGACATTAAGCCGATTCAATAAATAAAAAGTCTTTCAATAGGAACGCTCGATATTTGTTAGGTTATAGCAGCCATGTTGTTAAAGCAAAATCTGTCAAATTAGTTGTGAATTTATCAGTAGTGTATGACAAATCACCATAGAAGGTTATATCATTGAACAACGTATGCAAATCACCTAACTTTAATTTCAAAACGAAACTGACATTTTCATAACTGTCAACGGCAAGCGCTGCAGATCGACGATAAGCAACTTCATGTGGCCTAAACTGGATGATATGCATACCGACGACATGTGGTTCCAAGTTCCAACAGGACAGAACTACGTGCCACACACACAGCACATGCCACGATGGACATTCTGCACGACCGATTTGAGGGTAAGGTAATCTCGCGCGGCTGTTAAGTGAACTGGCCTTTAAGATCGTGCGATTTACGCAGGTCTATGCGAATAAACCGCGAACAATTGATGTCAATAAAGTCTACATAACGAACGACATCTAGCAAATATAGCAAGATGTATGCGACAAAGTCATCTAAAATTGGACCTCCTGAATACGTGCCACCAAGTAAAGCCGCGGCGGATATTTGAACGACGTTATATTCCATACTTAATGCCATAAAATATTCTATCCAATAAAATAAAACTGAGTGGATTTTTCATACACTACTTGTTTTATTTACATTTAAAATAGAGCATGCTTATTGAAAGACCTTTTAGTTTCAAATCTAAAATAGATGAA
Source organism: Tipula helvola (assembly GCA_963556165.1). Classification (NCBI taxonomy): domain Eukaryota; kingdom Metazoa; phylum Arthropoda; class Insecta; order Diptera; family Tipulidae; genus Tipula; species Tipula helvola. The sequence goes on from OY744484.1 coordinate 17,634,948, forward strand.
ATCACGTCTTGAGGAATATTTTGAGGCATATCGTTTCGACTGGAGTTTCATTTTTTAAATAAGACATTTAAATTGTATGAAAATTATTATTTTTCTAGTACCTCCTCTGCGTTTTCAGGACAATGTTACACATTTTCCCGGACGGCCGCAGAAGCTTGAAAACCCGGAACATCTGGTTACCCTTGTTGTCATGCTCCTAAAATAAAAAAAGGTTTTTCTTTTGAACTTACAAATAAATTTATTGAAAAAGCGGTAAACTAAAAGTTCTAAATGAAATACCAGAGAAATGCGATTGCATGTGTTCAGTACACTGATTATACTGCGATTGCATATGTTCAGTACACGCAAACAGATTACGTTTATATTAATATTGTAAATTGTAAACCATATTAGTAATTTACTTTGTATTTTAAAAATTACTTCATTGAGTGGTTGCTATTATCTGCAGAAGAATTTTCATTTCTTTCTTGACCCACTAGATGAAAAAGATCGACCTAACCCATATTATTGTTCTTAAGAAAAATCTTGCCAATCCAAACATATAGTAAATTATGTATAAGTACAATAAAAAACAAAATTAATTCAAAGATTATGATCATACGGTAGAGTAAAATGATCGAATATGATAATTAAATTCAAAATAAAAAAAATGAACAAGGGCGGTCTTAAAATGTCAAATTTGATAGTTGTTTTTTTAAATGACAAAAAATGGGCTACAGATTAGAATGATCATCATGATCCACGAAATACACAAAAAAAGGTTAAGATCAAAACGTTTTCGACTTTAAATTTTCTTTTGATTAATACGGGTTTCGGTATCTGTGTGTTAATGTATTTCTGTTATATCCGTCTCTAAACACCAACATTTCTGCCTCACTCTCAATATTTATTTGCATTTGTTCAAGTAGATTTAACAAAAAAATAAAAATGCGGGATATAACTTTTTTATCAACATAATTTTGACGTAGTCTGTTTATAATATTGGTGAATTGGACGGGCCGAATTAAGTTAAAGTGCCTGATATTAAGTTACATTAAACATTGTTCTAATTCAACACTGTACGATTTGTTTTTGGTGTAATATGTTTATAAAAAATAAAGACTTTTTTCCTTATTTATATGATTGATGATCAGTCTTAAACAAAAATATATAAATACAAAAAACTGAAACACACAAATAACTGGAAAGCAATTCCATCTCTCCGTCACCTTAAAGTGAAATAAAAACAACATTTATAAAATTATTTAAACAAACCTACCGATCTGAAATACTTTTGAAAAAATGTAATTACACGTATGTCACAATATTTGATACACATACAATAATAAAACAGATCCCACAAGTATGACGAAATCGGGTAGGTTGAATATCATGCTGTGCATTTGGACATATTTGTTAATTTCAATCAAATTATTTTTGTTAGATAAAAATGCCACAAATTGAAATGTTATCTTGATCTTGAACCTACATGATATTTAGTTTTAGTACATAGTTGGTATTCTAAGTATGTATTTGTTTAAGGGCTATTTAAAACATTTGCAGAATTTAACATTACTGCTCAATGTCATTAGTTTGGCCTCGTAAATAAAAATGCAGCATTTCTAAACTTAAATAAGATAACTCTGTGTATAATTTTTGTTTTCTCGTTTTTTAAATTTCCGTTTTGTTGGTTGCAAATTGATCTATATTACTTTATTCGTGATTTACAATTAAATTGTGTTAACATATAACAGATTAAAAGACAGATCTACAGCAATTCAACACAATGTATTTTTGGTTATATGTAGGTACATAATGTAAGTTCTCGTAAATATAATTTTCAGCGAATATTTTTAGGTTAAGATCCTAGACTTCCCTAAATAAGCAATAATTTAATAGTAATAAAATAATGTTAATTATCAAACAACTAAAACCCAACCAATTTAATAATTTTCCTTTTCCTATATTTTCATTTCTTAGATCCAACCATCAACGTTTCAAGATTACGTCAATCATAAACAAACGCAAATAGTTTCTGTTTTTGAATGAGTTGATAAAATCTTGAACAACAAAATTGTCTGTGGTATAAAGCTGTTTTTTTAAATGGGTTCAACTTCATCATTATTATTCATGACTTTTGTTTCGCTTTGATGGGATTTTACATAACTCGCACGAATATTCAAAGCAACCAAATAATACAAATAATAAAAAAACTGAATTGTGATTTCAGGTACATAAATTTCAAATTAAAATATTGTCGTCAAATTCGTCCTACAAGATCAATTAAATAAACGATGTTTATCGATCGTTAATTATTTTGGTGTTTACCATTGATCAATGGATCACTCACCACCATCTCTTTTTTTTTTATCTTAAGATGTGAAACAATTAAAATCAAGTTCATTATTTATCAAGAAAATATTTAAATTCAAATGTACAATATCTTAGGATGGAACGAAAAAACTTTTTTTTATTGGATACGCTCTTGTAGATTTATTCTATTTTTGCGACAAAGTAAAAAAGTATAGTAAGACAATAGAAGAGGCCCAAAAACTGAAATGGTTAATTTCCTAAATTGTTAACACTCGATTTTACAAATACAGTCGATCCTCGAGTTACGTCGTTTTGATTTACGTCATTTTCGAGTTACGTCGTTTATAAATTACTCCCTTGATTTGAGTTACGTCGTTTATAAATTACTCCCTTGATTTGAGTTACGTCGTTTTTTGCTTTGAGTTACGTCGTAAAAAAAACTTATCTGAGGATTTTTGAATATTTTTATGGGCGCATATTATTTTCTATTGTTTTGTGATATGTAGTAGATAGAGGAAGAAAAAAGAAAACAATAGTAAATTTCTAATATTATTTTCTCTTCCTTCCTTTACCTTCTAACACAAAACAGTAACCATCGAAAATAATAATATGTAATTGAATTGTTTATTCTTGAAAGGGCTCAAGTCCACTTTTTGTCAAAATTAGTACTATGACGGTTTTGTATCACAGACCCGTATATACGTTTTATGACAAGACGAGATTACCATATGGTTAATGGAACGGTACCTACTTTGCAACAAAAAAATCATTTATTTCTAGAAAGGTCTCATGTCAAAAAAGTTTTTCTTATTTCCTGAATAATTTGAAAAAGTGGACATGAGCCCTTTCAAGAATAAACGATTCAATTGGAAAAGAACCAGTTTTAATTTTTTTGTTTTATGGTTTTGTGATATATAAGCGAACAAAGGACCTTGTATATACATTTTTGTTAGTATGTATACACATAGTATGTATGTAAATAGTAAATTTCTTTATTTTTAGTTAGTGTACATTATTTTCGGTATTGCTTTTATTTATTTCTCAATTTGTATCTTCGCGTTTTCAAGAACGTATCTACGACGTATCTCAAGGATGACCTGTATTGTTTTTGTACTTATTTTTTGATTAAGATCATAGCTCTGTACAGTTGGTGAAAGCAGTCATATTTTGTGTCTGTTCGATATACAGGGTGTTTGGCACATGGACCAAAAGAATTTGTTCCCCCAACAATGGGGGATTGGGTGGATCATTAGCTAGTTTTCACCCATACACTCTACGTTCTAAGTGTCACGGTAATTGAGATATGATTTTTTTTCGTTTTTTATTTAAATCACGAAATCTCGCATTTAAATCGTCATATTTTTATTGTTTGTCATTGTAATCGCATGAAATAACTTTTATTGTATTCTCCATTGTATTTTGAGTCTAAGTAAATCATTATTTGGTACAACTGGTTTCAAGAAAATGGCTTATGAGCTTCGAAAGTCTTGAAAATGTGTAAATGTATATGAATAATTTCAACTTCTAAATTCAATATAAAAAACATTATTTTTTTTTATATTGAATTTAGAAGTTGAAATTATTCATATACATTTACACATTTTCAAGATTTTCGAAGCTCATAAGCCATTTTCTTGAAACCAGTTGTACCAAATAATGATTTACTTAGACTCAAAATACATTGCAGAATACAATAAAAGTTATTTCATGCGATTACAATGACAAACAAAAACAATATGACGATTTAAATGCGAGATTTCTGGTGATTTAAATAAAAAACGAAAAAAAAATCATATCGCAATTACCGTGACACTTAGGACGTAGAGTGTATGGGTGAAAACTAGCTAATGATACACCCAATCCCCCAACAAATTCTTTTGGTCCATGTGCCAAACACCCTGTATGTTTAGTGAAAAAATTAAATTAAAAGTGTTAAGTACGCGATTAAATTAATTTAAGTTTTGTTTTGACGGGATAACGTTTTACACCGCATGTTCAGAAAACTGACACGAAATTTAGCCCTTGGTCGGGGGCAATTACTCATCAACTATAAGCATTACCTTTAATTTAAAGATATGATTGCTTAGATTGGTCCTTCGGCTTTATGTGTCACGCATAATATTATTGCAACGATGTCATCCGGAGGCATAGGAACCCGCGCAGCGAACCTCTGATTTCGACCGATTTAAGTGCTTGAACCAGTGTAGCGAGAGAATGGCTCATCCGATCGGAGATCAGAAGGTGTCAATTTTTGCGTAAAAAACCAGTGGTGGTTAATTTATTTTAAATTAAATTAATTAATCGTCACATAAATTTTAATTAAAATTTCAAACTAGAAAATATCGATTGTAGTTTAGCGCTTGGTCAGGGGCAATTACTCATCAACTATAAGCACTACCTTTAATTTAAAGATATGATTGCTTAGATTATTCCTTCGGGTTTATGTGTCACGAATAATATTTTCGCAATTACGTTATCGGGCGGCAAAGGAACCCGCGCCGCGAACCTTTGATTTCGACTGATTTAAATGCTTGAACCAGTGTAGCGAGAGAATGGCTCATCCGATCGGAGATCCGATGGTGTCAATTTTTGCGTAAAAAACCAGTGGTGGTTAATTTATTTTAAATTAAATTAATTAATCATCACATAAATTTTAATTAAAAATTCAAACTAGAAAATAGCAATTGAAGTTTAGCCCTTGGTCGTGGGCAATTACTCATCAACTACAAGAACTACCCTTCTTTCGGGTTTATGTGTCACGCATAATATTTTTGCAATGACGTTATCGGGCGGCGAAGGAACCCGCGCCGCAAACTTCTGATTTCGACTGATTTAAATGTTTGAACCAGTGTAGCGAGAGAACGGCTCATCCGATCGGAGATCCGATGGTGTCACTTTTTGCGTAAAAAACCAGTGGTAGCTAATTAATTTTAAATAAAAGCAGGAATCGATGTCGCAGATTTTTTTTTTATTATTTAACAAATATTACAACTGAATACAAATTCATCTAGTAGTTTATCTATATTAAATGTTGTTAACTGTTTGAGGAGTGTAACCCATCAGTTAGTTTCAGGTTGGTTACTTCATTAATTTATCGACTAAGGCGCTGTACGTGTTTCTTGGTATATATTTCTTCATTGATGCACTTCATTTTTAGATCCTTATGATGGTTATCGTTCCTTATATTCCATGGTGCGTTGATCATATTACGCAAAACTTTATTTTGAAAAGTTTGAATTTTACGTTAGTTTTCTTGGTACAGCCCCATAGCTGTATATACCATACGCCCATACAAGTTTCAATATCTGCCGATATAAGAGCAGTTTATTATGTAATGATAGCTCAGAGTTCCTTCCTATGAGCCAATATATTTTTCTATATTTGATGTTTAACTCGTCCTATTTCTTTTGAACATGCTCTGTCCACTTGAGTTTAGCATCAAGTCGCAGATAAAGAATTATAAAACACCCGCTAAGGAACATATCTGTAACGAAATGGTCAAATATTGCTGCGATCATCTTTTGTGAGATATTTGCAAAACAAATTTTCTAGTCCATGGAAGCTGCTGCTTCCGGTTGGCCAATTTTAACAAAAATGAACTAGGAAAAAAGCTTAACTATAAAATTTCAGATCTATTGGTGATATTCATCTGAGATGTAGAGAAGGCACATACAGAGAACCCCAAAATGAATAAATCATTCAAAAAAAATCATTCATCAATCAGACCTACAGCCTAGTATCCTCAATTTAGCTACAGCGTAAAGAAGACGTCAAAAGTTAACTGCGAATAAGTCGGGAGTGCCTCGGGCCCCAAAATACAAATATATAAATAAAGAAACAAATTGGCTAAAGGTGTATGCCCAAACAGCAAAGCTTCATCGTAGTGATTTTTAACAGCAATATCGCTGATACAACCCCCGAAGGAGAAACAGCATTTTCCTCCTAATATTCTTTACCATTCAGCTCACAAATGTCGGTTACAAAATCACCGATTTCATTAATATCAGTTAAATTTGAGCGAAATATATTTTTATTATACTATGTTGAGCTTCGAAATTACTACCAACTGAAACCTAAGCACCTAGAAAAGTTATCGAGTTATTCCATCAACCAATTGTCTCAATATGGTCATTACTCCATTAGCCGAAATTGACACAAGTTTCTCAAACGAAATACAAAAATCATCAATTCGTTAAATTTCGTAAAAGTCATCAAGTCATTTTCCGACAACTTCCACGAATTTTCAGGCTGCATCGATTCTAACAAGTCCAAGATTTCAGACCTTAATGATGTCGACTTAGCGACAAAGGCGGTACTAAATTGTTCATCAAAAATTATTAACGAAGTCAACTCATCCGTCCCTTTTTATTATTGCGGCGTATTTAGTAACAAAACACGATTCTCTTCGGAATATCAAATCAAACCATCTTCAAGCAAGAGCCATATTTTAAATCATAAGATGTCCTGAATTAGGGCTAAACGCAATTTAATCCATAAGTCCCATGGTTTAAGGATGCCATGTTTTTAAATAGCGGTGTACTCTCCTACATCGGTAGCTTTAATTTTCATTAAAACATATATATCTCTGACAAATCGAAAAAATTTGAAAGAAAATTTTTATTGGATTTTTTTCCTATGGCATAATAATAAACAACACTTGTTTGACGAAACAAAATCTGTTTTATCTTTTACAATCGTGCAATGTGAAAAAAGAAAACATTGATTCCCAATAGACAAAAAATACAAAAGGAAGAGCCAAATAGATATGGTCATAAATGAGAAATAAGCTAATAATAGAGCAAATTCTAAACGTGTTACTGCAGAAACCAATCATAATTTTCGTGACCTTCTCTTGCTACATGCAAAGTTTTTTATTTTTGATATTATTTCACTCGTCTTATTCAACTAATATTTGTGATCGGGGCCGGTTTAAAACATTATATTATTGATGTTATTCAAACAAAACTGTTTATGTGTTAGTTTTTAGAAAAATTATTTATGCGAGGATTTTGTAGAATGTCGTCAGAAAAATGAATTTCACAAGTAATATTAACAAATAATTTTGTCGGGTTCCAATACTTTCATTACTCGGTTCTACTATGCACATAAATGTAGATACATATTTAACAATTTCTATACGACAACCACATCTGTTCATAGTCATATCTCGTAGCGATGTAAGTGTTTTGCGACAAAATAACCAATTTTCACATGGATTGTCACATTGTTCAACGAAACATGCCTACAGGTTACTTATTTAACTATGGTTGTGTACATTCTTGCTTCCGTCGTATGCAAGATCCGAAATAATAAAAAACTATCAATTTCAAAATAAAGGAAAATTAAATACACACGTCGTTCACCAAACAATTAAATAAAAGGGAAAATATACAATACCAACATTTGTCAAATCGGACAAATTTATATTTGAATTGTAATCGTACCGGGTCGAATTCCAAATATTATATGCGATGATTCAATTTGAAATGGATTAACAAAAGAATAACGAGAAGGAAATTTTTTATAGGGTTTTTGACATTTTGATCTTTTTTTTTTGTGCATACATGTCGGTGTAAGTCGAGCAAACGTTGATGTGTCACGGGAATTTATTCGATTTAGCCACTTGTTCGATTTTGAAAGTATTTGTGTTTCAGTTATAATTCAATTGGCATACATGAGGCATATATGCAGAGCTTCAACATAAACATTTCATTTTTACAATATTTTGAACTGGTAAAAAACAGATATATTTATAATATATATACCTAGATGTATATATATTTTTTTTCGCTGGCGCTACATCCCATAGAGGGGCTTGGCCGCTTCATAGTGAAGTTTCGTAATCATTTTTACAACGGATAATGAGTGATTAGTTCATTGATCATTGGACCTCCGGAGCTTAAAGCAAGCATGCTAACAACTGTGCCACTGGGGCGGCATATATATATATATATTAGGGTGGAGTGAAAAATTTTTTTTTTTACAATTTTGGTACGGGGGCCTTTCAGAAAGTTACTTTATAGTGTCGTTAATGACTGGTTAAAATATTTTTAAAATTCATTAAAATTTAGCGGTGGTATTTTCCAATTGAAATTTTTCTTTTTAGCCGAATTAAACTAGACTTTCATTATACAAAAAATCCTGAAGTACATGATTCTTTAGAAACCGATAGAATACCGTTTAATAATTGAAATTACTAATGTCTCGAATGTCACTCCTGTGATAAACGCCCACTATCCACTTTTAGGGAGAAGAAACAACATTTTGGCCAATCACTTTTTACTTTCTTTTGCGTAAGTAAAATAAAGTACAGAAATCATGAAAATGTTGAACCTTGACATTATTGGTAATTTATCGATTTTGGGGTCCTGCGAGTCCGAAAAATTAGGTTTCGAAGTGGTTTTTGTCGGTTTTTAAGTTAAAAATCTGCAATAAGTTGAAAAAACATACTTTAAATGGAAAATACCATCGGTAAATATTAATGAATTTTAAAAATATTTTAACCAGGTGGTTTTGGCACTAAAAGGTAACTTTTGGGGGGCCCCCCTAATTTTTGTATTTTTTCACTCCACCCTAATATATATATATATATATATATATATATATATATATATATATATATATATATATATATATATATATATATATATATATATATATATATATATATATATATATATATATATATATATAAATATATACATATATATATTATATACAGGGTGTTCGGCACATGAACCGACACCAATTTTTAGAGGATTGGGTGGGTCATTAGCTAGTTTTCACCCATACGACCCTACGTCCTAAGTGACACGGTAACTGAGATATGAATTTTTTTCGTGTTTTATTTAAATTACCTGAAATCTCGCCTTTAAATCGTCATATTTTTTTTTGTTTGTCATTGTAATAGAACGAAATAACTTTTATTGTATTCTGCAATGTATTTTTAGTCTAAATAAATCATTATTTGGTACAAATGGCTTCGAGAAAATAAATTATATGAGCTTCGATAGTCTTGAAAATGTGTAAATGTATGAAAAATTTCAACTTCTAAATTCAATATAAAAAAATAAACATTATTTTGAACATAGGTTTCTTTTTAAAAAGTTGTCTAGTTTATACCCTTTCCAACGGTATGCTACATGTTGGAGGAATTATTTATAGTATGGTCAAAATAAGAGATAGAAGTTGTCAGGGTCAAGAAAATTCTTTTTATCTTTATTATGTTTTTATTCAATATGAGTTATAATATTTGTTTAAACTGTTCTCCTCTACTCCGTATGCATGCACGACACCTTTTCCTTATTTCAAATGTTGTTATGCGCAGTCCCATTTCTCTTTTCATTATTTCAAATGCAGCTGTAATTCGCTCCATTAAAATTTGTCGTGAAGGCACCTCTATTGCATAAACCAATTCCTTTGCACGTCCCCAGACGTAAAAATCGAGGGGTGTCAGGTCTGGAGACCGTGCGGGCCAAGGAATAGGCCCCAATCTACCAATCCATGAGTTCGGAAAAGAATTGTCTAAGTACTCACGTACCATTCGATGATAGTGCGCCGGACAGCCATCATTTTGAAAGACGATCGGCACACCTTCTTCCAAAACTGATAATAAAAGTTCAGGTAAATCGGATTGTTAGATGCCGGCCTATTTGTTGGCCTGCACGATCTCCAGATCTGACATTCCCTTGATTTCTATGTCTGGGGACGTGCAAAGGAATTAGTTAATGCAACAGAGGTGTCCACACGACAAATTTTAATGGAACGAATTATTGCCGCGCATTAGATAATGAAAAGGTGTCGTACATGCATACGGAGTAAAGGAGAACAGTTTGAACAAATATAGAGGAATAACCGAAAAATCAGATTAATTCGGCAAGTTCAGCCGATTAAGAGCATGTTCTTCGTGTAAATGATGTCTTCTGAAGATTTTGAGTTTCTTAAAGAGATTCAAGTGGCGATTTTGGGTTTCTTAAAGATGATGATTCAAGTGATGCTCCAGAATTGGCATTATCCAAAGTTGATTAACCAACTGGCTATCAACCAACAAGCCGTTTTTTAAATTACATATTAAATTATCCACCAACATTATCCAATTATTTGGTACACTTTATTGTGAATGAGCCCATATGCTCAAAATATGGTGTACCAAAATATTTGTAAATTAAAAAGTCAATAAATTAAGAATTAAGAATATTATAACTCATGTTGAATAAAAACATAATAAAGATAAAAAGAATTTTCTTGACCCTGACAACTAGTATCTCTTATTTTGACCACATTATAAATGATTCCTCCAACATGTAGCATACCGTTGGAAAGTGTATTAACTAGACAACTTTTTAAAACAAATCTATGTTCAAAATAATGTTTATTTTTTTTTATATTGAATTTAGAAGTTGAAATATTTCATACATTTACACATTTTCAAGACTTTCGAAGCTCATATAATTTATTTTCTCGAAGCCATTTGTACCAACTAATGATTTATTTAGACTAAAAATACATTGCAGAATACAATAAAAGTTATTTCGTTCTATTACAATGACAAACAAAAAAAATATAACGGTTTAAAGGCGAGATTTCAGGTAATTTAAATAAAAAACGAAATAAATTCATATCTCAGTTACCGTGTCACTTAGGACGTAGGGTCGTATGAGTGAAAACTAGCTAATGACCCACCCAATCTCCCAAAAAATTGTGTCGGTCCATGTGCCGAACACCCTGTATATATATATATATATATATATATATACATATATATATATATATATATATATATATATATATATACATATATATCGCACTATCCGTGCAATAAAACGATAAGTACTACTTATCGCGTTATTGCAGGATTGCACTTTTGAAATCTGTACAAGGTGCTCTATCGTCCTGTCTAACCAGTATTTACCTTCAGGTCCTCCTGCACAAGTAAGTCAACTTTAATGAAACGTTTTTACATGGGATTCTTTCATAATTTCAAACTTCAAAGCCTTCTCCTGAAAAACGATGTTTTTGAGCTATCGTTTTATTGCACGGATAGTGCGATATATATATATATATATATATATATATATATATATATATATATATATATATATATATATATATATATATATATATATATACATATATATATATATATATATATTGTTACGAAGTGGGCTTTCTGAGTTCGTCCGAGTTTTGCAAATTAAAAGCACTGTGTACTTTTTATGTCACCTGACTTAACTTTATTTCACTGTACTTTTATACACTTTGATTTGCTTTCAACTATTTAAGGGGGGCACCTCCTCCAGACAACTGGTGTTTCAATAATTTTTTACAGAAAATTGAGAGCATTTATTGCAATGAAACAAATTACATAATAATATTGACGTTCAAATAAATACAAAAAAAAATTTTTATGGGTGAAAAAAAACAAAATGGCGGCGCAAGAGGTGGTTGAATTTGGCTCCTAGAGTTTGCGCCGTGGAACACCCAAGTCCTTGTAGTTAACTAAAATCAACGAAACAAATTTTTGTTCATTAAAATAATTCATTCCGCTTTGCATGAACCTAAATTTAGCAAAAAAAAAAATTTAAATTTGAGGACAAAAAGAAAAAAATCACTTTTTTGTTTATAAACAATTTGTTAAAAATAATATTTATTTAAACAATTTATACGAAATTTTGGGTTTGTGAAAAGGCCGATAAACACATAAAAAAACACGTTTTGAGAAAAAGTCGTTTGAAGTTTTCGTTCTTGAAGAGAATGCATCACTCCGCATCACGTCAGTGACTTCCTAGGAACCTTTAGAGCTTTCTGTTGGGCTTGAAACTTTGGAAATAAATTCTTCAGATACTAAATGAATTTTTTAAGGGGGAAAAATGCAATCAAATTAATATCTGGAGGAGGTTCCCCCCTTAAATCTGTCCGCTTGCTACTGGTGGGGGCTATGACAACAGATTTATTTCATTGTTTAACGATTTAAAGTAAATCAACAACTGCTCTCTACTTGCCATCGGTCGTGTTATATACCAGTTTGATACTGCTCTCGAAAATTTCCTTTATTGCATATGTCATAAATCGTCTTCACTCTTGGTTATTCTTTTTATGACCCATAACCATAATCATCTGGAAATATCGTTTATGGCGTATCATGGGCATCATCATTCATCATTATCGATGGGCAGTGTCACAGTGTGTTCAATCACTTAATCTCGCATTTCTTTGTATGCCATATTTCGGACGTTCTTGTCTTTACTCGATCATTATGAATTTGCACGTTGGTGTATACACATGTTTCGATGTCCATGATAAACAACTGTAGTAAAAACATTGGCCGCGACGATCATCGAACCATCGACTTTCTGCCTGCTCCACGCGCCAATCGTCTGAGCTATCGGTGAACTTGTTGTATGATGGCCAAAATCGCCACAATATATATATATATATATATATATATATATATATATATATATATATATATATATATATATATATATATATATATACAGGGTGTTCGGCACATGGACCGACACAATTTTTTGGGGGATTGGGTGGGTCATTAGCTAGTTTTCACTCATACGACCCTACGTCCTAAGTGACACGGTAACTGAGATATGAATTTTTTTCGTGTTTTATTTAAATTACCTGAAATCTCGCCTTTAAATCGCCATATTTCGTTTGTTTGTGATTGTAATAGCACGAAATAACTTTTATTGTATTCTGCAATGTATTTTTAGTCTAAATAAATCATTATTTGGTACAAATGGCTTCAAGAAAATAAATTATATGAGCTTCGAAAGTCTTGAAAATGTGTAAATGTATGAGAAATTTCAACTTCTAAATTCAATATAACCAAAAATAAACATTATTTTGAATATAGGTTTATTTTAAAAAGTTGTCTAGTTTATACCCTTTCCAACGGTATGCTACATGTTGGAGGAATTATTTATAGTATGGTCAAAATAAGAGATAGAAGTTGTCAGGGTCAAGAAAATTCTTTTTATCTTTATTATGTTTTTATTAAATATGAGTTATAATATTTGTTCGAATTGTTCTCCTCTACTCCGTATTCATGCACGACACATTTTCCTTATTTCAAATGTTGTTGTGCGAAGTCGCATTTCTCTTTTCATTATTTCAAATGCAGCTGTAATTCGCTCCATTAAAATTTCTCGTGAGGGCACCTCTGTCCCATAAACCAATTCCTTTGCACGTCCCCAGACGTAAAAATCGAGGGGTATCAGGTCAGAGGACCGTGCGGGCCAAGAAATAGGCCCCAATCTACCAATCCATGAGTTCGGAAAAGAATTGTCTAAGTACTCACGTACCTACGATGATAGTGTGCCGGACAGCCATCATTTTGAAAGACGATCGGCATACCTTCTTCCAAAACTGATAATAAAAGTTCGGGTAAATCGTTTTGCTAAAGTTAGGAACCGTAGGAACCTATTTATTACATTTATTCTTTTGTTTTATTTAAATCTTATTTTTGTTAAATATTTTGTTACTCTCGTTTAGTCTGCTTTAAACTGTTATCAGAATTGTTTTTGTTGCATTTGTCTTTGCTGTTGTGGTTACAATGCCTAATTTTAGTAACGAAGAGACCTGACACCCCTCGATTTTTACGTCTGGGAACGTGCAAAGGAATTGGTTTATGCAACAGAGGTGCCCTCACGAGAAATTTTAATGGAGCGAATTACAGCTGCATTTGAAATAATGAAAAGAGAAATGCGACTTCGCACAACAACATTTGAAATAAGGAAAATGTGTCGTGCATGAATACGGAGTAGAGGAGAACAATTCGAACAAATATTATAACTCATATTTAATAAAAACATAATAAAGATAAAAATAATTTTCTTGACCCTGACAACCTCTATCTCTTATTTTGACCATACTATAAATAATTCCTCCAACATGTAGCATACCGTTGGAAAGGGTATAAACTAGACAACTTTTTAAAATAAACCTATATTCAAAATAATGTTTATTTTTGGTTATATTGAATTTAGAAGTTGAAATTTCTCATACATTTACACATTTTCAAGACTTTCGAAGCTCATATAATTTATTTTCTCGAAGCCATTTGTACCAAATAATGATTTATTTAGACTAAAAATACATTGCAGAATACAATAAAAGTTATTTCGTGCTATTACAATCACAAACAAACGAAATATGGCGATTTAAAGGCGAGATTTCAGGTAATTTAAATAAAACACGAAAAAATATCGTATCTCAGTTACCGTGTCACTTAGGACGTAGGGTCGTATGAGTGAAAACTAGCTAATGACCCACCCAATCCCCCAAAAAATTGTGTCGGTCCATGTGCCGAACACCCTGTATATATATATATATATATATATATATATATATATATATATATATATATATATATATATATATATATATATATATATATATATATATATATATATATATATATATATATATTGTGACGATTTTGGGCATCATACAACAAGTTCACCGATAGCTCAGACGATTGGCGCGTGGAGCAGGCAGAAAGTCGATGGTTCGATGATCGTCGCGGCCAATGTTTTTACTACAGTTGTTTATCATGGACATCGAAACATGTGTATACACCAACGTGCAAATTCATAATGATCGAGTAAAGACAAGAACGTCCGAAATATGGCATACAAAGAAATGCGAGATTAAGTGATTGAACACACTGTGACACTGCCCATCGATAATGATAAATGATGATGCCCATGACACGCCATAAACGATATTTCCAGATGATTATGGTTATGGGTCATAAAAAGAATAACCAAGAGTGAAGACGATTTATGACATATGCAATAAAGGAAATTTTCGAGAGCAGTATCAAACTGGTATATAACACGACCGATGGCAAGTAGAGAGCAGTTGTTGATTTACTTTAAATCGTTAAACAATGAAATAAATCTGTTGTCATAGCCCCCACCAGTAGCAAGCGGACAGATTTAAGGGGGGAACCTCCTCCAGATATTAATTTGATTGCATTTTTCCCTCTTAAAAAATTCATTTAGTCAAAAGAAACCTATATTCAAAATAATGTTTATTTTTGGTTATATTGAATTTAGAAGTTGAAATTTCTCATACATTTACACATTTTCAAGACTTTCGAAGCTCATATAATTTATTTTCTTGAAGCCATTTGTACCAAATAATGATTTATTTAGACTAAAAATACATTGCAGAATACAATAAAAGTTATTTCGTGCTATTACAATCACAAACAAACGAAATATGGCGATTTAAAGGCGAGATTTCAGGTAATTTAAATAAAACACGAAAAAAATTCATATCTCAGTTACCGTGTCACTTAGGACGTAGGGTCGTATGGGTGAAAACTAGCTAATGACCCACCCAATCCCCCAAAAAATTGTGTCGGTCCATGTGCCGAACACCCTGTATATATATAATATATATATATATATATATATATATATATATATATATATATATATATATATATATATATATATATATATATATGTAAAATAATATAGAAAATCAAATGCGGTTCAAGGATTTCATTGGTCCAATGCTCAATGTACAATACATCCATTTGCAGTGTATTATAAAAAAGCAGCCATACGATGATAAACGATAGTAGTTTGGAATTCACAAGCTGGATAGCTATATAAAATTTGCTTCTTTTCCGAATGGATCCGGGGTCCAGTACAAATTCAAAATGAATTACTACAATCTATGCAATTTCTAAGCGACAAATACCACCTGATAAACATTTTAAAAGAATAAATTAGAATCATTAACTAATTTTTTTCGAATGATGTATTGCCATGAAATTAATCCTATTTCTCTGCACTACAGATATTGCGAAACCTTATATATAAAGTCACTCCTAATATATGTAGTTGCCACGTATTTTACATCGAATTAATGATTCAAATCGCACAAAATATTCAACAACAAAAATGCCTTTGATGTATCAAGATGATGCTTCTTATGGCACACACACAGAGTCACGTGTCTGAGTGTTTTAACAAATTTGGAATTTATTGAAAATAAAATGTCACTTGCCTCGTGAGCCACTGACATGAGAGTGGGGCATAAATATATATCCAGAAGATGAAAGTAAATTTTCTATTTTTAATTGCGGTTGTGATTTCATCACATTGCTTATACCATATACTGTATGAAAGTCACCGTACGAATTGGCATTCGAAAAAATGTGTTCTTTTATAAAATAAAATAAATCAGTAAAAAGAGGGGGAACATTTTTTATATACATATATATATAGACTATATCTGGAAAGTATATAGGGTAAACTTATTGTGGGATGGATTTAATTGCGTCAAATATTTTTTTTTTATTGATGACAACAAATAAACAAACAAGCGAATACTTCTCTGGGTACTTTGATTTCATATCATATTAATTGTTTTTCTTTTCAATAAGTATTTACCTACCTACGTAGATTGTTTTATCCATTTTCGTGAGTTGCGGAATCTACATAAAGTGGGTAATTAGTACGTTTAATGAACGCGAATACGAAAAGATACATAAAGAAATATAGGCTAAACCGTTATCATGACCAAAGATACACCTTAACCAAAAATCGTTTTTAGAAGTTATTGATTCAGCAACATTTGCCTAATAATTTAAGAATAGAGATAATTTTGCTAGTATTTTAATTTAGTATTGTCATTATATAACTGAAATTTATTGGAGAATTGAAAATGGAGTATCGATACAAAGCCTTCTTATTTTTGTTTACATTTATTAAACATTGCATTTAGCCCTACCGAATACATCTCAATCTCACAGCAAGTATGTATACGTATAAATAGATTAGGTAACCAAGAACAAATAATTTACAAGACTGAGTTTTAAATTCTTTCTTGTCAATTTATAGTAATATGATCCTTTTTGTTTAGTTTGGTATTAAAGATAATTAAATATATATATATATATATATATATATATATATATATATATATATATATATATATATATATATATATGTATATATGCCCGGCTCGTGCTTTATTTTTTTGTGTGTGCGTGGAATGTTTGGCGCCTTTGAAAAATGTTTTCAATAACTTACTAAAAGGCTATACAGAAGCAGAAACTAGCCACTATTTTCTATGGTCTTATATTATTAACGTTTAAAATTAAAACGAACCCATTGTCAGTATTTTTTGATAGTTGATATAATTTTAAAATTAGGTTTATATAATAGTCTTTAAACTATAATATTTTGATTATAATTTAAAGACAAATTAAATTCATTTAGAACAAAATTAACTTACAAAATTAACTGTTTTTTGATTATAGCTTATTTCTTTCTTAATCAATAAAAAATAACTAAACAAAAATTAAATTATCCAAGATCATAGCAAAACAAAATTAATGAGCAAAACATGGCAGAATATTAAAAAAAAAATGAAAAAAACATAACAAAAAAACAACGGGAGAGTTCACGCTCAACTCGCAAAAGAATTATGTGAAAACCTTTAACTATTGAATCATTTTAAGTCTCTTCAATGGGCCTGAGAAGCCAATGCAGATAGACGGCCGCTGTTCGCTCAGTATTTAAATTACACTACAATTTTGGTTTAAAAGTCAATAAGTTATTCTATTCTGGATTTGGAGGACGAATCTTACCGTCATTAATTGTTTAATTGAAAATTGAAATTTATAACCGACTATATTTCAGTCTAGCCATGTCTTCGTGAGCTTGAGCAAAGTACAGTTCCGTTAAGTTAATCATCTAAACCTGGCCTGAACGCTTTAAAATTCATCATTACTTGTACACAGCAATTGTTGAAGATTCCATATTTAGACTTTTGAGAATGGTTACGGCAATCTATATGAACAAAGCAAAATGGCATCGCTGATTTGGTTGATTTAAACTAAAAGGCGCTATTTTGACTGTAATATCATAGCAGCTGGAAATACGGTAGCTTGTCTTCCTGCGGCTTCTTCCTTGCGCGTATCTTTAGAAAATGGCATTCGAATCTGTTTACCATTATTATAGTTTTTGTTTTCTATATCCCCCACATAACCAAACTCAGCAACAGCATGAGCATGAGCAATACTAAACAATAAACAGCATACCGATTAAACAATTTCAAAATTATTATTTTATTATATATCAATGTATAAGTGCCTTTTTCACAGCTCGCTAAGATGTATAATATTTAATATTTAAAGTATGGGTGCATTTGTCTTTGTTTAACGTACTTCCTTTTCAGATTTTTTTAATCACTTGTACTACACACACATGCATACTTTTTGTGTCTTTTCATTTTAATCTGACGGAAATTGCAATTCGAATTATATCGTATGCAAGTTCGGTGCATTTCGTGTTCGTTTTTCTTGTATATAATTTGCAATTTCAGTCGTACCGGATTTACCGTTCCTTTTTTTACATGAAATTTTTGACTTACCCCCGCTAAAGATGTTTTCACATCAAAAATATTGCTTTCAAACTTGTTCTTTTACCCTATTAAAGGGGATTCGTTTGGCTTTGATTTTAGTGAATTTTTTCCGCAACACATCAAAATTAATAGATTTAGCAATTTCAGATTCTATGGAGATTATTGCCAAACCATTCAATTTTCTTGCCCCATAGTTGATCGCTGGTAATTTTTAATCATTTTTAATTTAGGAAATGTTCTCTCACTTTTAGTAACTGAAACGAGTAAAGTTAATATCACTCTTAATGCAATTAGTGTATTTGGAAAGAGTTCTTCAACGTTGTGTACTTATAAATCAACTTTTCTGGGTTAATATCATCTCCAATTTTTCGAGACAATAGTTTCAGCTCTATTTGTAGTTCGTTTGCTTCAAGATCTTTGCTTTCTTTATAATTTAATGCTGTTTATAAAAATTTACATTTTTCTATAAGTTCATTGTTCTCCATTTCATCACACTTTTTAATATCATACAAAAGTTCAAAGGGTTTCATTAAATCGTAACACTTGTACATGATTCCAAACGTTCTTTCATTAAAGTAATTGCTAATGTAAAAAGTACATCGAAACAATTCTTTTTGAATTTCATTTTATTATTAATGAACTCAGGGATTTCTCGCTCCTCCTCCCAAAACCCATTCTTTTTCGGATCCTATTTTAAAGCTCAAGCCTAGAATCGTCAGTCAAATTCGTATCTATTGCGCATACTTTAGCTTGTGAAATATATTTCTCGAAAGAATCTTCGGAATTACCAGAAATGAAAATTTCAGTTGTTTGTGTCAACACGCTAGATGCTGATTTCACATTCATGTTCTGTGATTGTAGAAATTTGCTCGCAAAATGTATTTCTCTTAAAACTTCCTGCCAGATCATTAGACCAAAAATAAATTCAAAATTGTCTAATTTCGATGCGATTGGTTCAGCTGTTGGACGTGTAAGTGCATCTTTTTCAAATTGAACGACTTCTTTTAGCGTTGAATAAATGCGTTTCAATCCGGCCTTGAAACACTAGCGGAATCAATAGGGCTTTCCCATCGAGTATCGTTCAATGGTTTTACTGTCAATTTAAAATACATGGATGTGAAAATACGCCAACACTTTGGCGATCTTGAAAAAAAATTAATAATTTCAATAGTTCCTTTTACTGCATCTTCTTCTTCTTCTTCCGCTGGCGCTACATCCCATGAAGGGATTTGGCCGCCTCAACGATGCTCCTCCAAATAATTCGATCCGCCACAAGAGAACGCCAGACACGGTGACCGAGTGTGTTTAGGTCCCTTTCAACGTCGTCCATCCATCGGGTAGGTGGTCTCCCACGAGGTCCTACTTTCGTTGGTGCCGACTCCAAGGCCTGTTTGGTGGTCCGATTTTGTGAACGAAGTACGTGCCCAAGCCATCTTAGCCTTGACGATTTTATGAATCCAATGATGTCAACTTTATCGAGATCATTTCTGATCTCGTGATTCATTCGCATTCTGAACGTGGCTCCTTCTTTAATAGGACCGAGAATTCTTCTTATGATCTTACGCTCAGTTACAGCGATTTTCTGGATGTTTTGTGCTGTCAGCGTCCAAGACTCACAACCAAAGGTGATAACTGGTCTTATCAGCGCCTTGTAGATGTCCAATTTTATTTTGCGCGATATATGAGGAGACTTGAAAATTTTTATATTGGCGTAAAATGCTCGGTAGCCTGCTGCGATCCTCGATGAAATGTCCACAGAAACGGAGTTATGCTCAGTGATCAACGATCCTAGATATTTGAACTCATTCACCTTTTCATATTGAGTGTCTCCTGAAATGAAGTCCCCACGAGTCTGCCTTCTCGCGGTCACCATGTATTTGGTCTTCGCTTCGTTGATCTGAAGGCCTATTTGTTGGGCTGTTAATTCCAATGGGAGGAGGACTTCTTTTAGGGATATGATGTTGCGACCCAGAATGCAAATATGGTCAGCGTATGCTAATAGCTGGGTTGATTTATAATACAGGCAGCTACGCTGGGCCATATTGAGCTGACGAATGACATACTCTAATGACAGGTTGAAAAGAGTTTGAGCTATTGGGTCTCCTTGCCGCACTCCAGATGTGCTGCATCAACAACGATTAAATGTAAGGATTGGCAGACACATGGAACGAAGAAATTCCTTAGATGGATATTTGCAATATTAGACTGAACACCGTTTTTTTTACCACACATATTGGCTCCATTGTCGTAGCCTTGACCATGAAGATTCATAATAAATTAACAGTTTTGGAGGCGTCTTTCATTTTAAAAATAAAGGAAATAATTGTGTTTAAAAAATTAAAAACTAAAAAAAAAATATTTTTGTAAATATTTTTTATTAAAATTAAAATTTCATATTGTCTTGGAAGCGCCGTTTCATTTTCGGCGCCTGTGTGCATTGCATTACGAGTCAAAGAAAAACAGTCAAAAACAATTTACTGTGGGCCCAGGAACACGTTTCTTTGACTCACGGGATGGGGAATAACGTGATTTTCTCTGATGAATCCCAATTCAAGCTGCATGTTAGAGATGGTAGAATTTTCGCACGAAGAGAACAACCTTGCGAGAGGCTTAGCATCGAATGTATTTTAAGGCTTCCACCGAAAACTGGAAGAGTTGTGGTCCGGGCAGTTTTTCTGGAGAACAAACAGATCGTATGTGCTTCCTTAGTTCCGAAATTACAGCAGCGGTTTATCTGCAAGTCCTACATAACGAATTTGAGCCTTCTGTGTTAGAGCTTTTTGACGAAACTTTCAGATTTATTTGACAACTACTTGCAATACTGCGAAAGTTGTGAATAACTACCGCATAAATAATTTTTGAATTATAGATAATAAAATTGACTTTCAGATAAAGAACAATCAATTTTTTTTTATCTCTTCATTTAAACGTAAAAAAGTACTTCACAGAAAAAATATCTATGGGTTGGACTGGCCCGCGTATAGCCTAGAGTTAAACCCAATAGAATATTTTTGGGCTATACTGATGCTAGACGTATAGCAACAAAGCGGCCAGAATCAATTCAAGCTTTAAAAAATTTGTTGATGAACACCTAGGAATCCATTCTGCGACTTTGAAAAATTTATCAAACTTACTAAATGAATCGGGGGTGTACTGCCGTAACAAAAGCAAAAAGCGGGCAAACAAAATATTAATAATTAAGATAGAATATGCATAAATCAATAAAAATTTTTTTTAAAAAAAATTTAATTTTGAAAAGCCAGGCCTGAATGTTCACATAACGTTGCTATCATATTTGATAACCACGGCCCCTACGGAAACATCACTGGCTATCAAAAATGATAGCCGTGGCAGTCAATGTGTTAAAAAAATGCCAGGCTTTTATCTTAATAACGGTGCTAAATAGGATAAAATTACGTCATTTGGAGGTCAAACTGTAATTTTTAAAAGGAAATCCCTATTTTTGACCCCAGATTCGGAAAGAGCGCAAAGATTTATATTTAGATAGGAACTTTAGGCTCTTCTTTTAAATGACTTTCAGATGTTAGTTCAAGGACAAATTACTAAAGGAATTAAATTCCGCGAAATTTGCATCCTTAAATTTGAAAAACAAATAAATTTCATGAATTTAGTAAAAGTGCACTCTTATACGTGCCAGATTATTGCCTAAATATAAAAGATCGACAAAATATTTACCGCTAGAACACAATGATATCTGCCTCCCATCAATTTTGTATAAATGTACCATGTCACCCCCACAGAATTTCTTCTTTTTTTATTAATTTGGGATAATTAAAAGGATGTTCTTACAAGGGTTGCAATACATATATCCATTTTATGTATGTACACATAAGGAAAAATAAAAGGGGTTGGAAAATTTAGGGAAAAGGATATCACAATGTTTTGTATAAAATCCGCGAGTGTGAGGGATTCCAAATTTCCCCTTGATTGCTTTTTTTTATTTTCATCTAAATCAATTGTATTGTTACATTGCATGCACACGCGGCATTCAACATTAAAAATGCGTTTTTATTACGTACACTCGAATGATTTGGAACACAGAGAACAGAGCGTGATTTAATATTATGAATTATACGATAATATTAATTGAGATGGTTTTGCTTTTTTTAATTTTCCAATGTTTTTCCACATGGACAGATACGATCGAGAATGTTTTTGATGGCCTTTCAAAAATATAATTTTTTTTGGTTTACATATGTATATACAAAATATCATCATGATGACTGTGAGGAAATTTATATATCTGCGGACTAATTGAGGGTTAGTTTTAAGAAATCACACAAGAAAAAAACAATCGAGACAAATAAAGTTAACTAACAGCAATTATATGCGAGTAAGTAAATATACGAGTACAGACAATACTAGATATTTTAAGCTTTCTGTTAATTTGAAATTTAGCCAAAATAAAAAAAGAAAGTCGTATTGTTCCTTTATAGAGAAAACTGGGAGAAACAAAAATATTCTACCTTTTAAATCCTAAAAAATTTCATCCTTAGCAAAATTATAAGTTTCGTCCATTTCCACTTGTGAATGTAACGCTTGTTGAAAGGCATTGAAATGATTTGGCTAATCTCTTAAAAACCTAATTAGAAGTATACATAATCCAGAAGGTTTTTATGGATCGGTATGTTTCAAATTAATTTTTTCCATATACCGGTATCTTTCAAAGATAAAACTCGTTTTTACTTGTCCATTCTTTGGCAGAGATGATTTTTTTTCTTCTATTGCTTTATGCATTTTTCAATGTTGTATTTCCATGTTTTGGTAAATAAGCCCATAAAATCAGGAATAATTAGCACGAATTTCTGATTGAATACAACAATTGAAAATATTTTACTTATAATTTAATTTTAATAATTTTATTTTATTTTAATTTTATATAATTTTCAAAAATAAAAAATTTTATTTAAAAAAAAATTTTTAATTTTAATTTTTATTATTATTAAAACAAAATAAAAACAATGTAAAATGTTAAAAAGTTTCTTAATGTGACATTATTACTTTTCTTATAAAGAAGCTCGGTTTCGGATTATACGTCCTTTATCAATTCTTACTTTTCACTAAAATAGGACGTATTATCCGAAACCGGTCTTCTTTATAAGAAAAGTAATAATGTCACATTAAGAAAGTTTGTAACATTCTATATTGTTTTTATTTTGTTTTAATAAAAATAAAAATTAAAATTAAAAATTTTTTTTCAAATAAAATTTTTTATTTGTGAAAATTATATAAGTGTAAACGTGACATAAGCACAGCAACCCAAAATAAAAATGGAGTCATTCCATTCTTATAACGTATGAAAATATTTGTTCAATCCCAAAATTTAACAGATTCCGAGCTTCCAAATGTTTTTTTCAATTTTTGAACGTCAACCGGTTGGTTGCCTTTGAACTTTTTATATTTTTGAGTTTCCTATATAGGAAAGATTCGAGAATAAAGCCTGAGGCAGTTAAAAAAAGTATTATGTAAACGCTTTTTTTCTAAAATTTACTACAAGTCAGGGACTGAAAAATATTTTTCTAGTCTAGGCACAGGAATTTTGGTTTCTACGGAAAAAGTTTCATTTTTTGTTATTTTGTTTTTCATTTGTTTATAAAAAGAAAAATTGTATTAAACAAATTTTGAAACGCTTTTGAAAATAGAATCGAAGTAAGTCCTAAAACTCAAATTAATTTAAAAATAAAAACAGTATAGGGCCCAAACCATTAAAAAAGATTTTAATTATATAAAATTGTGGTTCAATAATGATTTAAATATTAAAGTTTTAACATTGCTCCGAAGATTCTCCCTTGAATACAAATGCTGATTTATTTTTGAGTAAATTTGTACGATGCGGCATGAAAATGGAGCTCATATTATCACGATGCCACCACTATGCTTAATCGTTAATAATTAAAACAAACAGAAAAGTTACTTTTTGCTTTATCGGAGAAGAGGGGAAATACGCAGTACGCAGTTTGTCAATAAATTTGGAAAGTACAAGTTTTCTTAAGAGTTAAAGTTAATAATTCAACATGTCTACACGTGGTGTGCTAGTTTTCTATCCACTACTGGACATAGTCCACACAAATGATTATCACCTTACTCACAGGATTTGTTTTACCCCTCTGTATACAGAATTAATTTCATTTCCTAAAAAATTGCATAAGATTTTTGTAATAAAATTTTTTATTTTAGCATGAAAAGTAGATTATAATTTATTTTAGTTGTAAATTTTAGTGCGAATAATGAATTATTTAAATAATAATTTAGTAGGGGCATGCGACCGTTGTATATTACTGCGATAAAGGCTATGGGCAAATTATATTACACTAAGTAATTGAAATCGTTTTAAGAATTAACGCAAACTCAGTAATTAAAATACAAGTTACAATTATTTACAAGTGGATTAATTAAAATATAAGTTAAAATTACTTGGAATTGTAATTTGTAATTAAAATACAAATTACAATTACTTTGCATTTGTAAATTGATAAATTTGATGTGACAAAATTCGTTTAGTGAATAAACGACGATCATTAACGATTACTGATTAGAACAACGATCATTAACATTATAGGTTTTATACTGATATTCCTAGAACCAAAGCTTAATAAGCCTCCTAAAAATGAAAGAAATTACAAAAACTGATGTAATTAAAATACAAATTACAATTACTTAGGATTTAAGTACTACTCAAAATACAAAATATTGTTACTTGGAAAACGATTAATTAAATTACAAGTTACAAACTATAATTTGTATTTTCGTTACGTAATTCAAATGCATGTAATTCTTCACTGCCCAGCCTTGACTGCGATTGTTTTTTGCATAAAGTTTGCAGAAGAAAAATGTTTTTCGTAAATTTGAAAAGTATTATTTAAAAAGAAATTGATTTTTTTTTATATAATGTGCTAATCGAAATTAATTTCATAAGTGAAATTCTCGATTCAAACACATAGCAGAATGTTCACTCCCTCATTAGAAGTAAATCCATAAAAACACGATGTGTGTTATTAATTTTTTCAGCTAAACTGAATCCTACTCATATAATTCAAAATTTCCCCGCAGCCAGCGGGATGTAACGGATTATACAAACAGAATTCTTCAAAACAAAATTTTAATGTGTGTTATCCATAAAGTCCAGTTGTCAGTGTTACGTTGTCCATAGAATGTTTGTGTATTTCTAAATACTTATATTATTTTCATACGAAGAGTGTGACTGAGCCCTTAACTGTGGCAGTGCTAATTATTGATTTATGAAAATAGTCCTACAAATTAGTATTAATACATACTTACAACCTTTAAATAGTTGCGAACATTAAATATAGTAATTTATGTTTTCGGTCGATAATGTTCTATGAAATTAAAATCTTTTAACGCGACGATTTGTTTCTAGAATTTAACATGTTACATATGTGAAGTGTTTCAATCTGAATATAGTTGCCCTTACGCACATATCAAATTTGGTACGCTAAATTCAGTTCGGGTGATTTTGAGATAAAAGACAAACCACGTTCTGGTATACATAAATAAAATAAAAATCAATTTAGCAGCAAATTGAAAATATTTTAAAATGGTTTGTAAGCTGGATGTTTTGATACTACTAATTAAGTGTCAAGAATTTGGTAGACTGATAGGGCTTTTTCCTCATTACTAAGTTCTCATGAACGTGAATCAATATAAGACAGAATGTAACCTGTGATGAAAAATTGAGTGTCTATATGATAATTTGGTTCGAAAATTGGGTTCCCAACTGAAGGGAAGAACAATAATTAAAAAGCTACAAAGTGGAGATTTTAAACAATAGTTTTGTATGGTTAGATATGTTGAGATTTGCTCATATGTTGAGCATATCTCAATATATCTAACCATACAAAAATATTGTTTAATATCTCTACTTTGTAACTTTTTAATTATTGTCCTTCCTTTCAGTTTGGAACCCTATTCGAAAAAGACGTTAGTCACAGAAGAAAGTCTTTGAATGTCGTTAAATCTGATTTGCACCGAAACAAAGTGATGTTAGGTTGTTGGTGGGGTTGTAGTGGAATTGTTTATTTTAAACTTCTTAAAGCTGGTGAAACGATTCACGCTCATAAGTATTGTGACCAACTTGACAAATTAAAGGACGCCTAATACAAAAAGATATCAAATTCAATCAATTGGAAAGGAGTAATTTTCACCAATATAATGCAAGGCCACACAGAGCTATGGAGACTAGAAAAATTGCAAAAGTTCAGTTGGGAAATGTTAACGCATCCGCGTTATATTCTCGTCATTGGGTGTCAAATGTAAAAGTCTTCGTAGTGGTAAAAAATATAAAACATTTGATGAACTTAAAATTTGTTTTAGTTTGTGACTATTTTCAATCAAAGCCTTAAGAGTTTTATACAAATGGTATATTTATAGCTTCCTGATAGATGGAGAAAGTTGAGAAAAAATTGTACTTAATTTGATTGAAAAACAGCTTTATTAACAAAATACTTGAATTCTTGTTTATATTGAAATCTACACAAAGGCCTGAATAGCCTAATAATTTATATATAGATATATGAATATTAGAATGGAAAGTCAATTTCACCGCGTCGGCATTATAAAATTCAATAAATCGGGGATGGGGATCCCGCGCTTTCATCGGTTAAACTAAATCTGACAATCAGAATTGTGTTTAATCTACATCCAAGTCACGTTAATTTGATATCGGAGGTTTTATTTTAAAACCTGCCTAACTGTAAGAAAACCACCAACAACCACTAAAAGAGCTATACACTTTACTAATATACGGTACCTTGCGATTGAATTAGACCCACCTCCTGATTTTGGTATTTTTTCACATTTTACAGAAACAAAACCGCAAATCAACTAAATTTAAAATTATTTTTGGTTAATTAAATTGTGATTTAGTCACTTATGTTTTTTGTGGACTAAATCAGTTTTCGTAAATCAGTTTTCGTATCTCGCAAGTCGTTCAAAAATTGGTTGATAAAATCACCCAGAAACTTATCCCACTCGGTTTTCTTGGCTCTCTGCAACAAACTTTAGGTCTTGTTAGGTCGTGAATATCTTCCACTTTGATTTAAACCTCCGTAAGATTAAATCGAACCTCTGACCTGGCCGAGACCACTAATTATATTCGAGATTTTTGAATAATTTTGTGGCAATGGCTCTTGTTATGTATGGGGCATCATTGTGCTAACCAGCAAATTGAGGGCCAGCTATTTATTGTCAACTATATGAATGTTACCTCATTCAATAAATCGAAATTAAACATTGGCCTTGAATATTTATAGGTTGCACAGCCGCATAATTTTTAATTTCTTGGGCAAGAGAAACTAATCGAAGCAGTATCCACAATAATACTCGATGTTTATGTAAAAATAAAAATATTTCCGATATTATCAATTTAACACATTGACTCGTACTGTACACAATTGCGTACATGCACTTTAAACCTAGTTTTTTGAATTCAATGCACCAATAATGGATTTTTTAAGTGATATTATGTTGGCTCTTAGTCTTAAGCTACCAAAAAAAGATATTTAGTGCAAAAAATATTAAAAAATTTCAGAATTACTCAGATAGTTAAGCAAAATAACAGGCGTTTTAAAATAAATGACGAGTCAAAGGGTTAAGATAAAAACGCACTAATTTGGGCATACAGTTCTCCAAATTTCATTGGGATGGTATTATGATGCCGTTCACGTTTTGTTTTCTGGCTACAGATCATATGTATTTCCTGTGTGTATATGCCCTATAAACTAGAACTGTTAAAAGCCATGGTTCAACTTCAGTTTATTGAATGAGGTAACACTCCAGGTTGGTGATAAACTAGTCGGACCTCAATTAGCATTTCAGCACAATATTTCTTCCGTAGGTAAGAATAGCTTTTTCCATGAAATTATTGAAATATCTTGATTATAATTTATGCCAGGGCAGAGATTCGATTTAAATTTGCAGCGGTTTAAATTAAAGTGAACATTTTAACGATCTAGCAAGACCAAAAATTTGTTGCAGAGAGCCAAGAAAACCGAGAAGTTTCTATAGGTGATTTTATAAACAAATTTTTGAACGACTTGCGGGATGTTACCAAGGCGCAATACAAACTGACGAAGTCCACACAAAAGATAAGTGAATAAATCACAATTTAATTAACCAAAAATAATTTTAAATTTAATTGATTTACCGTTTTGTTTCCATATTCTACAAAAAAAAATTTGCGTACACAAATAATTTGGTTAAAAAATAATTAATTGTAATTTGTCGTAGAATTAAAATTTAAAACATTTTTTGATTGGAATATAAACACCTACCATTCCAATAAAAAAACCAAGTTGTTATTAGGATTGTTTCCGATAAATTTGAAAAAATACCAAAATCAGAAGGTGGCTCCAATTCAATTGCCAGATACTGTATACATATACTTATATAGTTTACAAACAACCATTGTTGTTTCTAATTAAAAGGAAAATTCTTGAAAATTCTTACCCAAATTTTATTTTCATCAATTAAAATTTATGTTTTTCAATCGATAAAGCAAAATCCATAAACATAATAAAAAAAATCCAATTGACTTGTAAAATAAAAATAAAAGAAAACTATCAAAAGTCCTCTTTTAAACCGCACTTATCACTTTTATATTTCTAATAAAAACCGCGCAAGCAGTTCACACATACACACAAATCTGTACTAGCATACATTTATAGCAATAATACACACTCGCAGCGAATTTAAAATTTGTATATAAAGAATTTTGATGTGCCCAATAAAATTTTCTCAATTCATCAAAATTAAATTAAAACTATATATTAGAAATTTTGCCATTTTATCGTTATAAAACGTGCTTGTCTAATTACCTTCGAAAAAAATGTTGGCGGTTTAATTCTACCAAAGGACACAAATTAAGTGTAGATCTGTGTACCTACTATCTACAGTATTTACAAAATTTAATAAATTTTTACACAAGTTTATCACTTTTTCTTTAAATTTCACGACATTTTCATTTTTCACACACAATTATAGATATTTTTGGCAAAACAATTATTTTACAAGACACTTATCTTTATATATAAATATATATTCATATGTATTTTAGATATACACATATGTATCCACATAGAACCAACAAACAAACAAAATATAAAAACAGAACACACGCGAAAAGTCCAAAAGAATATTCCGATTTTCCGATAAACGCGGGATTTTTTCGTTATCTAAATAATTTTAGTTTTAAATCAACACAAATTAATTTAAAAAACAAACAAACTAAATAATTCAAGAAAACACACTCTTACGTATGCAATTAAAGATTTTTTTTTATTTTAATGAAAAAAATAAAAAATACCGAAAAAATCTATAAATTTTCGTTTATAAAATGTTTAAACAAAAATATTTTTTTTATAAATAATTCGATGTGTCATTCCGCTATGAACTGAATCAACAGTCCGTAAATATTTTTACACACACAAAAAAATAAAAATTAAACACCAGAAACAAAACACATAAATAAACAACGCACAAAAACAAATCCGAGAAACATGATTGTACAATACAAATCCAAGTAACATAAACCGTGCTGTAATAGCAATGTTCGAAAATTTCAACCAATCCAAATTTATAGGCGGAGCTACACAAAAAAGGTGGGTTTTATTTTATGGATTTGTAAAATTTACATGGGCATGTGGAACGATGAGAGAGATATGAATATACAAAAATGGCGATTTTATTATTGCGAACCAAATACATACATATTAAATTGCTTTGGAATTTTCAAATACAGCTAGTTTATTCAAACCATAGATGGCAGTTAAGATAATTAAGTAGATAAATAAATATTGTTATGGTGACATCTAGGTTAGAATAGAATAAGTTGCAATAATAGATAGCGAAAGAAGAATGTGTGAAAAACATGTCTCGCCTAATTGACGATTATAAAAAAGAAAGCGCATCTCGAGGACAATAGTTAAAATGATGCACCTGATAAGATGACATTTGCCACAAATGCGACGAAAGAAAATTTAGCAATGCGGTAATTAAAATTTGTTTTTATTGTCCAGAATTGAAATTATTTACAATTATTAGCAATCCGATAAGTAAAAATTGTGTTTACAGATCAAAATTGGAATTATTTACAACAATTTCGAAAGTCAAATTATCAGGTAGCTCAGTTTAAAAATGTTCCACTAGGTGAAATCTGTGATGCTCCAATCGTCAATAGCAATTTCCAGTTGACACAAATTTGACATATAAAAAAAAACCCGGGTGAAAACGGGCCGGCAGCAGCTGTCATTCGTCGCCCGGTAAAATTTTTCGGGGCGATTACTAATACAATTACATTTATAAAATGTCATTTATACGTCAAATAAAAGTCAAGAAAAATTTAAGGAAAAATATATTTATAAAATATTAAAATAATTAATTCATAATTTTATTGTTTTAAGAAAAAATGTTTGCTATGGGAAAAGAGAAATGTCAAAAAACTGTCATTTTTCAACTCGGTTTCGCCTAGGGTGACCAAACATACCCCTTTCTGGGGTATTATACCCCTTTTTTCGTTCTAAATTCGAAAATACTCCAATTTAAAAAAAAGAAATGGGGTATGAAAAATACCCCAAAATCGTCAAAACTAAAATTTTGTAATTTTTTTGAGTGCATGCTGTGTTTATACTACTATGTACTATGTTTATAATTTTATGGGTTATTGGGGCCAAATGCTTATGTGACAATTTACAAGAGGTGAATCTGTTTAAAATACGGGCTAATGCTTTTTTGAAAGCTATAATTGTTTATATTGAAGAACGGTTTTCATTTAACAAAATGAGTTATTTAGCTTATGATGGCGTGTATGTCTGCAAGGGAAAATGACATCAACAATTTGTTTTCTGATCACTTAAAATTCCATGCACGTTCAAGCGCCCAACTTTATGTAATATTTGTATAACCTGGGGTGGGATTCCATAAGGTGATAAGTGATAATCATACCTATCACTTTTTCAAAATTGACATTCCGTATGGTGATTATCACCACAATTATCACCTTTTGGTGATCACTTTTTGGTGATTGTGTTTTAGCTGTCACTTTCGTTATCACCAACGAGAGAACAACCTACAAAAAAATATTTTATGATTTATTTATAGAAAATGGGTTATTTATGAATATTTCATTATTTTCTTAATATTATATATTTAAATTTAAAGCAAAACAAATCACAAAAATGTTAATAAAAACAAGTTTTAACGCAAACGGTCCTTAAATAAAATCAGTTGAATGGCATAGGGTATTTTAAATTTTGAATATATAATTTTAATGTTTAATAAAATTATAGCCGTGTCACCAAGCCTAATGTCATTTTCGATTACTATTTTTTTATTATGTCGAGATTAGTTTTTGTGGTCAATCGTAAACGACATAAATAAATATTTCTACCAAATTATTATTTTATTAAAAAAAAAAATTGGCCGTTTAAGATATGGTTAAGTCTGTCACTTAACTGTTCCACCCCGCGCGGATATGCCGAATGACGTAAATTAATAATTATGTTCATTTTTATTTCGACCCAGTCAAATTAACATTTTTACTAATCGTTGTTAAAAGCCTTGATGGTGGATTCAGTGAGAAAAATTTGCTAGCTTGTGATCACGAATTGTTGAAATTTCGTTATCTTTTTTAACCCCTCCAATTTTTTATTTTACTTTTTAAAAGAGCAACCATAAAATAAAGGGGAGAAAAATTGGAGGGGGTAAAAAAGATGACGAAATTTCAACAATTCGTGATCATCGCAAATTTTTCTCGCTAAATCCACCATAAAAATTTAAATTTCGGTTACATATGAAAAGTTGACATTTTATTGACTTTTCAAGTGTTTTTGTTGTCCGATATAACACGTTTAGTACTTTTAGTACAATTTTTTAGTGATCACTTTATAAAATACCAATTTAGGTGGTGATCACCCCTGTGGTGATCACTTTTTACTATCACCAAAAGAATAATCACCGATCACCTTCTGGAATCCCACCCCTGTATCTCTCTCTACCTTGTATGTATGCAACATTACAAGCTCTTGTAAGCTTCCTACAAATTATAAATCGTACATCTGTAAATACTACGGTAAAATTCATGCAGATAGACGCAACGAGATGAAAGTCAGAGATATGGTCATATACAACACGAATACAAGCTCAAATGCGATAAAAGGTGAACGACCGCTTGACTCGGGAGTTACTGTTAGTGTATTTTGGATTTGGGCAAAAAAAACAAGTATGTAGTAGGTAATAGTGAGGTGTACAATTGATTTGCGACAACACACAAAAAAGCAAATATATAGTTGATTGATTTAATTTAATTATAATAATAAAATTACACATAATACAAGTGAAAATAGAAGCTTTAATAATTAAAAACAATAAGTTCATAATATAATCGTTCGTGCTTGGTGATCGTTTCGAAGTTTTAAAGGTTGATCGTATTTATTAGTGTGTACCGCTACTTATTGGAAATAAAATGATCTAGCTGTAAACATTTTGTGCGCGTAGTGCTTTAAAGTGTACATTCAACTATTGAATTTTAATTTAACTATACACGAAATTAAATATTGGGTAATATTGGGTAAATCGGTGTGGTGCCTCATACCTTATAGAAAATTAAAATACTCTTTAGTGTGGTTCATGCATAAGCGTAGACTAGTGTATTATATATTGCGTTAAGGATTACGCAGAACGTGGCACCATTCAAGCCATATACTCGAAAACGGTTGGTGAGTCTGTCATAATTTTAATATATACATTCCTGTTTGATCTTGATTTGTAAATTTCTTTGATCGTTTCTCCTTTGACACCTTCACCGGGTCATTGCGCTATATAAACAGTAGATATATGTTGTCTGCTAACTGTAGCCTATCTTGCTAAATTCGTTTCAAACGATCGTATTAGTAAACTTTCCAACACGTGACGGATCGAGTCAGTGGATCATAATTTAGCTGTATATTTCATTGTCTTAGTTAAAAAAATTAATGGATGTGTGCATAGCTATAAGCCGATATTTAATTGTGCCGTTTTTTATTGCTTTTTGGATTCTTATTTGGTTTTCAGAATATCGTCTCTATCTACAAGTTTGCTCGTTAAATATTATAAAATTTTCAAAGTAGTCAAATTACTAAAATTGAAAATGCGTCGAATCCTCAAAATTGTTCAATTTCTCAAAATCCCTAGAATTTTTTGAATTTTTAAATTTTGTACAATTGCAAGTTTCGATCAAATTAAAAAATTTAGAATTTTAGAAATTTTTAGCTATTTTACAATGGTTGTAACTTTTGAAATTTTATATGTATGATAGAACTTAAGAACTTGAATATTTTGACGGTATCGGAGGTTAACTGTGGGTTTCCACTTGGGATGCCGTTGCGAATAATCGCAATCTGTTTTAAATTTTTTCACACGGATAGTATACATTGAAAAAAAAATCATATCGGTATATAAATTGGTCTACGCAACCATAGACAAATTTACAATACGATTTGCAATCAAAAGTAGTCATGCCTACATCTTTTTCCATTGTAAATTTTGCATTTACAGAAAAAAATAAAAATTTCCCTTATTTTGTTTAGGAACATTTTCAATCCTGCGATAAACAAAGCAAGCTGAAATATTTTTCCTATGTGAATACTTTATTGTTTTTATTATGAATTTTTATTGATGTCTAGAAATGTCTAAATTGACAAAATTATTTGGTAATACAAAATCAAAATATTTCTAACACAGTGACATGAAACAAAAAATTTCCCTTTGCGAATATTCGCAAAGCATCCAAGTGGAAACCATAGGTAACAGGAAACTCGAAATTTTAGGAAACTTTGAAATTTTACAAAAATTTTAAATTATACGAACTTCAAGGAAATGTTAAAGATTCCAACGATTTTAAGGAATATAAACATTTATTAACATTTAATTTGGTTCAGAACTATAATATTGTATAGTTTAACAAAATAATAATAAAAAATTAAGAAAATTTTAAGAATTTTTAGAGGTCAGGAAATTTATAAAATTTTAAAAACGTTTTAAAAGATTTTAAGGCTGATTAAGAATATTAAAAATTTACGAAATATAATTTGGCTCTAATAAAGTTGAAAAGTTTAGAAAAATTTAAAGTTAAATATTTTAATGTTCTAGATTTTGACTTTTTTTTTTTGGAAAATTTGTAGACTTTTAGAAATTTTAACAATTATAACAAAATCTTAGTTTTAAGGGTCTTACAAATTTTTGCAGCAATTTAAAAAATTTGTGATTTGACGCATTTTAAAATTTTGGGCTTTTGACGGAATATGAAGTATTAAAGGCAAATCAGTATTTCAAAAATTTTCAATTTTAGATTTTAAAAATTCGACTAATTGGAAAAATTAATAATATTTTTGTAATTCAAATTTTTAACACTTTGAAAATTATCTTAAAGTTCATCCAATTCAAAAATGTTTTAAATTTTAATAACTCTCGAAACTCTTCTTAAAATAATCAAGGTGTATTACCGCAAGTACCGCTCCGGTGGCACAGAGGTTAGCATGCTTGCTTTAAGCTCCGGAGGTCCCGGGTTCGATTCCTGGCAGGTGATGAAAAAATCACGGCTGGTTAATGTTGGATCAATGAATTAATCACTCATTATCCGTTATAAAAATGATTACGAAACTTCAAATGAAGCGGCCAAATCCCTCTATGGGATGTAGCGCCAGCGAAAAAAAAAAAAAAAAAAAAAAAAAATTACCGCAAGTGGGTGGCCGCCAACCTTTTAGTCAGATAGATGGTTAAGTATTTCTTATAACCTAAATATTTTTAGTCGAAAGATTTATCGATAGACGATGTGCCAAACTGTTGATTTATCACCGATGATTCGGCTCCCTGTTTTTGATTTCAAATTCCAATTTGCTTACCATTTTTGAAATGATCCAAATTCTTAAATTCTCCATTGTGCTCCTTTAATTCAAATTCATCAAAATTCTTAAAATTTCTGAAATTCCATGGCCAAGTGAAAAACTGTACTTTAACGGTTTCCTAAAATTAAGCAAGCTCCAATCTCGAAATTCTTGCGGCCTTCAATTGAAGTTCTAAAATTTTCAAACTGACTTCTTAAAAATTCTCAAGAAGATCCTTAAAATCCTAAAAATTCTAAAACTCTAATAAAACCCTTTTAAATTTTAAAATTTATCAAGCTTTAATAAATTAAATGTTTGATGAAAATACAATTTTCTTGAAAAATTTGTTTCGGCTGTTTTTTAGTACATCCGAAAGTTTCGGCTGTTTTTTAGTATATCCCAAAGTTTGGGCTGTTTCCAGAACCGGCACAAATCAACTACACTCTACGAATTAATTCACCGTACGATCTAAAAAATTGAATTTTCGAATTGGCTTTTGAAGCAAATAAATCCTGCTTACTGTAAATTTAAAAGGACAAAAAATACAGACAAAACTAATATAAATTTAGTGTATTAATCTACTTTCAAGGCCGAAAATAAAAAAATTTTACATTTGTATTCCTTTTTTTGCGAACAAATTCATCGTACGATTAATTTAATCATTATTCAACACAAAAAAAAATTATTAATAACGGGTAGGCCTCCTTTGACATCTAGAATGGCTTTTAGTCTGATATTCATGGACAAAACCAATTTTTGGTGAATTCTGGCGGCACCCGATCTCAATCATATCTTATTGCCTCTTTCAGTTTGGCCTTAGATGTAATTGTGTGTATTTTTAGTTGCCTTGTGTGTATTTTTAGTTGCCTTCGTCCATTTTGTGGAGGAGAATGTAGCTGCTTAGGGGTGTTTTACAGCAACCAGTCTCGAGCAATTGCCGCTATGTGCTTCGAGTTGTCATCTTGCTAGAAGACCCAATTTTGTGGCAGTTCTAATTTGTCTACCGATTCGAGCAAATTGGCTTTCAAAATGTTCAAATATATCCTTTTATCCATATTTCCTTCAATAACTATCAAATTTCTGACTTCCGAACCCGCCATACATCCCCAAACTGAGTATATTTCCTCCAGCGTTTTTAACCGTACCACGAAGATTTGCTGTTTCCATTGCTGTTCCCTTCTTGCGCCATACTTTTGATGTTCTATCATATTTAAATATATTATACTTAATTTCGCCGGCAAATATCACTTCTTTCCAGAATGAAAATTCAGCATACAGGTGTGATTTAGCGAACTCAATGCGTTTCTTTTCAATTACCTCACTAATAAATGTTTTTTTCTGACCATTCTGGAAAATTACCCGTACCAGTTTAATGTTTTCTGGTTTGTACGTTAACATACATCTGCTCTATAATTCTGGTGTAGCATTGTTAGCAATATTGAACTAAATATTCACTGTTCTTTGCGTACACAACGCCATACTACCCTTTATTCCTTCTCGGTAAGAGTACGCGGACGACCAGTTCTTTTTAATTATTCTACACTACCTGTATTTTTATAAGTTTCTACAATGTGCATGAAGATTTAAATTTTTTTGTTAACTTTGGACTTGGAAGATAACGGTTTTCCTTCCAAATGCTTATTGATAACGACTTCTTGGAAGTCAATACTGGTTTCTGTTCGTGTGGCCTTCATAATGATAAAAGATGTTTTGTGTACCGGTAGCTTTAATGTCTTACAATATACTGAACTATTCTATCACAAAAATATTGGAAAACAAAAGATGCACGGTGTTGTTAGATAAAAACATACATGTAATACAAATGTAAAATTTTTTTATTTTCGGCCTTGAAAAGTAGATTAATAAGCTAAATTTATATTAGTTTTGTCTGTATTTTTTGTCCTTTTAAATTTACAGTAAGCAGGATTTATTTACTTCAAATGCCAATACGAAAATTAATTTTTTTAGATCGTACGATGAATTAATTCGTAGAGTGTATATACTTTCACTCAATACTCAAAATTATTAAGCAAAACTAACAAACACGATTTGTTTGGTCACAATGTCCGCCATATTAAAATATTTTTGACATAGATGCGCAAGAAAGAACGAAAATGAAACATCGGAGTATGTGATATTACCTTTATTATGTTATGTACCTTTATTAGGCATTTTCGGAAATAGACCATGGGTAAATTCACAGTAAATGTCGACCATTAAATTACACTATAATGGTCTAATTTAATAGTCTAAATTTACTGTGAATTTACTCAACGTCTATTTCCGAATACGCCTATTATGTACTGTGACTAAAATGTATGAATGTGGTTTGGAAAACCAAAATCATTATTCGTTTTCGCAGAAGACGACAAAACAAAAAATATTGTTTATCAGAAAGCATTCTGTATGTAAACATAAAAAACATATGTATTCATTATTTAATTGTGCACGGATACCAAACAGAAGCAAAGATCTCAAAATAAATACGTAATATGATAGGGCCAGCAAGTTAAATATATTATAATTTATAATTGAATAATATATTATAGCTGCTAGTTAAATATATTATAATTGAAATTTATAGGCCCGGTAGTATTTTCTAGAGAAGTTATTAAATCAAACTCTAATTGAAAAATACCACAATTTTGTATTTTGTGCAGAAATGGTATAACTTTTATAACTTTTTTACTCACTACTAAATAAAAAAAATAATTGTTTCCCAAAACATAAACACTGTTTTATTTGTTGTTTTTTTAAGTGAACCTATTCTAGTGACGCATTTTTTATTGATACATTTATTTTAATTTAAATCTAAAACAAAAGCTAACGGGTCTCTAAAAATACCAGTTTTTGTTCTTAAACTATGTAATCATGGCACCGGAAAAAACCGTTAAAAATTTTACCGTTTTTGAAAAAATTGGAAAATTTCAGTGAACCAATTCATATGATTGGGAGTGTATAACGTAAAATTGTAATTGTACGAGAATAATTAAAAAAACATTGATTATGTTGGAGTTGAGTTAAAAAGCACGGAGAAATTCAAATGTGAAAATCAAAATATTTACCGTAATACAGCATATGATGTAGGAAATTAATAAGATATGCTCACGCGCACGATGTCGTTATCGAGTGACAAAAACATAATCAATCTCTGTATAAAAAATAAACGCAGTAGGCCATGTTCAAATAAAAACACCATACTAAAATGTATGAAGTTGTCACTCAATGACGAAATGCGCAAAACAAAACCAATTTTGACAAGCACTTGAGTATATTATGTATGTATCTTTATATTGCTCTATACTTAACTTAATTATAGACCAATTTTTTACTTATTTTTTATTTATTTGGCCGAATTTTCGGCTTTTCGAGTCATTGTCAAGACCATTTTGACGTGATAACGTTTTACACCGCATGTTCAGAAAACTGACTCGAAATTTAGCCCTTGGTCGGGGGCATTTACTCATCAACTATAAGCACTACCTTTAATTTAAAGATATGGTTGCTTAGATTGGTACTTCGGCTTTATGTGTCATGCATAATATTATTGCAATGACGTCATCGGGCGGAACAGCAACCCGCGCCGCGAGCCTCTGATTTCGGCCGATTTAAATACTTGAACCAGTGTAGCGAGAGAACGGCTCATCCGATCGGAGATCCGATGATGTCAATTTTTGCGTAAAAAACCAGTGATAGCTAATTAATTTTAAATTAAATTAATTAATCTACACATAAATTTTCATTAAAAATTCAAATTACAAAATAGGGATTTATAGAGATTGAGGGCACTATAGCAAGAGAATGCCTCATCAGATCGGAGCAATTCGGTTATTAATTTGTGCTTAATAATACTGTGGTAGATAACTTATTTTAAATTAAAATAATTAATCTCCACATTAATTTTAATTAAACTTACAAAGTACGAAACAGCGATTTACAACCAACCATGAGAATCACTATCTGACCGGAGTAATTCTGGTGTCAATTTGTGCGTAAAGAAACTGTGGCAAATAACTTTATTGTTAATTAAAATAATTAATTTCCACATAAATTTTAATTAAAATTACAAACTATAAAATAGCGATTTACAATGCTTGAGTCACGGTAGCGAGGGAACCCCTCATGCCTCATCTAATCGAAGCAATTCTAGTGCTAATTTGTGCGTAAAGAAACTGTGGTACATAATTTATTGTAAATTAAAATAATTAATTTTCACATAAATTTTAATTAAAATTTAGATCTACAAAGTGGCGATTTCAATGCTAGAGAGCACTATAAAAGGGAATGCCTGATCTGATAGGTCATATGTCAGTATGGACTCTGATATATATTTGACCTAGACTGCGTGTCATTAGCCTCGGCGACTTTGGGATGCACTTGTCTGGCACTCAGATTCATCAGGCACATCTCCGCTGAGACCCTGCGCTTCATATCGTACTTCTCATACCATCGCCCAGTACTTAATCGTTTGCAAACAATCACTGTACTCTCATTTCATGATGTTAATAATAAAAAAAATTATTTTAACAAACCCATACATCGTGCCATTTCTCGCACCTCTTGTAAACGTTATCACGGAAAACACTTACGGCCGTGTAGAAGACACAGCCTACCCCGATTTTTTTACGCTAATAAATATTTACATCAAAAAAATTGTAATAATATAATGATTTGCGTAAATCGGTGTAAATTAGTGTTTAAATCATTTTTGCATATTTCTAAATTTTTTTTGTAAGTTTTCACGATTGGTAATCGTGTAGTATAATTTTTTATGATTTCCAAAAATTTGCAAGATGGCCCCCGATTTTTTTACAAGGAGATACAGCAGTTTTTGCACATTATTATTATTTTTTTTTATCAGTTCGCATAACTTTGTTTGTTTTGAATAAAAAAAATATTTCAAACAGTAATTAGGCGTAGATTAGCCCAAATATGCTAATTATATTTGATTTGCACACTTTCGTCATGTATTTCCGGTTTTTTAATGCAAATATATTGCGTACATCGGTGTAAATCATTGTTTAAACCATTTTTGCATGTTTCTAAATTTTTTTTGTAAGTTTTCACGATTGGTAATCGTGTAGTATAATTTTTTATGATTGCCAAAAATTTGCAAGATGGCCCCCGATTTTTTTACAAGGAGATACAGCAGTTTTTGCACATTATTATTTTTTTTTTTTATCAGTTCGCATAACTTTGTTTGGTTTGCATAAAAAAATTATTTCAAACAGTAATTAGGCGTAGATTAGCCCAAATATGCTAATTATATTTGATTTGCACACTTTCGTCATGTATTTCCGGTTTTTTAATGCAAATATATTGCGTACATCGGTGTAAATCATTGTTTAAACCATTTTTGCATGTTTCTAAATTTTTTTTGTAAGTTTTCACGATTGGTAATCGTGTAGTATAATTTTTTATGATTGCCAAAAATTTGCAAGATGGCCCCCGATTTTTTTACAAGGAGATACAGCAGTTTTTGCACATTATTATTATTTCTTTTTATCAGTTCGCATAACTTTGTTTGTTTTGAATAAAAAAATTATTTCAAACAGTAATTAGGCGTAGATTAGCCCAAATATGCTAATTATATTTGATTTGCACACTTTCGTCATGTATTTCCGGTTTTTTAATGTAAATCATTGTTTAAATCATTTTTATATAAAATAATAACAATATGAAAATTATCTACCCACGTACAATTCGGTGACTATCTATCTAATAAACTACATAATTTCAGTCGATAATAGATTACTTAATGTTAAGCCATCGGCGAGTTCCGGACATGGAAATACCTCCATTAAATAATTTCTAGAAAAAAAATTGGCCGGTTACACCACCCTTTCAACTAGACAATACCATCCAATCCAAACAAATCAGTCTAATTTGGATTGCATACTTCCAGTCGCTTAGCGATGGCAACCGCAAACTCACAAGCTAACAACGGACAGACGTGATGCATGGGCTAGGTAATCCCGCTACACCACCAGCTGTTAGCCACCCACTAACAGCTGTGAATTTGCGACACCATCGCTAAGCGATACACTTTGTATTCATTCTATCCAGTGTTGCCAGATTTCTGGAAACAAATTTCCTGTCATCGTACCAAAAAATCCCGATTTTTCCCGTTCATATTAGTCAAATCTCCCTGAAAAAATCCCGTAACCATTTAAACTAAAATTATTGTTTAGTTCAAATATTTTATTTAAAAAATTCTTAAAATTTAAAAGGAACATAAATATTATTATTTATCACAAATTAGAAACTTCAAATAACGTATGAGCGTACGAAGTTTAATTTATACTTTAATTTTGATATGTTTGATGAAGTTATCAATGAAAAGTGGTTCAAATGAAATGGCATTTATGTTTTTATTTTGCATGACCGATTTGAACACGCATAGCGCAATCTTCTGCAGTACGATTCCTGCTTTAGAAAAATTGGGAATTGGGATAATCAACATTTAAGGCTTTTATTGCCGATATAACTTTCCAAAACTCGTTAACTGATAGAACTTGTAGCCTTTGTATCTCATTATCAGCTATTTTGAATGGCACATCACCTCATGGATTTTACAGGCGATAATCACATACATGTTCTAGATATGCGTGTAGACCAGAAATCGTTTTTGAAAATTTTCTATTAAAAATATTAAGAGCCACCACTGGGCTTAAAAAACTCGACGGTTTTAAACAATTCCTTATTTTGCTGTAAATTTAGCACAATTATTTCTTACAATAAATTTTTGGCTCATTAGATAAGCAGCCCGAATTGTTTATCGATTTTTCGGTGTTTAAGTATTCGGTAAATTCTGTGCCACCAATAAACTCCTCCGCATTTAGTTTTGTTTGGTTATTGACTATAATTTAAATAATTATATTATTGCCAGACAATATTTCGTCAATACCTTCCAGTTTTAGAACTATTTTTTTGCGACTACAAGCAACATTTTAGTTTTAATTTTTCATATAATTTATGTACTAAAATACTGCTACTTTGGAAAGGTGCGTTAAATCTGTTGAAATAGTTTAGGATGCTTTATACAAACAATAAGTATGCTTTCATTTCAATATTTTTAAAATAACACAAATTTTGAGCAGCTTTCTTCCGTTTTGTAAAAGTGTGTTCATAAATAAAAAAGTGATGAGAGTGATGTAGCATGTAGGTTGTCGAATTTCTTGAAATATTTATGATGGATGCATGGTTGCATAGAAAGCCATCTGTAAAATGAATTGTTAGACCAGTAATTACTGCCGCAGTATCAGACGCCATCCTTCTTTATTTTGCAATGCAATAATATTGCAATTTTGCAAACAGTTTTTAAAATGATCATATAATGTTTTATCTGTGCCATCAGTGACATTTATATTAATTAGTTGCAGCAATTGGGTATTAACTTTATTATTTTCCACATAACGACCAAGAAGACACATTTTTTTAATATTTAAGTCAGTAGATTCATCCACAAATATAGAAAAATTGGTTTTGTTTAGGACGTTATTTAACTGGTCATTTTCTTCCCTACATAACATACATAACATATTTTCGATAAGTTTTGTATGCTTGGTAGGCCCTAAATGAATATCTTTAGCAATTTTCAAGTCAATGAATACATTTTTTTTAAGGAGGACCCAATGAATTAACTATTTGTATTAATATCTTGTCGTCAGCCATAAAAGTGCCAAGTTTACTTTCAGCTGACTTGATTTTCTTTTCATGATTATTTAGCTTGAAAAAGGTACTTGCCGTTTGGGTTTCTAGCATATTTTTTAAATTAATCCAAAATACAAAAATTAAATAAAGTTTGGTTTACAACAATGAAATTTCAAAGTATCTTTTTATATTTTTACTTTGCAATTTGAGCAAAAAGCATTAAAATTCCCACATTTTACATTGGATTTCCCGTGTTCCCGTTTGACTTAAAAATTCCCGTAAACCGGAGAAAATCTCGGAATCTGGCAACACTGATTCTATCTCTATGTATCTTTATATTGCTATATCGTGAATATAGCAAAGCAATAACCTTTTTGTAATCTACTATGCGATTCATTAGTATTTGTGATGAGAAAATTTAAGATAACGTTTATGTTTGTTGTAATATAAAACCAAGGAAAATTATTTTTTTGAATTTTCTTTTTGTCTTATTTAATTCAATTATAAATAACGTTTTATTTGATATAAATTTCATAAATAAATTCATAACTGTAATGCAAATAAATTCAATTAAACTTGATTCAATAGTATTTGTGATTCATATTTTTGATTCATTAGTATTTGTGATATGCAGAAAAATTTAAAAATAATTAGTAAATCAATTATTTTTAAAATTATTTTTTACTAATTAAATAGTGATTAAGTCACTTATAATTCGTGAACCATTGGAACATTTTTATTACGCCTCCATCACGTCTCGGAAGTGACCAGAAATGTTGTTCATAAAATCGCAGGGAATCTTATCCCACAAGGTTTTATTAGCACGCCATTATACATTTTTGGTCTTGCTAGATTGCGAATACCTTCCGATTTCATTTAAACCCCAGCAAGTACAAATAAAAACTTTGCCTTGGCCTAAGCAACCATTTATGTTCAATATTTTTATTTAATTTCGAAGCAATGATACTTTTATTGTATGGGAGCGTTATTGTGCTGAAGATAAAATTTAGGCCTGACTAATTTTTCAACAAATAAGAATGCTATATCATTCAATAAACCGAAATTGAACATTGACCTTGAAGAGTTGTAGCTTATAGAACACATAGCCAGCCAGAATATGATTTACTG
Organism: Tipula helvola; assembly: GCA_963556165.1. Taxonomy (NCBI): domain Eukaryota; kingdom Metazoa; phylum Arthropoda; class Insecta; order Diptera; family Tipulidae; genus Tipula; species Tipula helvola. The sequence continues at coordinate 17,679,320 of OY744484.1, forward strand.
TGAGGAAACAAAATCTAAACGTAATTATATTGGATTGCCAATTGAACTCTGGAGCACCTTGTTATGTCAAAATTAGTGCGTTTTGTCGTTAATTAGAAAATATGGAGGAAAAAAATGTTGGTACTACAGAGAATATCAAATACGGTGGTTACTTCTTCCGTTAGCATCTCTTGCGGAAGAAATAAAAGTTTATGTGGCTGTATAAATTACAACACTTCAAGGTCAATGTTCAATTTCGATTTATGAATGAAGCAGTATTCCCAATTGTTGAAAAACAGTCGAGCCTCAATTTGCTCTTCAGCGCAATAATGCTCCCATACACAAGAAGGAGAATTTGGCACGAAATTTTATAAAAATATTGAACATAATTAGTTGCCTAGGCCAAGGCAAAGTTTCTATTTGTCCTTGCGAGGGTTTAAATGAAAGCGGATGATACTCGCAATCTAGCAAGACCAAAAATTTGTAATGGGGTGCTTATAAAACCTTGTGGGATAAGATTCCCTGCGATTTTATGAACAAAATTTTTGGTCACTTCCGAGACGTGATGGAGACATAATAAAAATGTTCCAATGGTTCACAAATTATAAGTGACTTACTCACTATTTAATTAGTAAAAAATAATTTTAAAAATAATTGATTTACTAATTATTTTTAAATTTTTCTGCATATAACAAATACTAATGAATCAAAAATATGAATCACAAATACTATTGAATCAAGTTTAATTGAATTTATTTGCATTACAGTTATGAATTTATTTATGAAATTTATATCAAATAAAACGTTATTTATAATTGAATTAAATAAGACAAAAAGAAAATTCAAAAAAATAATTTTCCTTGGTTTTATATTACCACTGATTAGCTATATAAGATTAGTTTTTTCAGTGCAAAAAAATGTCATTCTAAATTTCAAAACGTATTATTTTGTGATGGCACCGACAAAGCGAGAGATATATATATATGCTTCTTTTTTTCGCATTCTTCAAAAAAATACAAAACAAAAAATAACAAAATATGTAGTAGTAAAAAAAAAATCATGAATGAAACACAAAAAAGGTCATTAGTTTGGTAATTTTGTTTGTATATTTTTGTATATTTTCGAGTACATATGTATGATGCACGTGCAGACGATCAGTGATCAAAATATATATACCTATTGTACTAAATACATACATACACATTGTTGAACAGCTGGATAACATCTCCAGAGTAGCCGGATCAACTAAAATAAAATGTCAACATAATTATAATTACTGAATTGTTCATTTTTCAAATTCTATTAAATATTAAAATAGTTAAATTAATCAATTAAAATTAAAATTAAGAAAATTATGATATGTAAAATACATTTACCTTACCAATATTATTGTATCCAATGTTTTGAGGTTACCGTTGTTACTTTTTTTTGAATTAACTTAAATATTTGTATCTATTTCATTCAGCCAACATTCAGGCTAAATATGTTTACATGTACTTATATTTAATTAATGTTGTTTAATTTTTTTTGAATTAACTTAAATATTTGTATCTATTTCATTCAGCCAACATTCAGGCTAAATATGTTTACATGTACTTATATTTAATTAATGTTGTTTAAGCTTTTAATTTAGATGTCGCGATTGTATACTTAATTTTAGTAAATTTTATAGCAAAATAGATGTCAAAAACGATAGGTAACAACTATAACTATTTCTCAAAATTTGCTTATCATCATTACGATTGTAAAACTCCAAGTGAAAACATAAAAAATCAAAAATTATAAAATTTGCATTTATTATATTTAAAATAAAATTCTAATTGTATTTAATTCATTCTTTGTTTATTTGGAGCAAAAGTTTCATCGTTTTCTAAAATACACAATATACAGTCCACTAATCCATAAAATAACGTGGAACAAATGCACTATTGGAATTTTCGACTTTCAAGGAGAAAATAAAATACATCCATTGTGCTCCATCAACATTGGTCCTTCGAGCCGGATCGCTCGAAACCGCATCATATTTAATACCAGCATTTCACCAGCGAATAATATCATCTTACACTTAAATCACATTTTTTGGCAGCATTTGAGGGATTGCATACAGGAAATTACACCACATTTCGAGATAAGTAGCCATTTTAATATTTACCTTATTATATTGATCATAAAAGAACTTTCCAAAAATTAACAAGTGGTAAATTATTTCTTAAGTGCGTGTGTGAACTTACTATCTCGAAAATAACAGTATCTAGTGATTTAAAATTCTAAAAGTGCAAATCTACCGCGTGTGCATTTTGTGTTAAATAAAAGCATTCATTTTTCAAATCTTCATCCAAAATCTAAAATGGCTGAACTTCTGGCTGGTCTCAAAAAACAACGTAGTACGAATAAAGCTAAATTGACAAATTTAGTTAAATATGCACGAGAAACCCGTTCCGATACAAGCGTAGTTGAATTAACTACCCGGTTAGAGCGAGTGGAGAAGTTAATGCAGGAGTTTACTGAGCTGGAGCTTCGTATTTTTACTGCCGATCCTAAAGAAGAAAGTGATTATACTTACGAGGAAAATTATTATACCGCCATTTCCTGCCTAAATAGTTTAATTCGATCAAAAAATCTTAATCAAGGTGTGATAAATCTCGACATTTCACACAACGCAACTCAAGCTGGTGAACCATCTCAGGTTAAATTACCAAAGATTCATATACCTTCGTTTTCCGGAGAGTATTCTGAGTGGCAGTCATTTTACGACATGTATACTACCACTATACATGAGTCACCCAATCTCAATGCTGTTCAAAAATTTCAGTATTTGAAAGGGCTTCTTCGGGGAGAAGCTGCTGTGTTACTCCGACACATAACTGTTACTGAGGGCAATTACATTGGCGCCCTTAACAAGCTAAAGGAAAGATATGACCGAAAGAAGTTTATCATCAATACTTTTATTCGAACATTCGTTGAACAGCCATCGATCATCAATTCCAATGCAAACAACATCAAGCGTTTACTGGACACCTCTGATGAGGTAATTCGCGGTCTACATGCGCTTGGTGAGGTAGCTGAAACCAGAGATCCATGGCTTATTTACATACTCATGCAGAAGTTGGACGAAAAGTCAAAAACACTTTGGGCAGAGCATTCAGCGGACATTGACAATCCAGATTTTCCTGAGTTTCTCAAATTTTTGAGTCGACGTATAGATACACTTGAGTCTTTGATTACATCAAAGCGAGTTATTCCGAAAAATGAAGTTAGAAGTCACGTCTCTTCGGCTGAATCAGAAGCAATAGAATGTAACACCGCGACGCAATCAGCCACCAAATTCCAATGTGCAATGTGCCAGGACAAAGGGCACTCCATATTTTATTGCAAAGATTTTAACTCTTTAAATGTAGAAGGACGCAAGGAGTTTATAAAAAAGAGTAACAGATGTATGAATTGTCTTGGAAGCAATCATCCTATTTTCAAGTGTCTATCGAAACGCCGTTGCCAAAAATGTGGAAAAAAGCATAACACTTTATTACATCAGGAGGAAGCATCAATTGAATCGCCTTTACCTAAGCCTACTACTTCATCAGCTGATATCACCACACTTCATGCGAATAGCTCACATGTTATTGCAATACTTCCAACTGCAATCGTAAGTGCTGTCGACAACTCAGGAAAAATTATACCCTGCCGAGCCTTGTTGGACTCTGGATCACAGGTCAGCTTCATAACAGAGTCCTGTGCCAAACGTCTTCAGTTAAAAAAGCAGAATGCACGAGTATCAATTAATGGTTTAGGTCAGACTAGCTGTGGAATCTCAAAAGGTGTAGTTACAGTAAACATTCGAACAGAACTCGCCCCTGGACTCTCCATCGAAGCGCTTGTATTATCCAAAATTACAAGCCCAATACCACCACAGAATTTCAACATCGATCCGAAATTATTCGCAGGAATCAAATTAGCTGATCCTCAATTCAACAAGCGAAGCAACATTGATTTGCTAATAGGAGCTGACTATTACTTCAGCCTTATCAAAAATGGCCAGATCAGAACCAGTCCTAATGAACCTATTCTACAAGACTCCATATTCGGTTGGATTGTATCGGGACAATCCAGTCCCCCCAAAGACCACCAGCTAGTTTCATTGTCAATTCAGACAAATATTGAAAAGGAAATGGTTAACATTGATCAAAGTTTAAGAAGGTTCTGGGAGTTAGAGTCTCTTGATTACGAACAAAAAATTCTCTCACCAGAGGAATCATTTTGCGAAAATCACTTCTCTAAAAATCTGCAAAGGAGCTCAGAAGGCCGATTCATCGTTAAACTTCCTTTTAAGCAGTCACCCACTCAATTAGGCAACTCGTTAGCCTCAGCAATACAGAGGTTTCGAGGAATGGAACGCCGCTTTATTCGTGATCCAATTTTTGCAAAATTATACCACGCATTTATGACCGAATACCAAGAATTAAATCACATGATTGAGACTTCTCCGCCAAAGCCATCGGAAAACGACTTTTATTTACCACATCATGGCGTGATTAAATCTTCTAGCTCAACCAGTAAGATGAGAGTCGTATTTGATGGATCCGCCAAATCCAGCTCAGGCCTTTCTCTAAATGATTGTTTGGCGATTGGTCCAACAGTTCAATCAAGTTTATATGCAATCATTCTGCGGTTCAGAGAGCACAAGGTAGCGTTTTCTGCTGATGTCGAAAAGATGTACCGCCAGGTGTGTGTATCTCCAAATGACACAAATTTTCAAAAAATTGTTTATCGCTCTGATCCATCTAAACCGATCCGACACTTCCGTTTATTGACAGTTACCTATGGTTTAGCATCTGCTTCATTTCTAGCAACAAGAGCGGTTAAGCAAATAGCAGAAGATAACCAAAATTCCTCACCTCATGCTGCAGATGTCATAGCCAATGATATATACGTAGACGATTTGATGACCGGGGCGGATGATGAAGACCACGCAATAAAATTGATAGAAGAAGTCAACGAAATACTACCCAAATACGGTTTCCATCTCAGGAAGTGGAAATGTAACAGCGATAACGTATTAAGCAAAATTTCTGGTGATCATCAACAAACAAGTAATAAAAACATCCAAGAATATACGACACAATACGCAGAATCCGTGAAAGTTTTGGGCATAAATTGGAATCCGAGAAACGACTGCTTCATGTTCACGTCCCAACTGCCAGACTCAACTAATTTCACAAAAAGAACAGTCCTTTCTGAAGCAAGTCGGCTGTTTGATCCTTTAGGTTGGCTGGCTCCCGTCGTCATAACATTCAAAATATTTATGCAGACGCTTTGGGCAAACAATTTAGCTTGGGACGATCCACTCCCGAATGACAAGCAGATTATATGGTCAAATATAAGGAACAATTTAAAAATGATCAAAAGCATTTGCATCCCCAGATTTATAAACATGACTAATAGTTCTATCATAGATCTGCACGGCTTCTGTGATGCAAGTCAATCTGCGTACGCAGCTGTGGTGTTCTTCAGGTCGAAAAGTGTAGATGGCAACATAAATTTGCAATTAATTTCCGCTAAAACAAAAGTAGCGCCCATCAAACAGCAAACGCTTCCTCGCCTTGAATTATGTGCAGCAGTATTATTGACTAATCTCATAAAATTAGTTAAGAAAGAGTCCAGCTTAAAAATCAACAACACTTACGCCTGGACTGATTCCCAAATCGTACTTGACTGGTTATCCAGTCACCCAAGACGTTGGAGCACATTCATAGGTAATCGCACTTCTGACATCATTTCATCGCTTCCAAGGGAACATTGGCGACATGTTCCATCAGCGGAAAATCCAGCGGATAGCGCTTCTCGCGGTTTATTACCTAGTGAACTCGAATCACATTCCCTATGGTGGAATGGACCCAACTGGCTGTATCAATCAACCGAATCATGGCCACCTCAAAATAAAAACTACGGACACGAAGAGGAAACCTCCAATAAAATATTTACATTCACTATTATCCGATCAAATGCAAATGAATGGTTCGACGAAATGATTAACAAATTTTCATCATTCATTAAACTACAAAGAGTGATGTGCTACATCTTTAGATTCATTGGCAACGCAGCAAAACCCAAAGATTCCAGAACAGATGGGATCTTTCTTCGGAGAGAAGAACTATTTCACGTCGTACACCTCATTTGTAAATATGAGCAATCTAAATTTTATAAAGATGAACTCGCAGCATTGCAATGTAAAGAAATGGTCAGTAAAACCAGTAACCTAAGGTCTCTAGATCCGTTCCTGGATGATTTCGGGCTAATTCGTGTTGGGGGTAGGCTCCATAATAGTCTAGCTCCATATTCTACTAAACACCCTATCATTGTCAATTTACGATCCAGAATTGCCACTTTGATTCTTCGAGATTTTCATCTAAACAACAAACATGCTGGCCCAACGCTTCTTCTTTCTATCAGCCGACAAGAATACTGGATACCAAACGGAAAAACTAAAGCCAAAGAAGTCGTAAAAAAAATGTGTTACGTGTACAAAGTTTAAGGCACACTGTGAAGAACAATTAATGGGTAGCCTGCCGAGATCTCGAGTGGAATTAATACGCCCATTTTTGAAAACTGGAGTAGATTATGCCGGGCCGATCCCAATTCATCTCGCGAAAGGACGAGGGCAGAAAACCTATAAAGCATATATATGCCTTTTTATATGCTTGAGTACAAAGGCTGTCCATTTGGAACTTGTCAGCGAATTGTCCAGTGATGCATTTCTAGCGTCGTTGAAAAGGTTCACCGCAAGACGCGGGGTTTGCCTCGAATTGCATAGTGACAACGGTACAAATTTCGTTGGTGCTGACTACAAACTGAGAGAAAACTTCAACAAACTTATAAAAGATTCCAATAATTTATCAAGTTTTCTTTCCAGAAATCGCATTACATGGAATTTCATTCCACCGAGCTCTCCCCATTTTGGCGGATTGTGGGAAGCAGCTATTAAGTCTACGAAATTTCACATCAAGAGGGTCATAGGAAAAAACATATTGACGCTCGAGGAAATGAACACTCTTCTTGCTGAAATAGAGGGAATTCTTAATTCACGACCCCTCTGTGTCATAAACGACACGGACATCGATCCACTTACACCATCACACTTCCTAATCGGACATCCATATACTAAAATTCCTGAAGTGGATATTACGCATCTAAAAGAATCACATCTATCTCGGTGGCAGCTCGTCCAACAAATGGGTCAACACTTCTGGAATAGGTGGTATACAGAATATCTCACTTCGCTGCAGCAAAGATCCAAATGGCGGACCAGAAAATCATCAATCCAGACAAACGATGTTGTCTTAATAAAAGACAAAAACTTGCCTGTCAACCACTGGCCGCTTGCAAGGGTCATAGAGATTCATCCTGGTTCTGATGGTTTGATCAGAGTGGTTACTTTAAAATCCGGTAACAACGAATTCAAACGTCCGATCCATAAACTTTGTCTTTTACCAATTTCGTCAGAGAAGTCAGATGAAGATCAACGCCAAACTTCGCCGTGATTATCCAGATTTTCAAAAAAAAAAAAAAAAAAAAAAAACATTACAAAACAAATCCGCAAAATTAACAAAAAATTAATTCTACAAGCAACAAATCACTCAGGACACCGCCACAATAACACATCAAATTCAAATATTCCCCTTTTCCATCCATGAATTATCATTTTGAACCAGTTCGTTCAAAGGGGGGTGTATGTTGAACAGCTGGATAACATCTCCAGAGTAGCCGGATCAACTAAAATAAAATGTCAACATAATTATAATTACTGAATTGTTCATTTTTCAAATTCTATTAAATATTAAAATAGTTAAATTAATCAATTAAAATTAAAATTAAGAAAATTATGATATGTAAAATACATTTACCTTACCAATATTATTGTATCCAATGTTTTGAGGTTACCGTTGTTACTTTTTTTTGAATTAACTTAAATATTTGTATCTATTTCATTCAGCCAACATTCAGGCTAAATATGTTTACATGTACTTATATTTAATTAATGTTGTTTAATTTTTTTTGAATTAACTTAAATATTTGTATCTATTTCATTCAGCCAACATTCAGGCTAAATATGTTTACATGTACTTATATTTAATTAATGTTGTTTAAGCTTTTAATTTAGATGTCGCGATTGTATACTTAATTTTAGTAAATTTTATAGCAAAATAGATGTCAAAAACGATAGGTAACAACTATAACTATTTCTCAAAATTTGCTTATCATCATTACGATTGTAAAACTCCAAGTGAAAACATAAAAAATCAAAAATTATAAAATTTGCATTTATTATATTTAAAATAAAATTCTAATTGTATTTAATTCATTCTTTGTTTATTTGGAGCAAAAGTTTCATCGTTTTCTAAAATACACAATATACAGTCCACTAATCCATAAAATAACGTGGAACAAATGCACTATTGGAATTTTCGACTTTCAAGGAGAAAATAAAATACATCCATTGTGCTCCATCAACACACATACATATTTTATATTTGAAATCTTCTTTAAACTAAACCAAATTTTGGAATAATATTTGGAATAATCCAGTTTGGTAATTTTGTTTGTTTGTATATTTTTGTATATTTTCGAGTATGTATGTATGATGCAAGTGCAATAATATACTCCGATGTTTCATTTTCGATCTGTTGTAATTTTCTGACATGCGCAATATATTACCTTGCATAAACTGTGAGTGATCATAATCTATATACCTATTGTATTATATATATATATATATATATATATATATATATATATATATATATATATATATATATATATATATATATATATATATATATATATACATACAAATACATATTTTATAAATATTTGAAATCTTCTTTAAAACTAAACCAAATTTTGGAATAATATAGCTATGTACATAATATCTATTTTTTACTGAAAATGAGTTTGTTGATGAATTTTTTTTTTTTTTTAAGGTCATTCACCCTTTGATTTGGATGTAATTTACCTTGCTTTTGAAATGCTTTCTGATGCTTTTTCCTAGGTGCAAGAAAGAAATACAATAATAAAATGGATAATAAGTTTGATTAAAATTTGAATTGCTAACAATTTGACTACATAGGCATATCATTTTTAAGGACGTCCCGCAAAACATTCTTTGTTTCTTTGCTATTTGAAGAAATGAAAAGTTAGAATAATTATTTGCAGTTTTCTATTATGAATGTCTTTTTTCCGACTTGAGGAGAACATGACAATCATTTATCATAATAAACTACAATTGTTCCTGGTGAATAAGTTTAATGGGATACCATCTACGCAAGAATTAAAAGGGCGTAAATCGACTTATGCCGTAAACGGCTCTTGCTCATTTTCAATCTAATTTTCTGTTAGTACGTTTTCATTCCAATTTTTAGGTAATATAAAGAGAAGAAGATATCTTACTTTCTTCAATATTACCTTAGAAATTGGCAAATATAAAAAAAATAAATGAATTGGTAATAAAAAAAATTTTAAATCCGATTTCCTTTGGCGTAATTTTGCAATTTGGAACAATACAGGTGACGTGTTGTTTCCTAGTATCCAACTGCCGTTTTCGTTCTAAATTTTTTTAAGAAAATGAATAATACACTCAAGTTTTTTAAAAACATTTTTGAAGATCCGGAGGATTATTTAATTTCCTTTGGCGTAATTTTGCAATTTGGAACAATACAGGTGACGTGTTGTTTCCTAGTATCCAACTGCCGTTTTCGTTCTAAATTTTTTTAAGAAAATGAATAATACACTCAAGTTTTTTAAAAACATTTTTGAAAGATCCGGAGGATTATTTGTGAATTTGATTCAAACGCATTCGAATCTTCAAAGTTCATATCTGAATTGAATCAAATTCGTTCGCTTCTTATTTAAATTAAATTCGAATTTTGTATTTCGTAACTACATTTGCCTCACCCAAAAGATCCCGCTCTTTCACCCCATTTACTACGTAATGATGGAGAGGAATTAAGTACTCATCTACAAATTATTTACAGTTACCTGAAGTAACTAGTTCGTTTTCCCTCTTCTCTCCATCATTATAGAAACGTTCGATTCTATCGGTCAGGGTATTATTATTATCATACACATACACATCCATTTTCCCCACTACTCGTCAGGGCGAGTAATACAATTTAGTTATGATATTTGGATCATACCATCATACGTACACCTGCATTAGTGCCTCGTGCAATATTTACAGTTAAATTTCCGATCTTATTTTGATATTTATTGCTTATTTAATAATTAGAGTTGTACCAAGTTAGGTTGAATATTATATCTTTAAATATTTACAATTATTTCAATGTCGAATACAGACAATAATGTTGTGTCCTACTCCTCAGTGGTTACGGCTAATGCTTTATCAAGTAAGTTTGTTTTAAAATTCTCTTTTTAAAAAAATGTATGTGAATGATGGAGAGAAGAGGAAAAACGAAGTAGCTACTTCAGGTAGCTGTAAATAATTTGTAGATGAGTACTTAATTCCTCTCCATCATTACGTGGTAAATTGGGTGTAAGAGCGGGATCTTTTGGGTGACGCAGTGCTACCAGATGATTTTTATTTTTATCTATAGATTTCCTACAAAAAATCTGTTTTTCACCATAAAAATCTGTTTTACGAAAATATTATGAAACACATTAACAACTTGAGAAAATCGATAATGAAATTAATTAAACAATGTTTTATAAAGTTTACGTTTATTTAATAAATTTCAGTCATACATAAACTCGAACTATACGTATGTCACAAAAATTTCAATATCACAAAAAATTAAATAAGCTTGTCTACTTCATTATAAACCAAGGCTGCGGTCTGCGAACTGCCGACCAATAGTCGGATCATTTACACACATTTAATTTTTGCACACATTTCTGTGCACTGTGCACAATCTGGCAGCACTGAAGACAAATGTAGCTACGAAATACAAAATTCGTTTTCACAGCTCGCTAAGATGTATAATATTTAATATTTAAAGTATGGGTGCATTTGGCTTTGTTTAACGTACTTTCATTTCAGTTTTTTTGAACCACTTACACTACACATGCATACTTTTGTGCCTTATCATTTTAATCTGACGGAAATTCTTATGCGAATTAAATAGTATTCAAGTTCGGTGCATTTTGTGTTCGTTTTTCTCGTATATAATTTGCAATTTCGGTAGTACCGGATTTTCCGTTCTCTTTTTTACATGCAATTTTTGACTTACCCCCGCTAAAGATGTTTTCACATCAAAAACTTGAGTGTGCTTTAATTCACTAATATGTATTATTCATTTTCTTAAAAAAATTTAGAACGAAAACGGCCGTTGGATACTAGGAAACAACACGTCACCTGTATTGTTCCAAATTGCAAAATTACGTCAAGGAAATCGGATTTAAAATTTTTTATATTACCAAAAGACAAAGAAAAAGCGCAAAAATGGATAAGTTCTATCGGACTTTTGCCAAATGAAATTATTAATAAGAAAAATTTCGTGTGTCAAAGGCACTTTTTGAAGGAAAATGTTACATGTACAAATCGTTTAACGAAAAATGCTGTGCCAATTCTACATATAGTTCAAAGGTCTAATATTGATGAAGAACATTTCTCATCTAATAATTTGGATAACTTCCATCTGGAACAGGACATTCCATCATTGGTTCAATCACAATCGCTAGTTTTGGAAACAATCGGTACCCAAGCTGACCAAACTGACGAAGAAATACAATTTTTGAAATTTATTGATAAAATCAACTGTCTCCACTGTGAGACGCCGAAAGAAAATTCATATATTTGCCTGAAATGTGCTAAAAGTGGAAGAGCAATTCAACTATATAAGAAGAAATTGAAAAAAAGTCAACGAGACTATAATTTATTGAAAGCCTCCTACAAGAATCTCAAGCTTTGCTTAAGTAGAATGAAACTTAAACATAATAAATTTAAAAATATTGATGATCACATTGATAATTTAAAAGTAAATGAAACCACGAAAAGTGTTTGTAAACTTCTTGTAAAAGAAGATTTTTACTATAATGAGAGCGACAAAATATTTGCTCAGTCATTATTTTATAAATCGGCTTCAACGTACAAGTATTTGAGGGACCAATTGAATTTAAAATTACCATCTACCTCATCTATATATAAATGGTCTCCCATTAAATTTATTCCACCAGGAACAAATGAAGTTTTGTTAACTCAACTAGAGAAAGTATTCCAAAATATGGCAACAAAATCAAAAATTTGTGTATTATCTTTTGACGAAATGTGCATAAAGAAAGACTTAACTGTAAATATATTTTTAGACCGCGTTGAAGGGTTTTGTGACGATGGCCGTGAAAGAAAAAATGAGTTGGCAACATCAGTTTTGTTTTTTATGCTGCGCGGACTGGTGGATGACTGGAAATATGTTCTCAGCTATATTTTAATTAACAAATCTGCTGATCCTTTATATTTATCAAATTTAATAAAAGAAAATATAAAGATTTGCAACGATATGTTGAAATTACATGTTGTTATGGTAACGTGCGATCAAGCAGCTACTAACATCGCTACTTACAAAACACTTGGAGTGACTCCAGAAGCACCATATTTTTTTGTTAACGATACACAAATTCTGGCGCAGTTCGATCCTCCGCATCTAATTAAATCGGTTAGAAACGCCATTTTAAAAAATAAATTTCAACATTCGGATTTTGGAGTGGCCGATGTTAATGTTATTCGAAAAATATTCGAATTTGACACAAAACAAAATGTTAAACTGATGCCAAAACTTACCATCCACCATTTCGAACCAAATACGTTTCAGAAAATGAATGTCAGTTTGGCAGGTCAAATATTGAGCAGTACAGTAGCCAGTGCAATTAGGACAACATTGAAAGTTAAACCGGAAACGTTTGGTGAATTTCTGAACAACGCTATACCAACCGCTCAAATGGTGCAAAGATTTAATGATCTGTTCGATTGTTTAAATTGCCGACATTTCAAATCTTCAGCTCCTTATGAACGACCACTCAAGATTGGTAATAATGTCTACACATTTCTTGAAGACAGCTTAGCATTCTTAGATAAAGTAACCATTCTTTCAAAGAACGAAAATTATTTTAAATTTCTCAGAGGTCTTAAAATCAGCATAAAAGCTAACATTTTACTAGCTGATATTTTGAAGGAAAAGTTCGACGTGGAATACATATTAACAGGGCGAACCAACCAAGATTGTTTGGAAAATTTTTTTTCAACTCTTCGTGGGAAAGGTGGATTTAATTACATGCCATCTAGTCATGAAATTGGTGTGCATTTTGCCAACATCATAGTGAGAAAAATTACTTTAAATTCTCCATTTAAAAATTGCTTGTCAGACGAATCGCAAGCTATTGATTTGGACTGGAACAGCTTTAAAACGGAATTTGAAATGAGTCTAAAGTCTAAAGAGTATGCCAGCAGTACCAATAATTTACCACCTGATGATATCATTGAGAAGACAGATATCCATGTTTTAAAGCAAAATGCGTTAGTATACTATACAGGCTACTGTATTTAAAAAAAAATTAATTGCCAAAGCTGCCGGGAGAAGTTGGTGAAGAAAGACGACGAAATACAAATTTCGGAAACTTTTTTGACGGAAATTTTTTTTAAGAAGAATGAGACCAACTTTGGTTCACTGAGTGCTCCTTCTGATGAATTTACCAACATAGCTCGATCTTTGGTAGAGGTTTTTGAAAAATATTACCCTAAAAATTGTTCTTCTCCAAACGTAATTAAATTTTTAACAAATGAATGTTTGATGATGATCGCGCAGGAATACACCACTTTCCTACCAAATCCAACTGAAGATTGCTATGAACATATAAGAAAATTAGTTCATTTTTTTATTCTTGTTTTGATGAGAAAGAACTGCAAATGGTCCACAGTAAATAATGAATTTTCCAAAATTAAAACTCGTTTCGCTTCAAAACAAGCATCAAGAAAGCTTAAAATATTAAAAAGTTGATAATAAATTTTTTTTTTATATATTTTTATGGAATTTTATTACACTTTTGTCCCTCCATTAACACGATAATTGGTTAGCGCGAATATAGTTTAATTTAAACAAATGCGTTTTTGTCTCGAGCCACTAAATATCAATTTTCACAAAAACATTCAAAGTTTAGACAAAGTGATGGGCACGAAATTAATAACCTTTACACAACAACCAAATCCTATCTGTAATAGAAATTGAAAAAAAAAGAAATTGTCTTTGTTTGTTTATTTTTTTTTTTTTTGCTTAGGCCGGTATTACATTATCACATTTGAGGAGTGTCTGATCAAAAGTGGCTATTTACGATATTCGAAAAATATTTTGTAATGATCTGGCAGATGCCAAAATGATGCCAAAATGTTGTAATGAACAGCCAGATGGCTGTTTTAAACGCACATTTAAAGATTACTTTTTTATAGCTTGTTTTGACTGTTTCTGATTTTAGGGACATTTTTGATAGAGAAATAGCCACTTTTGGTTCATTCTGATATCGAAAAAAATTATAGAAAAAAAATAATTACATGTTGAAAAATGTAAATAGCTACTTTTGATCAGACACTCCTCATTTATATAACTATATAACTATAATTATATTTTTTTACGAAGAAAATACTGTTATATTTAGGTTCAAGAAGCTAAATATAACAGTATTTTATCTGTAGAAAAATATAATTATTAAAATGTGATAATGTAACATCCGCATTAGGTCGACTAGCATTTATAGCTGTATATGACCTACTATTATTATTTAAATAACGGTTATTCCAGAATCTTCTCGAAAGAAGCCATGGACATCCCCGAATATAATTTTAATCTCACTGAGTCACAAATTTGTGTTACCTTCGCACTGCACGAATATTATGGGCCTTATACGATTATACATATAATAAACATTTTCAACTGTTAGTTATATCGTGAAAATTGTTTCGTCTATATAAAAATGCTCCTTTCATGCAGTTGTTCTGAATTTTAATAAATTTAAAAAACCACATACCTTGCTTAGGGTTATTGCCACAGAATTGGTAATTTCCTACTTAACATTTTTATAAAAATTATTATGTACAATGTACATATTATTATAATAATGTACAATGTAAAAGTTGATTCAATTTTATAAATAAATTTGCACAAATTCAACATTATAATAGTTCATTTTATTCAAAATGTTTATTTTGATAAATGATTTTTGTGTGAGTGATCTTGATCATATTCAATATAAATGATCTGTTCTGCTCAAGTCGGAAAAAATACATTCATAACAGAAAACTGCAAATAATTATTCTAACTTTTCATTTCTTCAAATAGCAAAGAAACAAATAAAGAATGCTTTAAGGCACATATGTTACTTAAAAATGATATGCCTAGGTATTCAAATTGTTATCAATTCAAATTTTAATCAAACTTATTATCCTTTTATTATTGTATTTATTTCTTGCACCTAGGAAAACGCATCAGAAAGCATTTCAAAAGCAAGAAAAATATTATGTAACATCCAAATCAAATGGGTGAATGACCTGAACCTTCATCCGTCCCTTAAAAAAGCACCACTAAAATTCCTTTGTGCAAAAATTACCAAAATAAATTCATCAGTAAATTTACGCTAAGCAAATTAAAAATTCACTTTTATTTTTAATTTTATTTATTAAAACGAAAGATAACGCAGTAATTTAATAAGATATTTCAAAAATAAAATTAGATTTAGGTCAAAATGAAGCGAGGGACGGATGAAGGTTAAAAAAAAAAATCATCAACAAACTCTTTTTCACAAAAAAATATATATTATTTCAAAATTTGGTTTAGTTTAAAGAAGATTTCAAATATAAAATACGTATGTGTATGTATGTATTTAATACAAAATAGGTATATATACATAATATGATCACTGATCGTCTGCACGTGCATCATACATACTCGAAAATATACAAAAATATACAAACAAAATTACCAAACTAATGACCTTTTCTGTGTTTCATTCATGAATTTTTTTTTTACTACTATTTTGTTATTTTTTGTTTTGTATTTTTTTGAAGAATGCCCTATAGGGAGTTATTTATTCCTATAGGGAGTTATTTATTTATTTATCGTGTAGTATAATTTTTTATGATTGCCAAAAATTTGCAAGATGGCCCCCGATTTTTTTACAAGGAGATACAGCAGTTTTTGCATATTATTATTATTTTTTTTTATCAGTTCGCATAACTTTGTTTGTTTTGAATAAAAAAATTATTTCAAACAGTAATTAGGCGTAGATTAGCCCAAATATGCTAATTATATTTGATTTGCACACTTTCGTCATGTATTTCCGGTTTATATATATCCGGAAAATATATATGTGTATTGTGTACATTTGGAGTTATTAGGGTTACAGTTCAAATAATTCCAAACAATTTATGGAAAATGTGCCACTACTTCAAGTGGACGTGTCAAAAGCACCAGATTACCGCGGTACAGCAGTTAGCTCACCGGTAAGCATCAAAACATCCTATAGGGAGTTATTTATTTATTTATCGTGTAGTATAATTTTTTATGATTGCCAAAAATTTGCAAGATGGCCCCCGATTTTTTTACAAGGAGATACAGCAGTTTTTGCATATTATTATTATTTTTTTTTATCAGTTCGCATAACTTTGTTTGTTTTGAATAAAAAAATTATTTCAAACAGTAATTAGGCGTAGATTAGCCCAAATATGCTAATTATATTTGATTTGCACACTTTCGTCATGTATTTCCGGTTTATATATATCCGGAAAATATATATGTGTATTGTGTACATTTGGAGTTATTAGGGTTACAGTTCAAATAATTCCAAACAATTTATGGAAAATGTGCCACTACTTCAAGTGGACGTGTCAAAAGCACCAGATTACCGCGGTACAGCAGTTAGCTCACCGGTAAGCATCAAAACATCCTATAGGGAGTTATTTATTTATTTATCGTGTAGTATAATTTTTTATGATTGCCAAAAATTTGCAAGATGGCCCCCGATTTTTTTACAAGGAGATACAGCAGTTTTTGCATATTATTATTATTTTTTTTTATCAGTTCGCATAACTTTGTTTGTTTTGAATAAAAAAATTATTTCAAACAGTAATTAGGCGTAGATTAGCCCAAATATGCTAATTATATTTGATTTGCACACTTTCGTCATGTATTTCCGGTTTATATATATCCGGAAAATATATATGTGTATTGTGTACATTTGGAGTTATTAGGGTTACAGTTCAAATAATTCCAAACAATTTATGGAAAATGTGCCACTACTTCAAGTGGACGTGTCAAAAGCACCAGATTACCGCGGTACAGCAGTTAGCTCACCGGTAAGCATCAAAACATCCTATAGGGAGTTATTTATTTATTTATCGTGTAGTATAATTTTTTATGATTGCCAAAAATTTGCAAGATGGCCCCCGATTTTTTTACAAGGAGATACAGCAGTTTTTGCATATTATTATTATTTTTTTTTATCAGTTCGCATAACTTTGTTTGTTTTGAATAAAAAAATTATTTCAAACAGTAATTAGGCGTAGATTAGCCCAAATATGCTAATTATATTTGATTTGCACACTTTCGTCATGTATTTCCGGTTTATATATATCCGGAAAATATATATGTGTATTGTGTACATTTGGAGTTATTAGGGTTACAGTTCAAATAATTCCAAACAATTTATGGAAAATGTGCCACTACTTCAAGTGGACGTGTCAAAAGCACCAGATTACCGCGGTACAGCAGTTAGCTCACCGGTAAGCATCAAAACATCCTATAGGGAGTTATTTATTTATTTATCGTGTAGTATAATTTTTTATGATTGCCAAAAATTTGCAAGATGGCCCCCGATTTTTTTACAAGGAGATACAGCAGTTTTTGCATATTATTATTATTTTTTTTTATCAGTTCGCATAACTTTGTTTGTTTTGAATAAAAAAATTATTTCAAACAGTAATTAGGCGTAGATTAGCCCAAATATGCTAATTATATTTGATTTGCACACTTTCGTCATGTATTTCCGGTTTATATATATCCGGAAAATATATATGTGTATTGTGTACATTTGGAGTTATTAGGGTTACAGTTCAAATAATTCCAAACAATTTATGGAAAATGTGCCACTACTTCAAGTGGACGTGTCAAAAGCACCAGATTACCGCGGTACAGCAGTTAGCTCACCGGTAAGCATCAAAACATCCTATAGGGAGTTATTTATTTATTTATCGTGTAGTATAATTTTTTATGATTGCCAAAAATTTGCAAGATGGCCCCCGATTTTTTTACAAGGAGATACAGCAGTTTTTGCATATTATTATTATTTTTTTTTATCAGTTCGCATAACTTTGTTTGTTTTGAATAAAAAAATTATTTCAAACAGTAATTAGGCGTAGATTAGCCCAAATATGCTAATTATATTTGATTTGCACACTTTCGTCATGTATTTCCGGTTTATATATATCCGGAAAATATATATGTGTATTGTGTACATTTGGAGTTATTAGGGTTACAGTTCAAATAATTCCAAACAATTTATGGAAAATGTGCCACTACTTCAAGTGGACGTGTCAAAAGCACCAGATTACCGCGGTACAGCAGTTAGCTCACCGGTAAGCATCAAAACATCCTATAGGGAGTTATTTATTTATTTATCGTGTAGTATAATTTTTTATGATTGCCAAAAATTTGCAAGATGGCCCCCGATTTTTTTACAAGGAGATACAGCAGTTTTTGCATATTATTATTATTTTTTTTTATCAGTTCGCATAACTTTGTTTGTTTTGAATAAAAAAATTATTTCAAACAGTAATTAGGCGTAGATTAGCCCAAATATGCTAATTATATTTGATTTGCACACTTTCGTCATGTATTTCCGGTTTATATATATCCGGAAAATATATATGTGTATTGTGTACATTTGGAGTTATTAGGGTTACAGTTCAAATAATTCCAAACAATTTATGGAAAATGTGCCACTACTTCAAGTGGACGTGTCAAAAGCACCAGATTACCGCGGTACAGCAGTTAGCTCACCGGTAAGCATCAAAACATCCTATAGGGAGTTATTTATTTATTTATCGTGTAGTATAATTTTTTATGATTGCCAAAAATTTGCAAGATGGCCCCCGATTTTTTTACAAGGAGATACAGCAGTTTTTGCATATTATTATTATTTTTTTTTATCAGTTCGCATAACTTTGTTTGTTTTGAATAAAAAAATTATTTCAAACAGTAATTAGGCGTAGATTAGCCCAAATATGCTAATTATATTTGATTTGCACACTTTCGTCATGTATTTCCGGTTTATATATATCCGGAAAATATATATGTGTATTGTGTACATTTGGAGTTATTAGGGTTACAGTTCAAATAATTCCAAACAATTTATGGAAAATGTGCCACTACTTCAAGTGGACGTGTCAAAAGCACCAGATTACCGCGGTACAGCAGTTAGCTCACCGGTAAGCATCAAAACATCCTATAGGGAGTTATTTATTTATTTATCGTGTAGTATAATTTTTTATGATTGCCAAAAATTTGCAAGATGGCCCCCGATTTTTTTACAAGGAGATACAGCAGTTTTTGCATATTATTATTATTTTTTTTTATCAGTTCGCATAACTTTGTTTGTTTTGAATAAAAAAATTATTTCAAACAGTAATTAGGCGTAGATTAGCCCAAATATGCTAATTATATTTGATTTGCACACTTTCGTCATGTATTTCCGGTTTATATATATCCGGAAAATATATATGTGTATTGTGTACATTTGGAGTTATTAGGGTTACAGTTCAAATAATTCCAAACAATTTATGGAAAATGTGCCACTACTTCAAGTGGACGTGTCAAAAGCACCAGATTACCGCGGTACAGCAGTTAGCTCACCGGTAAGCATCAAAACATCCTATAGGGAGTTATTTATTTATTTATCGTGTAGTATAATTTTTTATGATTGCCAAAAATTTGCAAGATGGCCCCCGATTTTTTTACAAGGAGATACAGCAGTTTTTGCATATTATTATTATTTTTTTTTATCAGTTCGCATAACTTTGTTTGTTTTGAATAAAAAAATTATTTCAAACAGTAATTAGGCGTAGATTAGCCCAAATATGCTAATTATATTTGATTTGCACACTTTCGTCATGTATTTCCGGTTTATATATATCCGGAAAATATATATGTGTATTGTGTACATTTGGAGTTATTAGGGTTACAGTTCAAATAATTCCAAACAATTTATGGAAAATGTGCCACTACTTCAAGTGGACGTGTCAAAAGCACCAGATTACCGCGGTACAGCAGTTAGCTCACCGGTAAGCATCAAAACATCCTATAGGGAGTTATTTATTTATTTATCGTGTAGTATAATTTTTTATGATTGCCAAAAATTTGCAAGATGGCCCCCGATTTTTTTACAAGGAGATACAGCAGTTTTTGCATATTATTATTATTTTTTTTTATCAGTTCGCATAACTTTGTTTGTTTTGAATAAAAAAATTATTTCAAACAGTAATTAGGCGTAGATTAGCCCAAATATGCTAATTATATTTGATTTGCACACTTTCGTCATGTATTTCCGGTTTATATATATCCGGAAAATATATATGTGTATTGTGTACATTTGGAGTTATTAGGGTTACAGTTCAAATAATTCCAAACAATTTATGGAAAATGTGCCACTACTTCAAGTGGACGTGTCAAAAGCACCAGATTACCGCGGTACAGCAGTTAGCTCACCGGTAAGCATCAAAACATCCTATAGGGAGTTATTTATTTATTTATCGTGTAGTATAATTTTTTATGATTGCCAAAAATTTGCAAGATGGCCCCCGATTTTTTTACAAGGAGATACAGCAGTTTTTGCATATTATTATTATTTTTTTTTATCAGTTCGCATAACTTTGTTTGTTTTGAATAAAAAAATTATTTCAAACAGTAATTAGGCGTAGATTAGCCCAAATATGCTAATTATATTTGATTTGCACACTTTCGTCATGTATTTCCGGTTTATATATATCCGGAAAATATATATGTGTATTGTGTACATTTGGAGTTATTAGGGTTACAGTTCAAATAATTCCAAACAATTTATGGAAAATGTGCCACTACTTCAAGTGGACGTGTCAAAAGCACCAGATTACCGCGGTACAGCAGTTAGCTCACCGGTAAGCATCAAAACATCCTATAGGGAGTTATTTATTTATTTATCGTGTAGTATAATTTTTTATGATTGCCAAAAATTTGCAAGATGGCCCCCGATTTTTTTACAAGGAGATACAGCAGTTTTTGCATATTATTATTATTTTTTTTTATCAGTTCGCATAACTTTGTTTGTTTTGAATAAAAAAATTATTTCAAACAGTAATTAGGCGTAGATTAGCCCAAATATGCTAATTATATTTGATTTGCACACTTTCGTCATGTATTTCCGGTTTATATATATCCGGAAAATATATATGTGTATTGTGTACATTTGGAGTTATTAGGGTTACAGTTCAAATAATTCCAAACAATTTATGGAAAATGTGCCACTACTTCAAGTGGACGTGTCAAAAGCACCAGATTACCGCGGTACAGCAGTTAGCTCACCGGTAAGCATCAAAACATCCTATAGGGAGTTATTTATTTATTTATCGTGTAGTATAATTTTTTATGATTGCCAAAAATTTGCAAGATGGCCCCCGATTTTTTTACAAGGAGATACAGCAGTTTTTGCATATTATTATTATTTTTTTTTATCAGTTCGCATAACTTTGTTTGTTTTGAATAAAAAAATTATTTCAAACAGTAATTAGGCGTAGATTAGCCCAAATATGCTAATTATATTTGATTTGCACACTTTCGTCATGTATTTCCGGTTTATATATATCCGGAAAATATATATGTGTATTGTGTACATTTGGAGTTATTAGGGTTACAGTTCAAATAATTCCAAACAATTTATGGAAAATGTGCCACTACTTCAAGTGGACGTGTCAAAAGCACCAGATTACCGCGGTACAGCAGTTAGCTCACCGGTAAGCATCAAAACATCCTATAGGGAGTTATTTATTTATTTATCGTGTAGTATAATTTTTTATGATTGCCAAAAATTTGCAAGATGGCCCCCGATTTTTTTACAAGGAGATACAGCAGTTTTTGCATATTATTATTATTTTTTTTTATCAGTTCGCATAACTTTGTTTGTTTTGAATAAAAAAATTATTTCAAACAGTAATTAGGCGTAGATTAGCCCAAATATGCTAATTATATTTGATTTGCACACTTTCGTCATGTATTTCCGGTTTATATATATCCGGAAAATATATATGTGTATTGTGTACATTTGGAGTTATTAGGGTTACAGTTCAAATAATTCCAAACAATTTATGGAAAATGTGCCACTACTTCAAGTGGACGTGTCAAAAGCACCAGATTACCGCGGTACAGCAGTTAGCTCACCGGTAAGCATCAAAACATCCTATAGGGAGTTATTTATTTATTTATCGTGTAGTATAATTTTTTATGATTGCCAAAAATTTGCAAGATGGCCCCCGATTTTTTTACAAGGAGATACAGCAGTTTTTGCATATTATTATTATTTTTTTTTATCAGTTCGCATAACTTTGTTTGTTTTGAATAAAAAAATTATTTCAAACAGTAATTAGGCGTAGATTAGCCCAAATATGCTAATTATATTTGATTTGCACACTTTCGTCATGTATTTCCGGTTTATATATATCCGGAAAATATATATGTGTATTGTGTACATTTGGAGTTATTAGGGTTACAGTTCAAATAATTCCAAACAATTTATGGAAAATGTGCCACTACTTCAAGTGGACGTGTCAAAAGCACCAGATTACCGCGGTACAGCAGTTAGCTCACCGGTAAGCATCAAAACATCCTATAGGGAGTTATTTATTTATTTATCGTGTAGTATAATTTTTTATGATTGCCAAAAATTTGCAAGATGGCCCCCGATTTTTTTACAAGGAGATACAGCAGTTTTTGCATATTATTATTATTTTTTTTTATCAGTTCGCATAACTTTGTTTGTTTTGAATAAAAAAATTATTTCAAACAGTAATTAGGCGTAGATTAGCCCAAATATGCTAATTATATTTGATTTGCACACTTTCGTCATGTATTTCCGGTTTATATATATCCGGAAAATATATATGTGTATTGTGTACATTTGGAGTTATTAGGGTTACAGTTCAAATAATTCCAAACAATTTATGGAAAATGTGCCACTACTTCAAGTGGACGTGTCAAAAGCACCAGATTACCGCGGTACAGCAGTTAGCTCACCGGTAAGCATCAAAACATCCTATAGGGAGTTATTTATTTATTTATCGTGTAGTATAATTTTTTATGATTGCCAAAAATTTGCAAGATGGCCCCCGATTTTTTTACAAGGAGATACAGCAGTTTTTGCATATTATTATTATTTTTTTTTATCAGTTCGCATAACTTTGTTTGTTTTGAATAAAAAAATTATTTCAAACAGTAATTAGGCGTAGATTAGCCCAAATATGCTAATTATATTTGATTTGCACACTTTCGTCATGTATTTCCGGTTTATATATATCCGGAAAATATATATGTGTATTGTGTACATTTGGAGTTATTAGGGTTACAGTTCAAATAATTCCAAACAATTTATGGAAAATGTGCCACTACTTCAAGTGGACGTGTCAAAAGCACCAGATTACCGCGGTACAGCAGTTAGCTCACCGGTAAGCATCAAAACATCCTATAGGGAGTTATTTATTTATTTATCGTGTAGTATAATTTTTTATGATTGCCAAAAATTTGCAAGATGGCCCCCGATTTTTTTACAAGGAGATACAGCAGTTTTTGCATATTATTATTATTTTTTTTTATCAGTTCGCATAACTTTGTTTGTTTTGAATAAAAAAATTATTTCAAACAGTAATTAGGCGTAGATTAGCCCAAATATGCTAATTATATTTGATTTGCACACTTTCGTCATGTATTTCCGGTTTATATATATCCGGAAAATATATATGTGTATTGTGTACATTTGGAGTTATTAGGGTTACAGTTCAAATAATTCCAAACAATTTATGGAAAATGTGCCACTACTTCAAGTGGACGTGTCAAAAGCACCAGATTACCGCGGTACAGCAGTTAGCTCACCGGTAAGCATCAAAACATCCTATAGGGAGTTATTTATTTATTTATCGTGTAGTATAATTTTTTATGATTGCCAAAAATTTGCAAGATGGCCCCCGATTTTTTTACAAGGAGATACAGCAGTTTTTGCATATTATTATTATTTTTTTTTATCAGTTCGCATAACTTTGTTTGTTTTGAATAAAAAAATTATTTCAAACAGTAATTAGGCGTAGATTAGCCCAAATATGCTAATTATATTTGATTTGCACACTTTCGTCATGTATTTCCGGTTTATATATATCCGGAAAATATATATGTGTATTGTGTACATTTGGAGTTATTAGGGTTACAGTTCAAATAATTCCAAACAATTTATGGAAAATGTGCCACTACTTCAAGTGGACGTGTCAAAAGCACCAGATTACCGCGGTACAGCAGTTAGCTCACCGGTAAGCATCAAAACATCCTATAGGGAGTTATTTATTTATTTATCGTGTAGTATAATTTTTTATGATTGCCAAAAATTTGCAAGATGGCCCCCGATTTTTTTACAAGGAGATACAGCAGTTTTTGCATATTATTATTATTTTTTTTTATCAGTTCGCATAACTTTGTTTGTTTTGAATAAAAAAATTATTTCAAACAGTAATTAGGCGTAGATTAGCCCAAATATGCTAATTATATTTGATTTGCACACTTTCGTCATGTATTTCCGGTTTATATATATCCGGAAAATATATATGTGTATTGTGTACATTTGGAGTTATTAGGGTTACAGTTCAAATAATTCCAAACAATTTATGGAAAATGTGCCACTACTTCAAGTGGACGTGTCAAAAGCACCAGATTACCGCGGTACAGCAGTTAGCTCACCGGTAAGCATCAAAACATCCTATAGGGAGTTATTTATTTATTTATCGTGTAGTATAATTTTTTATGATTGCCAAAAATTTGCAAGATGGCCCCCGATTTTTTTACAAGGAGATACAGCAGTTTTTGCATATTATTATTATTTTTTTTTATCAGTTCGCATAACTTTGTTTGTTTTGAATAAAAAAATTATTTCAAACAGTAATTAGGCGTAGATTAGCCCAAATATGCTAATTATATTTGATTTGCACACTTTCGTCATGTATTTCCGGTTTATATATATCCGGAAAATATATATGTGTATTGTGTACATTTGGAGTTATTAGGGTTACAGTTCAAATAATTCCAAACAATTTATGGAAAATGTGCCACTACTTCAAGTGGACGTGTCAAAAGCACCAGATTACCGCGGTACAGCAGTTAGCTCACCGGTAAGCATCAAAACATCCTATAGGGAGTTATTTATTTATTTATCGTGTAGTATAATTTTTTATGATTGCCAAAAATTTGCAAGATGGCCCCCGATTTTTTTACAAGGAGATACAGCAGTTTTTGCATATTATTATTATTTTTTTTTATCAGTTCGCATAACTTTGTTTGTTTTGAATAAAAAAATTATTTCAAACAGTAATTAGGCGTAGATTAGCCCAAATATGCTAATTATATTTGATTTGCACACTTTCGTCATGTATTTCCGGTTTATATATATCCGGAAAATATATATGTGTATTGTGTACATTTGGAGTTATTAGGGTTACAGTTCAAATAATTCCAAACAATTTATGGAAAATGTGCCACTACTTCAAGTGGACGTGTCAAAAGCACCAGATTACCGCGGTACAGCAGTTAGCTCACCGGTAAGCATCAAAACATCCTATAGGGAGTTATTTATTTATTTATCGTGTAGTATAATTTTTTATGATTGCCAAAAATTTGCAAGATGGCCCCCGATTTTTTTACAAGGAGATACAGCAGTTTTTGCATATTATTATTATTTTTTTTTATCAGTTCGCATAACTTTGTTTGTTTTGAATAAAAAAATTATTTCAAACAGTAATTAGGCGTAGATTAGCCCAAATATGCTAATTATATTTGATTTGCACACTTTCGTCATGTATTTCCGGTTTATATATATCCGGAAAATATATATGTGTATTGTGTACATTTGGAGTTATTAGGGTTACAGTTCAAATAATTCCAAACAATTTATGGAAAATGTGCCACTACTTCAAGTGGACGTGTCAAAAGCACCAGATTACCGCGGTACAGCAGTTAGCTCACCGGTAAGCATCAAAACATCCTATAGGGAGTTATTTATTTATTTATCGTGTAGTATAATTTTTTATGATTGCCAAAAATTTGCAAGATGGCCCCCGATTTTTTTACAAGGAGATACAGCAGTTTTTGCATATTATTATTATTTTTTTTTATCAGTTCGCATAACTTTGTTTGTTTTGAATAAAAAAATTATTTCAAACAGTAATTAGGCGTAGATTAGCCCAAATATGCTAATTATATTTGATTTGCACACTTTCGTCATGTATTTCCGGTTTATATATATCCGGAAAATATATATGTGTATTGTGTACATTTGGAGTTATTAGGGTTACAGTTCAAATAATTCCAAACAATTTATGGAAAATGTGCCACTACTTCAAGTGGACGTGTCAAAAGCACCAGATTACCGCGGTACAGCAGTTAGCTCACCGGTAAGCATCAAAACATCCTATAGGGAGTTATTTATTTATTTATCGTGTAGTATAATTTTTTATGATTGCCAAAAATTTGCAAGATGGCCCCCGATTTTTTTACAAGGAGATACAGCAGTTTTTGCATATTATTATTATTTTTTTTTATCAGTTCGCATAACTTTGTTTGTTTTGAATAAAAAAATTATTTCAAACAGTAATTAGGCGTAGATTAGCCCAAATATGCTAATTATATTTGATTTGCACACTTTCGTCATGTATTTCCGGTTTATATATATCCGGAAAATATATATGTGTATTGTGTACATTTGGAGTTATTAGGGTTACAGTTCAAATAATTCCAAACAATTTATGGAAAATGTGCCACTACTTCAAGTGGACGTGTCAAAAGCACCAGATTACCGCGGTACAGCAGTTAGCTCACCGGTAAGCATCAAAACATCCTATAGGGAGTTATTTATTTATTTATCGTGTAGTATAATTTTTTATGATTGCCAAAAATTTGCAAGATGGCCCCCGATTTTTTTACAAGGAGATACAGCAGTTTTTGCATATTATTATTATTTTTTTTTATCAGTTCGCATAACTTTGTTTGTTTTGAATAAAAAAATTATTTCAAACAGTAATTAGGCGTAGATTAGCCCAAATATGCTAATTATATTTGATTTGCACACTTTCGTCATGTATTTCCGGTTTATATATATCCGGAAAATATATATGTGTATTGTGTACATTTGGAGTTATTAGGGTTACAGTTCAAATAATTCCAAACAATTTATGGACAATGTGCCACTACTTCAAGTGGACGTGTCAAAAGCACCAGATTACCGCGGTACAGCAGTTAGCTCACCGGTAAGCATCAAAACATCCTATAGGGAGTTATTTATTTATTTATCGTGTAGTATAATTTTTTATGATTGCCAAAAATTTGCAAGATGGCCCCCGATTTTTTTACAAGGAGATACAGCAGTTTTTGCATATTATTATTATTTTTTTTTATCAGTTCGCATAACTTTGTTTGTTTTGAATAAAAAAATTATTTCAAACAGTAATTAGGCGTAGATTAGCCCAAATATGCTAATTATATTTGATTTGCACACTTTCGTCATGTATTTCCGGTTTATATATATCCGGAAAATATATATGTGTATTGTGTACATTTGGAGTTATTAGGGTTACAGTTCAAATAATTCCAAACAATTTATGGAAAATGTGCCACTACTTCAAGTGGACGTGTCAAAAGCACCAGATTACCGCGGTACAGCAGTTAGCTCACCGGTAAGCATCAAAACATCCTATAGGGAGTTATTTATTTATTTATCGTGTAGTATAATTTTTTATGATTGCCAAAAATTTGCAAGATGGCCCCCGATTTTTTTACAAGGAGATACAGCAGTTTTTGCATATTATTATTATTTTTTTTTATCAGTTCGCATAACTTTGTTTGTTTTGAATAAAAAAATTATTTCAAACAGTAATTAGGCGTAGATTAGCCCAAATATGCTAATTATATTTGATTTGCACACTTTCGTCATGTATTTCCGGTTTATATATATCCGGAAAATATATATGTGTATTGTGTACATTTGGAGTTATTAGGGTTACAGTTCAAATAATTCCAAACAATTTATGGAAAATGTGCCACTACTTCAAGTGGACGTGTCAAAAGCACCAGATTACCGCGGTACAGCAGTTAGCTCACCGGTAAGCATCAAAACATCCTATAGGGAGTTATTTATTTATTTATCGTGTAGTATAATTTTTTATGATTGCCAAAAATTTGCAAGATGGCCCCCGATTTTTTTACAAGGAGATACAGCAGTTTTTGCATATTATTATTATTTTTTTTTATCAGTTCGCATAACTTTGTTTGTTTTGAATAAAAAAATTATTTCAAACAGTAATTAGGCGTAGATTAGCCCAAATATGCTAATTATATTTGATTTGCACACTTTCGTCATGTATTTCCGGTTTATATATATCCGGAAAATATATATGTGTATTGTGTACATTTGGAGTTATTAGGGTTACAGTTCAAATAATTCCAAACAATTTATGGAAAATGTGCCACTACTTCAAGTGGACGTGTCAAAAGCACCAGATTACCGCGGTACAGCAGTTAGCTCACCGGTAAGCATCAAAACATCCTATAGGGAGTTATTTATTTATTTATCGTGTAGTATAATTTTTTATGATTGCCAAAAATTTGCAAGATGGCCCCCGATTTTTTTACAAGGAGATACAGCAGTTTTTGCATATTATTATTATTTTTTTTTATCAGTTCGCATAACTTTGTTTGTTTTGAATAAAAAAATTATTTCAAACAGTAATTAGGCGTAGATTAGCCCAAATATGCTAATTATATTTGATTTGCACACTTTCGTCATGTATTTCCGGTTTATATATATCCGGAAAATATATATGTGTATTGTGTACATTTGGAGTTATTAGGGTTACAGTTCAAATAATTCCAAACAATTTATGGAAAATGTGCCACTACTTCAAGTGGACGTGTCAAAAGCACCAGATTACCGCGGTACAGCAGTTAGCTCACCGGTAAGCATCAAAACATCCTATAGGGAGTTATTTATTTATTTATCGTGTAGTATAATTTTTTATGATTGCCAAAAATTTGCAAGATGGCCCCCGATTTTTTTACAAGGAGATACAGCAGTTTTTGCATATTATTATTATTTTTTTTTATCAGTTCGCATAACTTTGTTTGTTTTGAATAAAAAAATTATTTCAAACAGTAATTAGGCGTAGATTAGCCCAAATATGCTAATTATATTTGATTTGCACACTTTCGTCATGTATTTCCGGTTTATATATATCCGGAAAATATATATGTGTATTGTGTACATTTGGAGTTATTAGGGTTACAGTTCAAATAATTCCAAACAATTTATGGAAAATGTGCCACTACTTCAAGTGGACGTGTCAAAAGCACCAGATTACCGCGGTACAGCAGTTAGCTCACCGGTAAGCATCAAAACATCCTATAGGGAGTTATTTATTTATTTATCGTGTAGTATAATTTTTTATGATTGCCAAAAATTTGCAAGATGGCCCCCGATTTTTTTACAAGGAGATACAGCAGTTTTTGCATATTATTATTATTTTTTTTTATCAGTTCGCATAACTTTGTTTGTTTTGAATAAAAAAATTATTTCAAACAGTAATTAGGCGTAGATTAGCCCAAATATGCTAATTATATTTGATTTGCACACTTTCGTCATGTATTTCCGGTTTATATATATCCGGAAAATATATATGTGTATTGTGTACATTTGGAGTTATTAGGGTTACAGTTCAAATAATTCCAAACAATTTATGGAAAATGTGCCACTACTTCAAGTGGACGTGTCAAAAGCACCAGATTACCGCGGTACAGCAGTTAGCTCACCGGTAAGCATCAAAACATCCTATAGGGAGTTATTTATTTATTTATCGTGTAGTATAATTTTTTATGATTGCCAAAAATTTGCAAGATGGCCCCCGATTTTTTTACAAGGAGATACAGCAGTTTTTGCATATTATTATTATTTTAAACTTAAGCTAATTCAAAGAAAATGATTTATTTTAAATATATCAATTATTTATAATCATTTATGAATATAAAGCCAAATTGTAAACGACATAGTTACGGGTGGAGTAGTGTGAATAGGGAATATCAGCCATCATACTGATCCCTAAAACATTCTCTAATCATAGATTGGTAGTATAAATAATATTAAGGTTAAATGTAATATACGATCTTATTATGTTCACATATAAGTCAAAGTTGTATATTAAATGTAACATGTTTTGACGATAAAGACAATATTTATGTATTGTTTATGTATGTAATTTTGACGATAAAGAATTAATATGTATGTATTGTTAAGAAATATCAAACTGTAACTTGTTAAAACTTCTTAAATACAATTATATTTTCAATATTAGAGAAAATAATTTATTTTATAGGTAATGTGTCAATTATTAATAATCATTTATGAATATAAAGCCAAATTGTAAACGACATAGTTACGGGTGGAGTAGTGTGAATAGGGAATATCAGCCATCATACTGATACCTAAAACATGCTCTAATCATAGATTGGTCGTA
Organism: Tipula helvola; assembly: GCA_963556165.1. Classification (NCBI taxonomy): domain Eukaryota; kingdom Metazoa; phylum Arthropoda; class Insecta; order Diptera; family Tipulidae; genus Tipula; species Tipula helvola. Next base: position 17,710,119 of record OY744484.1, read on the forward strand.
TAAATAATAATAATGTTAAATGTAATATACGATCTTATTATGTTCACATATAAGTCAAAGTTGTATATAAAATGTAACATGTTTAAAATGAAACAAAAGATATTGACATACATAATTGCGACCTAACATAATATTCCTGTAGTCAACGACCATACCATGTTTACGTACCGGTTCTCGTCCGATCACCGAAGTCAAACAACATTGGGCATAGTTAGTACTTAGATGGTTGACTGCTTGGGAACACTATGTGTTGTTGGTATTTTTTCCATTTAAATCCGATGGTTTCATTTTTTATGTTGTGCTCTTTACTTTAACATGAAAATCACAAAGCGAGAACAAAAATTTGGATTATAAAAATAAATGTTTTTTATTTTTTATGATAAAAATAATTTTGTATTAGATTTATTAACACATTTAATAAATTCATATGGTTAATTATAAGCAAATCGATAAATAAATAATGAATTTTGAATTTTTCAAAAAAAAAAAAAATCCGATGGTTTCATGATAAAAATAATTATGTATTAGATTTATTAACACATTTAATAAATTCATGTGGTTAATTATAAGCAAATCGATAATAAATAATGAATTTTGAATTTTTCAAAAAAAAAAAAAAAAAATCCGATGGTTTCATTTTTTATGTTGTGCTTACTTTAACATGAAAATCACAAAGCGAGAACAAAAATTTGGATTACAAAAAAAAAAAATTTTTATTTTTTATGATAAAAATAATTTTGTATTAGATTTATTAACACATTTAATAAATTCATTTGGTTAATTATAAGCAAATTGATAAATAAATAATGAATTTTGAATTTTTCAAAAAAAAAAAAAAAATCCGATGGTTTCATTTTTTATGTTGTGCTCTTTACTTTAACATGAAAATCACAAAGCGAGAACAAAAATTAGGATTATAAAAAAAAAAAAAATTTTATTTTTTATGATAAAAATAATTTTGTATTAGATTTATTAACACATTTAATAAATTCATGTGGTTAATTATAAGCAAATCGATAAATAAATAATGAATTTTGAATTTTTCAAAAAAAAGGAAATCCGATGGATTCATTTTTTATGTTGTGCTCTTTACTTTAACATGAAAATCACAAAGCGAGAACAAAAATAAATTTGTGATTTTCATGTTAAAGTAAAGAGATCATTTATGAATATAAAGCCAAATTGTAAACGACATAGTTACGGGTGGAGTAGTGTGAATAGGGAATATCAGCCATCATACTGATACCTAAAACATGCTCTAATCATAGATTGGTCGTATAAATAATAATAATGTTAAATGTAATATACGATCTTATTATGTTCACATATAAGTCAAAGTTGTATATAAAATGTAACATGTTTAAAATGAAACAAAAGATATTGACATACATAATTGCGACCTAACATAATATTCCTGTAGTCAACGACCATACCATGTTTACGTACCGGTTCTCGTCCGATCACCGAAGTCAAACAACATTGGGCATAGTTAGTACTTAGATGGTTGACTGCTTGGGAACACTATGTGTTGTTGGTATTTTTTCTATTTAAATCCGATGGTTTCATTTTTTATGTTGTGCTCTTTACTTTAACATGAAAATCACAAAGCGAGAACAAAAATTTGGATTATAAAAAAAAAAAATTTTTATTTTTTATGATAAAAATAATTTTGTATTAGATTTATTAACACATTTAATAAATTCATGTGGTTAATTATAAGCAAATCGATAAATAAATAATGAATTTTGAATTTTTCAAAAAAAAAAAAAATCCGATGGTTTCATTTTTTATGTTGTGCTCTTTACTTTAACATGAAAATCACAAAGCGAGAACAAAAATTAGGATTATAAAAAAAAAAAATTTTTATTTTTTATGATAAAAATAATTTTGTATTAGATTTATTAACACATTTAATAAATTCATGTGGTTAATTATAAGCAAATCGATAAATAAATAATGAATTTTGAATTTTTCAAAAAAAAGAAAATCCGATGGATTCATTTTTTATGTTGTGCTCTTTACTTTAACATGAAAATCACAAAGCGAGAACAAAAATAAATTTGTGATTTTCATGTTAAAGTAAAGAGATCATTTATGAATATAAAGCCAAATTGTAAACGACATAGTTACGGGTGGAGTAGTGTGAATAGGGAATATCAGCCATCATACTGATACCTAAAACATGCTCTAATCATAGATTGGTCGTATAAATAATAATAATGTTAAATGTAATATACGATCTTATTATGTTCACATATAAGTCAAAGTTGTATATAAAATGTAACATGTTTAAAATGAAACAAAAGATATTGACATACATAATTGCGACCTAACATAATATTCCTGTAGTCAACGACCATACCATGTTTACGTACCGGTTCTCGTCCGATCACCGAAGTCAAACAACATTGGGCATAGTTAGTACTTAGATGGTTGACTGCTTGGGAACACTATGTGTTGTTGGTATTTTTTCCATTTAAATCCGATGGTTTCATTTTTTATGTTGTGCTCTTTACTTTAACATGAAAATCACAAAGCGAGAACAAAAATTTGGATTATAAAAAAAAAAAAAATTTATTTTTTATGATAAAAATAATTTTGTATTAGATTTATTAACACATTTAATAAATTCATGTGGTTAATTATAAGCAAATCGATAATAAATAATGAATTTTGAATTTTTCAAAAAAAAAAAAAAATTCGATGGTTTCATTTTTTATGTTGTGCTCTTTACTTTAACATGAAAATCACAAAGCGAGAACAAAAATTTGGATTATAAAAAAAAAAAATTTTTTATTTTTTATGATAAAAATAATTTTGTATTAGATTTATTAACACATTTAATAAATTCATGTGGTTAATTATAAGCAAATCGAT
>OY744484.1:17717995-17720495 GCA_963556165.1 Tipula helvola
ATGGCGCTCAAGTCAAATAAAAGGAACATTTGTAACGTTGGCGTACCTCGGAGCGTCGACCCAGCACAGCTCCCTCTTGGGTCATCACTATCACCAACGGAAAACTCCATGTCATCGCCGCCACAGGCACAGTCGTCACCTACTTCACCTAACCAGGAAACATCCATGTTGGCTCAATTTAGGTGTACCTTTTGTGACAGATCCTTCACCACCAAAAAAGGGTTGGGTGTACATGTTCGGCACGCACATCCAGATGAGGCTAATGAGCAAGTTAATATTGCTCGATCAAAACGGGTTTGGTCGGATGAGGAGTTAAGATTAATGGCCAGGGAAGAGGCTTTGGCTTCTACACAAGGAGTAAGGTTTATTAATAAACATCTTCAGGGCCTGACGAACGATCGCACGCTTGAGGCAATTAAATCAGCTAGACGCCGACAAGATTATAAGCATCTTGTAATGGCAGCGTGCCAGGACCTTGAAATTTCCTCATTTTCGAATAGTAATGAGGAGCCACGTGATAACCTTCCAAATACACCTGACCATATCACTTCAAACCAGGGGCCGGGCTTTTCGGAGTCACCGCCCGTTAACTGTAACCCAATTGATACTTCGACGTCTGTCAGCTGGAGTGTCATGTATGGTGATATACATAACGCGATAAGTAACCTTATCGATGTAGTCAGAAACACCAATGGCTATAAAGTGTCTTCACTGGTCTCGGCAGCTCAAAACTGCTTGACGGGGGTTGACGTATCAGAAAGTCTCCATACATGGTTACTCGAGGTGTTTCCATTGGCACCTTGCCGCAGACCAAATGCTACATCGGGACGTGTGGGCCGGACGGATATACCCTCATGGAGGAAGCGTCGGCGGGAGTATGCAAAAATGCAAGCATTATATATGAAGGATATGAGTGCAGCGGCCAAGTTAGCGTTGGACGGCTCCATTGATATGCGTGTTCCAGATTTGAACCGTATGTTAGAATATTGGGGCCCTGTTTTTGAAACACCTTCCACAAATATCGGCAGTACTGTTGATATCAGTGTGAACCAACGACAGAATACTGGCTCGGTTTGGCACCCAGTGACATGTGAGGAGGTCACTGCAGTAAAGATACCACTTTCATCAGCACCTGGTTTGGATGGAGTCACATCAAGGCAATGGAGAGCAGTGCCTGCTATTGTGAAAGCACTATTCTTCAATATCGTAATGGCCTCTGGTGGCTTTTCCAATAAACAGTTAGTAAGTCGCACAGTATTTGTACCAAAGAAGTCTGGCGCCGAAAATCCTGGCGATTTTAGACCCATCAGCGTTACTTCTGTTGTTGTTCGTCACCTACACAAAATATTGGCAGTGCGCTTGCGTGAAGCTAATATTGTTGACGAAAGGCAGAGATGCCTAGACGATGGTTGCGCTGAAAATATCTCAATGTTGGCTGCGTTGTTGGAGGACTCGAGGCGAGAACTTAGGGAGCTTCATATAGTTTCCCTGGATTTAGCTAAGGCCTTTGACAGTGTAGACCACTTTGCTATCTCTGATGCGTTGGTACAGCGCGGACTGCCGGAAAAGTTCATCAGGTATATAAATAAGGCCTACAGTAACAGCTCTACGGTATTACAAGTTGGTAGAGATCATTCCGATAACATTAAAGTGTTGAGGGGGGTCCGACAGGGTGATCCTTTGTCGTCTATCATATTTGCCCTTGTTGTTGATGATATTCTTGCTGTGGTGCCACGTGAGGTCGGTTATACCATCCAGGGAACCTTAATTAATGCGATTGCATATGCTGACGATCTTCTTATTGTCACTTCAACGGTGTCTGGCATGAAACTCTCCCTTTCAAGGGTTCAGGCGAGAGCGGAGTTAGCGGGGTTAACTTTGAATACATTAAAATGTTCAGCATTGTCCATCGTTCCTGCAGGCAAACAAAAGAAATATAAAATCCTCAATGAGCCGCAATTCCAACTGGCGGATGGTTCGTACTTAAAACAATTGGTCGCCTCGCAAGAGTGGCGGTACTTAGGTATCGACTTACGACCGATCGGACCCAAGAAAGCTAGCAGTGATTTAGTGCCGATGTTTGACAGGCTATCAAAAGCTCCGCTAAAACCACAACAGCGACTTCAAATAGTTCGTTGTTTCTTGATTCCGCGGTTTTATCATCAACTTGTCCTGGCTGGGGTAACCTTAGGGAAGCTAAAAGCCATGGATAAACAAGTTCGCCAGTACGTTCGTAAGTGGCTCAGACTTCCACATGATGTGCCGGTTGGTTTTTTTTCATGCCTCTATTAATGATGGGGGACTTGGTTTACCAGCATTCAACACCACAGTGCCCGCTTTAGTTTTTTCAAGGCTAAGCAACTTAGTGCACTCTTCCTCCACGGCTGTCCGGGCAATAGCCCAAACAAACTGGGTTAATGGCAGGCTCAATTGGAGCCAAAAAGCTCTCACCAGAGAGGGTGAGTTTCTTAACACCAAGGACAAAAGGGAGAAATGGTGG
>OY744484.1:17725495-17727995 GCA_963556165.1 Tipula helvola
ACAACATAAAAAATGAAACCATCGGATTTTTTTTTTTTTTTGAAAAATTTAAAATTCATTATTTATTTATCGATTTGCTTATAATTAACCACATGAATTTATTAAATGTGTTAATAAATCTAATACAAAATTATTTTTATCATAAAAAATAAATTTTTTTTTTTTTTTATAATCCAAATTTTTGTTCTCGCTTTGTGATTTTCATGTTAAAGTAAAGAGCACAACATAAAAAATGAAACCATCGGATTTTTTTTTTTTTTTTGAAAAATTCAAAATTCATTATTTATTATCGATTTGCTTATAATTAACCACATGAATTTATTAAATGTGTTAATAAATCTAATACATAATTATTTTTATCATAAAAAATAATTTTTTTTTTTTTTTTATAATCCAAATTTTTGTTCTCGCTTTGTGATTTTCATGTTAAAGTAAAGAGCACAACATAAAAAATGAAACCATCGGATTTTTTTTTTTTTTGAAAAATTCAAAATTCATTATTTATTTATCGATTTGCTTATAATTAACCACATGAATTTATTAAATGTGTTAATAAATCTAATACAAAATTATTTTTATCATAAAAAATAAAATTTTTTTTTTTTTTTATAATCCAAACTTTTGTTCTCGCTTTGTGATTTTCATGTTAAAGTAAAGAGCACAACATAAAAAATGAAACCATCGGATTTTTTTTTTTTTTTTTGAAAAATTCAAAATTCATTATTTATTTATCGATTTGCTTATAATTAACCACATGAATTTATTAAATGTGTTAATAAATCTAATACAAAATTATTTTTATCATAAAAAATAAAAAATTTTTTTTTTTTATAATCCAAATTTTTGTTCTCGCTTTGTGATTTTCATGTTAAAGTAAAGAGCACAACATAAAAAATGAAACCATCAAATTTTTTTTTTTTTTTTTAAATTTCAAAATTCATTATTTATTATCGATTTGCTTATAATTAACCACATGAATTTATTAAATGTGTTAATAAATCTAATACATAATTATTTTTTTCATAAAAAATAAAATTTTTTTTTTTTTATAATCCAAATTTTTGTTCTCGCTTTGTGATTTTCATGTTAAAGTAAAGAGCACAACATAAAAAATGAAACCATCGGATTTTTTTTTTTTTTGAAAAATTTAAAATTCATTATTTATTTATCGATTTGCTTATAATTAACCACATGAATTTATTAAATGTGTTAATAAATCTAATACATAATTATTTTTATCATAAAAAATAAATTTTTTTTTTTTTTTATAATCCAAATTTTTGTTCTCGCTTTGTGATTTTCATGTTAAAGTAAAGAGCACAACATAAAAAATGAAACCATCGGATTTTTTTTTTTTTGAAAAATTCAAAATTCATTATTTATTTATCGATTTGCTTATAATTAACCACATGAATTTATTAAATGTGTTAATAAATCTAATACAAAATTATTTTTATCATAAAAAATAAAAAACATTTTTTTTTTATAATCCAAATTTTTGTTCTCGCTTTGTGATTTTCATGTTAAAGTAAAGAGCACAACATAAAAAATGAAACTATCGGATTTTTCTTTTTTTTGAAAAATTCAAAATTCATTATTTATTTATCGATTTGCTTATAATTAACCACATGAATTTATTAAATGTGTTAATAAATCTAATACAAAATTATTTTTATCATAAAAAATAAAATTTTTTTTTTTTTTATAATCCAAATTTTTGTTCTCGCTTTGTGATTTTCATGTTAAAGTAAAGAGCACAACATAAAAAATGAAACCATCAAATTTTTTTTTTTTTTTTTTAAATTTCAAAATTCATTATTTATTATCGATTTGCTTATAATTAACCACATGAATTTATTAAATGTGTTAATAAATCTAATACATAATTATTTTTTTCATAAAAAATAAAATTTTTTTTTTTTTTATAATCCAAATTTTTGTTCTCGCTTTGTGATTTTCATGTTAAAGTAAAGAGCACAACATAAAAAATGAAACCATCGGATTTTTTTTTTTTTTTGAAAAATTTAAAATTCATTATTTATTTATCGATTTGCTTATAATTAACCACATGAATTTATTAAATGTGTTAATAAATCTAATACAAAATTATTTTTATCATAAAAAATAAAAAACATTTTTTTTTTATAATCCAAATTTTTGTTCTCGCTTTGTGATTTTCATGTTAAAGTAAAGAGCACAACATAAAAAATGAAACTATCGGATTTTTCTTTTTTTTGAAAAATTCAAAATTCATTATTTATTTATCGATTTGCTTATAATTAACCACATGAATTTATTAAATGTGTTAATAAATCTAATACAAAATTATTTTTATCATAAAAAATAATTTTTTTTTTTTTTTATATTCCAAATTTTTGTTCTCGCTTTGTGATTTTCATGTTAAAGTAAAGAGCACAACATAAAAAATGATACCATCGGATTTTTTTTTTTTTTGAAAAATTCAAAATTCATTATTTATTTATCGATTTGCTTATAATTA
>OY744484.1:17735495-17740495 GCA_963556165.1 Tipula helvola
TAGGAGGACACGTTGATACCTTCATTGTAGCGCGCGTGCAGCCCAGGACATCTAAGGGCATCACAGACCTGTTATTGCTCAATCTCATATTGCTAGACGCAATTTGTCTATTTAAGAAGCAAGTGTCTTATTAGGACAAACCACCAGGTATGACTCCACTTACAAACAACTCTTACGTATTAAAACCACACCTCGTTAGAAGCATAGTATAACAGAGGCAAAAATGTCTGCAAAGTTTCTACACCATAACCCTGCCGGCATCTAGTTAAGAAATTTGAGTCTCGTTCGTTATCGGAATTAACCAGACAAATCACTCCACGAACTAAGAACGGCCATGCACCACCACCTATAGATTCGAGAAAGAGCTATTAATCTGTCTTACTCATTTATGTTCGGACCTGGTAAGTTTCCCCGTGTTGAGTCAAATTAAGCCGCAGGCTCCACTCCTGGTGGTGCCCTTCCGTCAATTCCTTTAAGTTTCAACTTTGCAACCATACTTCCCCCGGAGCCCAAAAGCTTTGGTTTCCCGGAAAGCGACTGAAAGAGCCATATATGTAGCTCCATCCAATTGCTAGCTGGCATCGTTTATGGTTAGAACTAGGGCGGTATCTGATCGCCTTCGAACCTCTAACTTTCGTTCTTGATTAATGAAAACATCTTTGGCAAATGCTTTCGCTTATGTTAGTCTTACGACGGTCCACGAATTTCACCTCTCGCGCCGTAATACTAATGCCCCCAACTGCTTCTATTAATCATTACGTCTTGATCTAAAAACCAATTGAAAATAGAACAGACGTCTTATTCCATTATTCCATGCAGAGAATATTTAGGCACAAATGGCCTGCTTTAAGCACTCTAATTTGTTCAAAGTAATTGTACTGTTCTAGACCAGCACTCGGTAAAGAGCACTAATTTAGATTTATTACGCGGATAAACTTACGTTTAAGCCACTACAGTAATACGTCATAGCATCAAGATGATGTACGAACCCAGTTACGGTGTACCACCTGTGCTTGACACAAGTTCAACTACGAACGTTTTAACCGCAACAACTTTAATATACGCTATTGGAGCTGGAATTACCGCGGCTGCTGGCACCAGACTTGCCCTCCAATTGTTCCTTGTTAAAGGATTTAAAGTGTACTCATTCCAATTACAGGGCCTCGGATTGAGTCCTGTATTGTTATTTTTCGTCACTACCTCCCCGTGCTGGGATTGGGTAATTTACGCGCCTGCTGCCTTCCTTAGATGTGGTAGCCGTTTCTCAGGCTCCCTCTCCGGAATCGAACCCTGATTCCCCGTTACCCGTTGCAACCATGGTAGTCCTAGATACTACCATCAATAGTTGATAGGGCAGACATTTGAAAGATCTATCGCCGGTACTGGACCATGCGATCTACATGTTATTCAGATTCATCTTATTAACGACACAGTATATAAATATACCTTAATGTATCGATTGATTTTAATCTAATAAAAGCACACGTTCCTTGCGGTCCGTGATTATGTGCATGTATTAGCTCTAGAATTACCACAGTTATCCATGTAACTATGTATACGATCTAATAAATCATAACTGATATACTGAGCCTTTTGCGGTTTCACTGTTCGAGAGTGTGTACTTAGACATGCATGGCTTAATCTTTGAGACAAGCATATAACTACTGGCAGGATCAACCAGAATGTAAATTATGATTTTGCTCATAAAATTGTAATCATTTTATGAACTAATTTATAACTTTTCGTATTAAATTTAATTTCAAACCAATACAATTCATATGATAAACTTAGGTTTATTCGTTTAATTTTTTTCATTAAAGGTGCAAATATTTATTTGTTCCTATTTCCAAATTATATGTGAATAGGAATTTTGTTCTTACTGATACAAAATTCTCACATTAACCAAATAAAATATCAAGATTCGAAATTCATTAAAAAATAAATTTTTAAATTTATTTTTTTTTTCTCATCTCAATATACTTACAGACCAACCGAATAACAAAATCAAAAAACAAAATTTTTTTTTTTTTTTTAATACAAATTTTTGTTCTCGCTTTGTTTTAATGTGTTAATAAATCTAATACAAAATTATTTTTATCATAAAAAATAAATTTTTTTTTTTTTTATAATCCAAATTTTTGTTCTCGCTTTGTGATTTTCATACATACATTTTCATACATTTATTTTTATCATAAAAAATAAAAAATTTTTTTTTTTTATAATCCAAATTTTTGTTCTCGCTTTGTGATTTTCATGTTAAAGTAAAGAGCACAACATAAAAAATGAAACCATCGGATTTTTTTTTTTTTTGAAAAATTCAAAATTCATTATTTATTTATCGATTTGCTTATAATTAACCACATGAATTTATTAAATGTGTTAATAAATCTAATTCAAAATTATTTTTATCATAAAAAATAAATTTTTTTTTTTTTTTATAATCCAAATTTTTGTTCTCGCTTTGTGATTTTCATGTTAAAGTAAAGAGCACAACATAAAAAATGAAACCATCGAATTTTTTTTTTTTTTCAAAAATTCAAAATTCATTATTTATTATCGATTTGCTTATAATTAACCACATGAATTTATTAAATGTGTTAATAAATCTAATACATAATTATTTTTATCATAAAAAATAAAAATTTTTTTTTTTTTATAATCCAAATTTTTGTTCTCGCTTTGTGATTTTCATGTTAAAGTAAAGAGCACAACATAAAAAATGAAACCATCGGATTTTTTTTTTTTTTTGAAAAATTCAAAATTCATTATTTATTTATCGATTTGCTTATAATTAACCACATGAATTTATTAAATGTGTTAATAAATCTAATACAAAATTATTTTTATCATAAAAAATAAAATTTTTTTTTTTTTTATAATCCAAACTTTTGTTCTCGCTTTGTGATTTTCATGTTAAAGTAAAGAGCACAACATAAAAAATGAAACCATCGGATTTTTTTTTTTTTTGAAAAATTCAAAATTCATTATTTATTTATCGATTTGCTTATAATTAACCACATGAATTTATTAAATGTGTTAATAAATCTAATACAAAATTATTTTTATCATAAAAAATAAAAATTTTTTTTTTTTTATAATCCAAATTTTTGTTCTCGCTTTGTGATTTTCATGTTAAAGTAAAGAGCACAACATAAAAAATGAAACCATCAAATTTTTTTTTTTTTTTTTAAATTTCAAAATTCATTATTTATTATCGATTTGCTTATAATTAACCACATGAATTTATTAAATGTGTTAATAAATCTAATACATAATTATTTTTTTCATAAAAAATAAAATTTTTTTTTTTTTTATAATCCAAATTTTTGTTCTCGCTTTGTGATTTTCATGTTAAAGTAAAGAGCACAACATAAAAAATGAAACCATCGGATTTTTTTTTTTTTTGAAAAATTTAAAATTCATTATTTATTTATCGATTTGCTTATAATTAACCACATGAATTTATTAAATGTGTTAATAAATCTAATACAAAATTATTTTTATCATAAAAAATAAATTTTTTTTTTTTTTATAATCCAAATTTTTGTTCTCGCTTTGTGATTTTCATGTTAAAGTAAAGAGCACAACATAAAAAATGAAACCATCGGATTTTTTTTTTTTTTTGAAAAATTCAAAATTCATTATTTATTATCGATTTGCTTATAATTAACCACATGAATTTATTAAATGTGTTAATAAATCTAATACATAATTATTTTTATCATAAAAAATAAAATTTTTTTTTTTTTTATAATCCAAATTTTTGTTCTCGCTTTGTGATTTTCATGTTAAAGTAAAGAGCACAACATAAAAAATGAAACCATCGGATTTTTTTTTTTTTTGAAAAATTCAAAATTCATTATTTATTTATCGATTTGCTTATAATTAACCGTTCTCGCTTTGTGATTTTCATGTTAAAGTAAAGAGCACAACATAAAAAATGAAACCATCGGATTTTTTTTTTTTTTTGAAAAATTCAAAATTCATTATTTATTTATCGATTTGCTTATAATTAACCACATGAATTTATTAAATGTGTTAATAAATCTAATACAAAATTATTTTTATCATAAAAAATAAATTTTTTTTTTTTTTTATAATCCAAACTTTTGTTCTCGCTTTGTGATTTTCATGTTAAAGTAAAGAGCACAACATAAAAAATGAAACCATCGGATTTTTTTTTTTTTTGAAAAATTCAAAATTCATTATTTATTTATCGATTTGCTTATAATTAACCACATGAATTTATTAAATGTGTTAATAAATCTAATACAAAATTATTTTTATCATAAAAAATAAAATTTTTTTTTTTTTTATAATCCAAATTTTTGTTCTCGCTTTGTGATTTTCATGTTAAAGTAAAGAGCACAACATAAAAAATGAAACCATCAAATTTTTTTTTTTTTTTTAAATTTCAAAATTCATTATTTATTATCGATTTGCTTATAATTAACCACATGAATTTATTAAATGTGTTAATAAATCTAATACATAATTATTTTTTTCATAAAAAATAAAAATTTTTTTTTTTTTATAATCCAAATTTTTGTTCTCGCTTTGTGATTTTCATGTTAAAGTAAAGAGCACAACATAAAAAATGAAACCATCGGATTTTTTTTTTTTTTTGAAAAATTTAAAATTCATTATTTATTTATCGATTTGCTTATAATTAACCACATGAATTTATTAAATGTGTTAATAAATCTAATAAAAAATTATTTTTATCATAAAAAATAAAATTTTTTTTTTTTTATAATCCAAATTTTTGTTCTCGCTTTGTGATTTTCATGTTAAAGTAAAGAGCACAACATAAAAAATGATACCATCGGATTTTTTTTTTTTTTTGAAAAATTCAAAATTCATTATTTATTATCGATTTGCTTATAATTAACCACATGAATTTATTAAATGTGTTAATAAATCTAATACATACATAATTATTTTTATCATAAAAAATAAAATTTTTTTTTTTTTTATAATCCAAATTTTTGTTCTCGCTT
>OY744484.1:17752995-17760495 GCA_963556165.1 Tipula helvola
GGAACAAATAAATATTTGCACCTTTAATGAAAAAAATTAAACGAATAAACCTAAGTTTATCATATGAATTGTATTGGTTTGAAATTAAATTTAATACGAAAAGTTATAAATTAGTTCATAAAATGATTACAATTTTATGAGCAAAATCATAATTTACATTCTGGTTGATCCTGCCAGTAGTTATATGCTTGTCTCAAAGATTAAGCCATGCATGTCTAAGTACACACTCTCGAACAGTGAAACCGCAAAAGGCTCAGTATATCAGTTATGATTTATTAGATCGTATACATAGTTACATGGATAACTGTGGTAATTCTAGAGCTAATACATGCACATAATCACGGACCGCAAGGAACGTGTGCTTTTATTAGATTAAAATCAATCGATACATTAAGGTATATTTATATACTGTGTCGTTAATAAGATGAATCTGAATAACATGTAGATCGCATGGTCCAGTACCGGCGATAGATCTTTCAAATGTCTGCCCTATCAACTATTGATGGTAGTATCTAGGACTACCATGGTTGCAACGGGTAACGGGGAATCAGGGTTCGATTCCGGAGAGGGAGCCTGAGAAACGGCTACCACATCTAAGGAAGGCAGCAGGCGCGTAAATTACCCAATCCCAGCACGGGGAGGTAGTGACGAAAAATAACAATACAGGACTCAATCCGAGGCCCTGTAATTGGAATGAGTACACTTTAAATCCTTTAACAAGGAACAATTGGAGGGCAAGTCTGGTACAATTTGTCGGAAAGCTACAATTTGTCGGATTAAGGCTCAATGGTTATTAGATGGACATACACATAGCTTACTTTTGGCCAAATTTGAAGAAAATCGTACCGTTGCAACTATTGCAATTTGGCCCATGGGCCCAAATTCCATACCATTTTCGAAGTAAAATTGGATTTTTCGTCTGTAATACTAAAAGTTACAATTTGTCGGATTAAGGCTCAATGGTTATTAGATGGACATACACATAGCTTACTTTTGGCCAAATTTGAAGAAAATCGTACCGTTGCAACTATTGCAATTTGGCCCATGGGCCCAAATTCCATACCATTTTCGAAGTAAAATTGGATTTTTCGTCTGTAATACTAAAAGTTACAATTTGTCGGATTAAGGCTCAATGGTTATTAGATGGACATACACATAGCTTACTTTTGGCCAAATTTGAAGAAAATCGTACCGTTGCAACTATTGCAATTTGGCCCATGGGCCCAAATTCCATACCATTTTCGAAGTAAAATTGGATTTTTCGTCTGTAATACTAAAAGTTACAATTTGTCGGATTAAGGCTCAATGGTTTTAAGATGGACATATAAATAGCTTATTTTTGGCCAAATTTGAAGGAAATCGTACCATTGCAACTATTGCAATTCCATACCATTTTCGAAGTAAAATTGGATTTTTCGTCTGTAATACTAAAAGTTACAATTTGTCGGATTAAGGCTCAATGGTTTTAAGGTGGACATATAAATAGCTTACTTTTGGCCAAATTTGAAGAAAATCGTACCGTTGCAACTATTGCAATTTGGCCCATGGGCCCAAATTCCATACCATTTTCGAAGTAAAATTGGATTTTTCGTCTGTAATACTAAAAGTTACAATTTGTCGGATTAAGGCTCAATGGTTTTAAGATGGACATATAAATAGCTTACTTTTGGCCAAATTTGAAGGAAATCGTACCGTTGCAACTATTGCAATTTGGCCCATGGGCCCAAATTCCATACCATTTTCGAAGTAAAATTGGATTTTTCGTCTGTAATACTAAAAGTTACAATTTGTCGGATTAAGGCTCAATGGTTTTAAGATGGACATATAAATAGCTTACTTTTGGCCAAATTTGAAGGAAATCGTACAATGATTTTATATGCAGCTCCTTTCGCATTCACTTGTGAATGTTTCTTAAGGAACTATAAAAATATCTGCCAATATGATGACACATGTATCTGATCGTACGAGCATATTTGCAGCGTAATTCGTAACGGTTTATGTTAAATAAATGCAGTTTGAGTAATCGATCTTATCGGCAATGAAATGATTTGGGATACCTTTGGGACCCGTCTTGAAACACGGACCAAGGAGTCTAGTATATGTGCGAGTCATTGGGCTTTTAAGCCTAAAGGCGTAATTAACGTAACTAATATATGGGATTACATGTGATTTTATATAATTGCATCTTCATCCATGGGCGTTTTAATCAACTCATATTACTTATGTTTTATGAGTTAAAGCGTACTGTAAGCATATACACTGTGACCCGAAAGATGGTGAACTATACCTGATCAGGTCGAAGTCAGGGGAAACCCTGATGGAGGATCGTAGCAGTTCTGACGTGCAAATCGATTGTCAGAATTGGGTATAGGGGCGAAAGACCAATCGAACCATCTAGTAGCTGGTTCCCTCCGAAGTTTCCCTCAGGATAGCTGGTGCATATTAATATTTGGGTAAATAGTCTTATCTGGTAAAGCGAATGATTAGCGGACTTGGGGCCTAGGTAGTGCCTAGTTAGGTAGTGTCTGGCTGATACTCTGCGTAGTACGAGAGGAACCGCAGGTACGGACCCATGGTTCAATACTTGTTCGGGAGAACAGTGGTATGATGCAACGTCCGTTGGATTATGCCTGAACGCCTCTAAGGTCGTATCCAAGCTAGTCTGCAACAATAGAAATGGGGCATTAATTACATTGTTAGGCTTAAACTATTAACTAGAATTGTAGGTTTACCTATAATTCGATACTGTATGGTTAAATTGATGCCACTGAAATTGTTTAATCAAAGACGTCTATTAGCTATTATTATGCTTATAGAAGTTATCGATTAAATTCAATTAAATTATTGGTATTAACAATTTTTGAGCCCAGAATCAATTGCAAACGACATTGTTATCGGTGGAGGCGCTGTGAAGGGTAGAGCAGCCGTCATACTGCGATCCCTTTAGACTCATCCTCCTATCGAAGATTCGTTATATATAATATATAAAAATAATATTATAACAAGATGAACTAAGTAGTAGAAAGAAGAATAAGATTGGTCGCAAAACAAGATGTTAATAATAAAACATTTATAATTTTGACGATGAAGACTTAATATGTATGTATTGTTAAGAAATGTCAAACATTTATTAATATTTCTTACATATAATTATATTTTTCAATATTAGAGAAAACTTAAGCTAATTCAAAGAAAATGATTTATTTTAAATATATCAATTATTTATAATCATTTATGAATATAAAGCCAAATTGTAAACGACATAGTTACGGGTGGAGTAGTGTGAATAGGGAATATCAGCCATCATACTGATCCCTAAAACATTCTCTAATCATAGATTGGTAGTATAAATAATATTAAGGTTAAATGTAATATACGATCTTATTATGTTCACATATAAGTCAAAGTTGTATATTAAATGTAACATGTTTTGACGATAAAGACAATATTTATGTATTGCTTATGTATGTAATTTTGACGATAAAGAATTAATATGTATGTATTGTTAAGAAATATCAAACTGTAACTTGTTAAAACTTCTTAAATACAATTATATTTTCAATATTAGAGAAAATAATTTATTTTATAGGTAATGTGTCAATTATTAATAATCATTTATGAATATAAAGCCAAATTGTAAACGACATAGTTACGGGTGGAGTAGTGTGAATAGGGAATATCAGCCATCATACTGATACCTAAAACATGCTCTAATCATAGATTGGTCGTATAAATAATAATAATGTTAAATGTAATATACGATCTTATTATGTTCACATATAAGTCAAAGTTGTATATAAAATGTAACATGTTTAAAATGAAACAAAAGATATTGACATACATAATTGCGACCTAACATAATATTCCTGTAGTCAACGACCATACCATGTTTATGTACCGGTTCTCGTCCGATCACCGAAGTCAAACAACATTGGGCATAGTTAGTACTTAGATGGTTGACTGCTTGGGAACACTATGTGTTGTTGGTATTTTTTCCATTTAAATCCGATGGTTTCATTTTTTATGTTGTGCTCTTTACTTTAACATGAAAATCACAAAGCGAGAACAAAAATTTGGATTATAAAAAAAAATGTTTTTTATTTTTTATGATAAAAATAATTTTGTATTAGATTTATTAACACATTTAATAAATTCATATGGTTAATTATAAGCAAATCGATAAATAAATAATGAATTTTGAATTTTTCAAAAAAAAAAAAATCCGATGGTTTCATGATAAAAATAATTTTGTATTAGATTTATTAACACATTTAATAAATTCATGTGGTTAATTATAAGCAAATCGATAAATAAATAATGAATTTTGAATTTTTCAAAAAAAAAAAAAAAATCCGATGGTTTCATTTTTTATGTTGTGCTCTTTACTTTAACATGAAAATCACAAAGCGAGAACAAAAATTTGGATTATAAAAAAAAAAAAAAATTTATTTTTTATGATAAAAATAATTATGTATTAGATTTATTAACACATTTAATAAATTCATGTGGTTAATTATAAGCAAATCGATAAATAAATAATGAATTTTAAATTTTTCAAAAAAAAAAAAAATCCGATGGTTTCATTTTTTATGTTGTGCTCTTTACTTTAACATGAAAATCACAAAGCGAGAACAAAAATTTGGATTATAAAAAAAAAAAAAATTTTATTTTTTATGAAAAAAATAATTATGTATTAGATTTATTAACACATTTAATAAATTCATGTGGTTAATTATAAGCAAATCGATAATAAATAATGAATTTTGAAATTTAAAAAAAAAAAAAAAAATTTGATGGTTTCATTTTTTATGTTGTGCTCTTTACTTTAACATGAAAATCACAAAGCGAGAACAAAAATTTGGATTATAAAAAAAAAAAAAATTTTATTTTTTATGATAAAAATAATTTTGTATTAGATTTATTAACACATTTAATAAATTCATGTGGTTAATTATAAGCAAATCGATAAATAAATAATGAATTTTGAATTTTTCAAAAAAAAAAAAAATCCGATGGTTTCATTTTTTATGTTGTGCTCTTTACTTTAACATGAAAATCACAAAGCGAGAACAAAAGTTTGGATTATAAAAAAAAAAAAATTTTATTTTTTATGATAAAAATAATTTTGTATTAGATTTATTAACACATTTAATAAATTCATGTGGTTAATTATAAGCAAATCGATAAATAAATAATGAATTTTGAATTTTTCAAAAAAAAAAAAAATCCGATGATTTCATTTTTTATGTTGTGCTCTTTACTTTAACATGAAAATCACAAAGCGAGAACAAAAATTTGGATTATAAAAAAAAAAAAAATTTTATTTTTTATGATAAAAATAATTATGTATTAGATTTATTAACACATTTAATAAATTCATGTGGTTAATTATAAGCAAATCGATAATAAATAATGAATTTTGAATTTTTCAAAAAAAAAAAAAAATCCGATGGTTTCATTTTTTATGTTGTGCTCTTTACTTTAACATGAAAATCACAAAGCGAGAACAAAAATTTGGATTATAAAAAAAAAAAAAAATTTATTTTTTATGATAAAAATAATTTTGTATTAGATTTATTAACACATTTAATAAATTCATGTGGTTAATTATAAGCAAATCGATAAATAAATAATGAATTTTAAATTTTTCAAAAAAAAAAAAAATCCGATGGTTTCATTTTTTATGTTGTGCTCTTTACTTTAACATGAAAATCACAAAGCGAGAACAAAAATTTGGATTATAAAAAAAAAAAAAATTTTATTTTTTATGAAAAAAATAATTATGTATTAGATTTATTAACACATTTAATAAATTCATGTGGTTAATTATAAGCAAATCGATAATAAATAATGAATTTTGAAATTTAAAAAAAAAAAAAAAAATTTGATGGTTTCATTTTTTATGTTGTGCTCTTTACTTTAACATGAAAATCACAAAGCGAGAACAAAAATTTGGATTATAAAATAAAAAAAATTTTTATTTTTTATGATAAAAATAATTTTGTATTAGATTTATTAACACATTTAATAAATTCATGTGGTTAATTATAAGCAAATCGATAAATAAATAATGAATTTTGAATTTTTCAAAAAAAAAAAAAATCCGATGGTTTCATTTTTTATGTTGTGCTCTTTACTTTAACATGAAAATCACAAAGCGAGAACAAAAGTTTGGATTATAAAAAAAAAAAAAATTTTATTTTTTATGATAAAAATAATTTTGTATTAGATTTATTAACACATTTAATAAATTCATGTGGTTAATTATAAGCAAATCGATAAATAAATAATGAATTTTGAATTTTTCAAAAAAAAAAAAAATCCGATGGTTTCATTTTTTATGTTGTGCTCTTTACTTTAACATGAAAATCACAAAGCGAGAACAAAAATTTGGATTATAAAAAAAAAAAATTTTTTATTTTTTATGATAAAAATAATTATGTATTAGATTTATTAACACATTTAATAAATTCATGTGGTTAATTATAAGCAAATCGATAATAAATAATGAATTTTGAATTTTTGAAAAAAAAAAAAAATTCGATGGTTTCATTTTTTATGTTGTGCTCTTTACTTTAACATGAAAATAACAAAGCGAGAACAAAAATTTGGATTATAAAAAAAAATAAAAATTTATTTTTTATGATAAAAATAATTTTGAATTAGATTTATTAACACATTTAATAAATTCATGTGGTTAATTATAAGCAAATCGATAAATAAATAATGAATTTTGAATTTTTCAAAAAAAAAAAAAATCCGATGGTTTCATTTTTTATGTTGTGCTCTTTACTTTAACATGAAAATCACAAAGCGAGAACAAAAATTTGGATTATAAAAAAAAAATTTTTTTTATTTTTTATGATAAAAATAAATGTATGAAAATGTATGTATGAAAATCACAAAGCGAGAACAAAAATTTGGATTATAAAAAAAAAAAAAATTTTATTTTTTATGATAAAAATAATTATGTATTAGATTTATTAACACATTAAAACAAAGCGAGAACAAAAATTTGTATTAAAAAAAAAAAAAAATTTTGTTTTTTGATTTTGTTATTCGGTTGGTCTGTAAGTATATTGAGATGAGAAAAAAAAAATAAATTTAAAAATTTATTTTTTAATGAATTTCGAATCTTGATATTTTATTTGGTTAATGTGAGAATTTTGTATCAGTAAGAACAAGGTGGTTTGGCGTCTATTGGAAGGGGCTCCGTAACCTTCCAGTAGGCGCAAGTGTACGTACTGCCTCCTCGTGGCAACCACCGGTAACTGTAACCATTAGGCTGAATATAGACTTTTGTGACAGGCTAAAGTACGGCGCTAAAGGAGAAAACCTTGACAAAAAATCCCTAATCTAAGGTGGAACAGCATATGCCGATGGATGAATGGCTGATAGGTTAATCAGTCTATATATGCGGACTCTGGATACCAGGCACCCTCCAGTTTTATTTAGCCTTCCTGTAGTAAACCTGGGTGACCTACAGGCGACCTTTCTATT
>OY744484.1:17767995-17770495 GCA_963556165.1 Tipula helvola
ATTTTGTATTAGATTTATTAACACATTTAATAAATTCATGTGGTTAATTATAAGCAAATCGATAAATAAATAATGAATTTTAAATTTTTCAAAAAAAAAAAAAATCCGATGGTTTCATTTTTTATGTTGTGCTCTTTACTTTAACATGAAAATCACAAAGCGAGAATTTGGATTATAAAAAAAAAAAAATTTTTATTTTTTATGAAAAAAATAATTATGTATTAGATTTATTAACACATTTAATAAATTCATGTGGTTAATTATAAGCAAATCGATAATAAATAATGAATTTTGAAATTTAAAAAAAAAAAAAAAAATTTGATGGTTTCATTTTTTATGTTGTGCTCTTTACTTTAACATGAAAATCACAAAGCGAGAACAAAAATTTGGATTATAAAAAAAAAAAATTTTTATTTTTTATGATAAAAATAATTTTGTATTAGATTTATTAACACATTTAATAAATTCATGTGGTTAATTATAAGCAAATCGATAAATAAATAATGAATTTTGAATTTTTCAAAAAAAAAAAAATCCGATGGTTTCATTTTTTATGTTGTGCTCTTTACTTTAACATGAAAATCACAAAGCGAGAACAAAAGTTTGGATTATAAAAAAAAAAAAAATTTTATTTTTTATGATAAAAATAATTTTGTATTAGATTTATTAACACATTTAATAAATTCATGTGGTTAATTATAAGCAAATCGATAAATAAATAATGAATTTTGAATTTTTCAAAAAAAAAAAAAAATCCGATGGTTTCATTTTTTATGTTGTGCTCTTTACTTTAACATGAAAATCACAAAGCGAGAACAAAAATTTGGATTATAAAAAAAAAAAATTTTTTATTTTTTATGATAAAAATAATTATGTATTAGATTTATTAACACATTTAATAAATTCATGTGGTTAATTATAAGCAAATCGATAATAAATAATGAATTTTGAATTTTTGAAAAAAAAAAAAAATTCGATGGTTTCATTTTTTATGTTGTGCTCTTTAATTTAACATGAAAATAACAAAGCGAGAACAAAAATTTGGATTATAAAAAAAAAAAAAAATTTATTTTTTATGATAAAAATAATTTTGAATTAGATTTATTAACACATTTAATAAATTCATGTGGTTAATTATAAGCAAATCGATAAATAAATAATGAATTTTGAATTTTTCAAAAAAAAAAAAAATCCGATGGTTTCATTTTTTATGTTGTGCTCTTTACTTTAACATGAAAATCACAAAGCGAGAACAAAAATTTGGATTATAAAAAAAAAATTTTTTTTATTTTTTATGATAAAAATAAATGTATGAAAATGTATGTATGAAAATCACAAAGCGAGAACAAAAATTTGGATTATAAAAAAAAAAAAAAATTTATTTTTTATGATAAAAATAATTATGTATTAGATTTATTAACACATTAAAACAAAGCGAGAACAAAAATTTGTATTAAAAAAAAAAAAAAATTTTGTTTTTTGATTTTGTTATTCGGTTGGTCTGTAAGTATATTGAGATGAGAAAAAAAAAATAAATTTAAAAATTTATTTTTTAATGAATTTCGAATCTTGATATTTTATTTGGTTAATGTGAGAATTTTGTATCAGTAAGAACAAAATTCCTATTCACATATAATTTGGAAATAGGAACAAATAAATATTTGCACCTTTAATGAAAAAAATTAAACGAATAAACCTAAGTTTATCATATGAATTGTATTGGTTTGAAATTAAATTTAATACGAAAAGTTATAAATTAGTTCATAAAATGATTACAATTTTATGAGCAAAATCATAATTTACATTCTGGTTGATCCTGCCAGTAGTTATATGCTTGTCTCAAAGATTAAGCCATGCATGTCTAAGTACACACTCTCGAACAGTGAAACCGCAAAAGGCTCAGTATATCAGTTATGATTTATTAGATCGTATACATAGTTACATGGATAACTGTGGTAATTCTAGAGCTAATACATGCACATAATCACGGACCGCAAGGAACGTGTGCTTTTATTAGATTAAAATCAATCGATACATTAAGGTATATTTATATACTGTGTCGTTAATAAGATGAATCTGAATAACATGTAGATCGCATGGTCCAGTACCGGCGATAGATCTTTCAAATGTCTGCCCTATCAACTATTGATGGTAGTATCTAGGACTACCATGGTTGCAACGGGTAACGGGGAATCAGGGTTCGATTCCGGAGAGGGAGCCTGAGAAACGGCTACCACATCTAAGGAAGGCAGCAGGCGCGTAAATTACCCAATCCCAGCACGGGGAGGTAGTGACGAAAAATAACAATACAGGACTCAATCCGAGGCCCTGTAATTGGAATGAGTACACTTTAAATCCTTTAACAAGGAACAATTGGAGGGCAAGTCTGGTACAATTTGTCGGAAAGCTACAATTTGTCGGATTAAGGCTCAATGGTTATTAGATGGACATACACATAGCTTACTTTTGGCCAAATTTGAAGAAAATCGTACCGTTGCAA
>OY744484.1:17775495-17810670 GCA_963556165.1 Tipula helvola
TGCTCTAATCATAGATTGGTCGTATAAATAATAATAATGTTAAATGTAATATACGATCTTATTATGTTCACATATAAGTCAAAGTTGTATATAAAATGTAACATGTTTAAAATGAAACAAAAGATATTGACATACATAATTGCGACCTAACATAATATTCCTGTAGTCAACGACCATACCATGTTTACGTACCGGTTCTCGTCCGATCACCGAAGTCAAACAACATTGGGCATAGTTAGTACTTAGATGGTTGACTGCTTGGGAACACTATGTGTTGTTGGTATTTTTTCCATTTAAATCCGATGGTTTCATTTTTTATGTTGTGCTCTTTACTTTAACATGAAAATCACAAAGCGAGAACAAAAATTTGGATTATAAAAAAAAAAAAAAATTTATTTTTTATGATAAAAATAATTTTGTATTAGATTTATTAACACATTTAATAAATTCATGTGGTTAATTATAAGCAAATCGATAATAAATAATGAATTTTGAATTTTTCAAAAAAAAAAAAAAAATTCGATGGTTTCATTTTTTATGTTGTGCTCTTTACTTTAACATGAAAATCACAAAGCGAGAACAAAAATTTGGATTATAAAAAAAAAAAAATTTTTATTTTTTATGATAAAAATAATTATGTATGTATTAGATTTATTAACACATTTAATAAATTCATGTGGTTAATTATAAGCAAATCGATAATAAATAATGAATTTTGAATTTTTCAAAAAAAAAAAAAAATCCGATGGTATCATTTTTTATGTTGTGCTCTTTACTTTAACATGAAAATCACAAAGCGAGAACAAAAATTTGGATTATAAAAAAAAAAAATTTTATTTTTTATGATAAAAATAATTTTTTATTAGATTTATTAACACATTTAATAAATTCATGTGGTTAATTATAAGCAAATCGATAAATAAATAATGAATTTTGAATTTTTGAAAAAAAAAAAAAATCCGATGGTTTCATTTTTTATGTTGTGCTCTTTACTTTAACACGAAAATCACAAAGCGAGAACAAAAATTTGGATTATAAAAAAAAAAAAAATTATTTTTTATGATAAAAATAATTATGTATTAGATTTATTAACACATTTACGTGGTTCGTACTTGCAACGTGGTTCGTACTTACAACGTGGTTCGTACTTGCAACGTGGTTCGTACTTACAACGTGGTTCGTACTTGCAACGTGGTTCGTACTTGCAACGTGGTTCGTACTTACAACGTGGTTCGTACTTGCAACGTGGTTCGTACTTGCAACGTGGTTCGTACTTGCAACTCGGTTCGTACTTACAACGTGGTTCGTACTTGCAACGTGGTTCGTACTTGCAACGTGGTTCGTACTTGCAACGTGGTTCGTACTTGCAACGTGGTTCGTACTTGCAACGTGGTTCGTACTTGCAACGTGGTTCGTACTTACAACGTGGTTCGTACTTGCAACGTGGTTCGTACTTGCAACGTGATTCGTACTTGCAACTCGGTTCGTACTTACAACGTGGTTCGTACTTGCAACGTGGTTCGTACTTGCAACGTGGTTCGTACTTGCAACGTGGTTCGTACTTGCAACGTGGTTCGTACTTGCAACGTGGTTCGTACTTGCAACGTGGTTCGTACTTGCAACGTGGTTCGTACTTGCAACTCGGTTCGTACTTACAACGTGGTTCGTACTTTCAACGTGGTTCGTACTTGCAACGTGGTTCGTACTTGCAACGTGGTTCGTACTTGCAACGTGGTTCGTACTTGCAACGTGGTTCGTACTTACAACGTGGTTCGTACTTGCAACGTGGTTCGTACTTGCAACGTGGTTCGTACTTGCAACGTGGTTCGTACTTACAACGTGGTTCGTACTTGCAACGTGGTTCGTACTTACAACGTGGTTCGTACTTGCAACGTGGTTCGTACTTGCAACGTGGTTCGTACTTGCAACGTGGTTCGTACTTGCAACGTGGTTCGTACTTGCAACGTGGTTCGTACTTACAACGTGGTTCGTACTTGCAACGTGGTTCGTACTTACAACGTGGTTCGTACTTGCAACGTGGTTCGTACTTGCAACGTGATTCGTACTTGCAACTCGGTTCGTACTTACAACGTGGTTCGTACTTGCAACGTGGTTCGTACTTGCAACGTGGTTCGTACTTGCAACGTGGTTCGTACTTGCAACGTGGTTCGTACTTGCAACTGGGTTCGTACTTACAACGTGGTTCGTACTTACAACGTGGTTCGTACTTACAACGTGGTTCGTACTTGCAACGTGGTTCGTACTTGCAACGTGGTTCGTACTTACAACGTGGTTCGTACTTGCAACGTGGTTCGTACTTGCAACGTGATTCGTACTTGCAACGTGGTTCGTACTTGCAACGTGGTTCGTACTTGCAACTGGGTTCGTACTTACAACGTGGTTCGTACTTGCAACGTGGTTCGTACTTGCAACGTGGTTCGTACTTGCAACGTGGTTCGTACTTGCAACGTGGTTCGTACTTGCAACGTGGTTCGTACTTACAACGTGGTTCGTACTTGCAACGTGGTTCGTACTTACAACGTGGTTCGTACTTGCAACGTGGTTCGTACTTGCAACGTGGTTCGTACTTGCAACGTGGTTCGTACTTACAACGTGGTTCGTACTTGCAACGTGGTTCGTACTTGCAACGTGGTTCGTACTTACAACGTGGTTCGTACTTGCAACGTGGTTCGTACTTACAACGTGGTTCGTACTTGCAACGTGGTTCGTACTTGCAACGTGATTCGTACTTGCAACTCGGTTCGTACTTACAACGTGGTTCGTACTTGCAACGTGGTTCGTACTTGCAACGTGGTTCGTACTTGCAACGTGGTTCGTACTTGCAACGTGGTTCGTACTTACAACGTGGTTCGTACTTGCAACGTGGTTCGTACTTGCAACGTGGTTCGTACTTACAACGTGGTTCGTACTTGCAACGTGGTTCGTACTTGCAACGTGATTCGTACTTGCAACGTGGTTCGTACTTGCAACGTGGTTCGTACTTGCAACGTGGTTCGTACTTACAACGTGGTTCGTACTTGCAACTCGGTTCGTACTTACAACGTGGTTCGTACTTGCAACGTGGTTCGTACTTGCAACGTGGTTCGTACTTGCAACGTGTTTCGTACTTGCAACGTGGTTCGTACTTGCAACGTGGTTCGTACTTGCAACGTGGTTCGTACTTACAACGTGGTTCGTACTTGCAACGTGGTTCGTACTTGCAACGTGATTCGTACTTGCAACGTGGTTCGTACTTGCAACGTGGTTCGTACTTGCAACTGGGTTCGTACTTGCAACGTGGTTCGTACTTGCAACGTGGTTCGTACTTGCAACGTGGTTCGTACTTGCAACGTGGTTCGTACTTGCAACGTGGTTCGTACTTGCAACGTGGTTCGTACTTGCAACTGGGTTCGTACTTACAACG
This sequence comes from Tipula helvola, assembly GCA_963556165.1. Lineage (NCBI taxonomy): Eukaryota > Metazoa > Arthropoda > Insecta > Diptera > Tipulidae > Tipula > Tipula helvola. Next base: position 17,778,920 of record OY744484.1, read on the forward strand.
TGGTTCGTACTTGCAACGTGGTTCGTACTTGCAACGTGGTTCGTACTTGCAACGTGGTTCGTACTTACAACGTGGTTCGTACTTGCAACGTGGTTCGTACTTGCAACTGGGTTCGTACTTACAACGTGGTTCGTACTTGCAACGTGGTTCGTACTTGCAACGTGGTTCGTACTTGCAACGTGGTTCGTACTTACAACGTGGTTCGTACTTGCAACGTGGTTCGTACTTACAACGTGGTTCGTACTTGCAACGTGGTTCGTACTTGCAACGTGGTTCGTACTTGCAACGTGGTTCGTACTTGCAACGTGGTTCGTACTTGCAACGTGGTTCGTACTTGCAACGTGGTTCGTACTTGCAACGTGGTTCGTACTTACAACGTGGTTCGTACTTGCAACGTGGTTCGTACTTGCAACGTGATTCGTACTTGCAACTCGGTTCGTACTTACAACGTGGTTCGTACTTGCAACGTGGTTCGTACTTGCAACGTGGTTCGTACTTGCAACGTGGTTCGTACTTGCAACGTGGTTCGTACTTACAACGTGGTTCGTACTTGCAACGTGGTTCGTACTTGCAACGTGGTTCGTACTTGCAACTCGGTTCGTACTTACAACGTGGTTCGTACTTGCAACGTGGTTCGTACTTGCAACGTGGTTCGTACTTGCAACGTGGTTCGTACTTGCAACGTGGTTCGTACTTGCAACGTGGTTCGTACTTGCAACGTGATTCGTACTTGCAACGTGGTTCGTACTTGCAACGTGGTTCGTACTTGCAACTGGGTTCGTACTTGCAACGTGGTTCGTACTTGCAACGTGGTTCGTACTTGCAACGTGGTTCGTACTTGCAACTGGGTTCGTACTTACAACGTGGTTCGTACTTGCAACGTGGTTCGTACTTGCAACGTGGTTCGTACTTGCAACTGGGTTCGTACTTACAACGTGGTTCGTACTTGCAACGTGGTTCGTACTTGCAACGTGGTTCGTACTTGCAACGTGGTTCGTACTTGCAACGTGGTTCGTACTTGCAACGTGGTTCGTACTTGCAACGTGGTTCGTACTTGCAACGTGGTTCGTACTTACAACGTGGTTCGTACTTGCAACGTGGTTCGTACTTGCAACGTGATTCGTACTTGCAACTCGGTTCGTACTTACAACGTGGTTCGTACTTGCAACGTGGTTCGTACTTGCAACGTGGTTCGTACTTGCAACGTGGTTCGTACTTGCAACGTGGTTCGTACTTACAACGTGGTTCGTACTTGCAACGTGGTTCGTACTTGCAACGTGGTTCGTACTTGCAACTCGGTTCGTACTTACAACGTGGTTCGTACTTGCAACGTGGTTCGTACTTGCAACGTGGTTCGTACTTGCAACGTGGTTCGTACTTGCAACGTGGTTCTTACTTACAACGTGGTTCGTACTTGCAACGTGGTTCGTACTTGCAACGTGGTTCGTACTTGCAACTCGGTTCGTACTTACAACGTGGTTCGTACTTGCAACGTGGTTCGTACTTGCAACGTGGTTCGTACTTACAACGTGGTTCGTACTTGCAACGTGGTTCGTACTTGCAACGTGGTTCGTACTTGCAACGTGGTTCGTACTTACAACGTGGTTCGTACTTGCAACGTGGTTCGTACTTGCAACGTGATTCGTACTTGCAACTCGGTTCGTACTTACAACGTGGTTCGTACTTGCAACGTGGTTCGTACTTGCAACGTGGTTCGTACTTGCAACGTGATTCGTACTTGCAACTCGGTTCGTACTTACAACGTGGTTCGTACTTGCAACGTGGTTCGTACTTGCAACGTGGTTCGTACTTGCAACGTGGTTCGTACTTGCAACGTGGTTCGTACTTACAACGTGGTTCGTACTTGCAACGTGGTTCGTACTTGCAACGTGGTTCGTACTTGCAACTCGGTTAGTACTTACAACGTGGTTCGTACTTGCAACGTGGTTCGTACTTGCAACGTGGTTCGTACTTGCAACGTGGTTCGTACTTGCAACGTGGTTCGTACTTGCAACGTGGTTCGTACTTGCAACGTGATTCGTACTTGCAACGTGGTTCGTACTTGCAACGTGGTTCGTACTTGCAACTGGGTTCGTACTTGCAACGTGGTTCGTACTTGCAACGTGGTTCGTACTTACAACGTGGTTCGTACTTGCAACGTGGTTCGTACTTGCAACGTGACTCGTACTTGCAACTCGGTTCGTACTTACAACGTGGTTCGTACTTGCAACGTGGTTCGTACTTGCAACGTGGTTCGTACTTGCAACGTGATTCGTACTTGCAACTCGGTTCGTACTTACAACGTGGTTCGTACTTGCAACGTGGTTCGTACTTGCAACGTGGTTCGTACTTGCAACGTGGTTCGTACTTGCAACGTGGTTCGTACTTACAACGTGGTTCGTACTTGCAACGTGGTTCGTACTTGCAACGTGGTTCGTACTTGCAACTCGGTTCGTACTTACAACGTGGTTCGTACTTGCAACGTGGTTCGTACTTGCAACGTGGTTCGTACTTGCAACGTGGTTCGTACTTGCAACGTGGTTCGTACTTGCAACGTGGTTCGTACTTGCAACGTGATTCGTACTTGCAACGTGGTTCGTACTTGCAACGTGGTTCGTACTTGCAACTGGGTTCGTACTTGCAACGTGGTTCGTACTTGCAACGTGGTTCGTACTTGCAACGTGGTTCGTACTTGCAACGTGGTTCGTACTTGCAACGTGGTTCGTACTTGCAACGTGGTTCGTACTTGCAACTGGGTTCGTACTTACAACGTGGTTCGTACTTGCAACGTGGTTCGTACTTACAACGTGGTTCGTACTTGCAACTGGGTTCGTACTTACAACGTGGTTCGTACTTGCAACGTGGTTCGTACTTGCAACGTGATTCGTACTTGCAACGTGGTTCGTACTTGCAACGTGGTTCGTACGTGCAACGTGGTTCGTACTTGCAACGTGGTTCGTACTTGCAACGTGGTTCGTACTTGCAACGTGGTTCGTACTTGCAACGTGGTTCGTACTTGCAACGTGGTTCGTACTTACAACGTGGTTCGTACTTGCAACGTGGTTCGTACTTACAACGTGGTTCGTACTTGCAACGTGGTTCGTACTTGCAACGTGGTTCGTACTTGCAACTCGGTTCGTACTTACAACGTGGTTCGTACTTGCAACGTGGTTCGTACTTGCAACGTGGTTCGTACTTGCAACGTGGTTCGTACTTACAACGTGGTTCGTACTTGCAACGTGGTTCGTACTTACAACGTGGTTCGTACTTGCAACGTGGTTCGTACTTGCAACGTGGTTCGTACTTGCAACTCGGTTCGTACTTACAACGTGGTTCGTACTTGCAACGTGGTTCGTACTTGCAACGTGGTTCGTACTTGCAACGTGGTTCGTACTTGCAACGTGGTTCGTACTTGCAACGTGGTTCGTACTTGCAACGTGATTCGTACTTGCAACGTGGTTCGTACTTGCAACTGGGTTCGTACTTACAACGTGGTTCGTACTTGCAACGTGGTTCGTACTTGCAACGTGGTTCGTACTTGCAACGTGGTTCGTACTTGCAACGTGGTTCGTACTTGCAACGTGGTTCGTACTTACAACGTGGTTCGTACTTGCAACGTGGTTCGTACTTACAACGTGGTTCGTACTTGCAACGTGGTTCGTACTTGCAACGTGATTCGTACTTGCAACTCGGTTCGTACTTACAACGTGGTTCGTACTTGCAACGTGGTTCGTACTTGCAACGTGGTTCGTACTTGCAACGTGGTTCGTACTTACAACGTGGTTCGTACTTGCAACGTGGTTCGTACTTACAACGTGGTTCGTACTTGCAACGTGGTTCGTACTTGCAACGTGGTTCGTACTTGCAACTCGGTTCGTACTTACAACGTGGTTCGTACTTGCAACGTGGTTCGTACTTGCAACGTGGTTCGTACTTGCAACGTGGTTCGTACTTGCAACGTGGTTCGTACTTGCAACGTGGTTCGTACTTGCAACGTGATTCGTACTTGCAACGTGGTTCGTACTTGCAACGTGGTTCGTACTTGCAACTGGGTTCGTACTTACAACGTGGTTCGTACTTGCAACGTGGTTCGTACTTACAACGTGGTTCGTACTTGCAACGTGGTTCGTACTTGCAACGTGGTTCGTACTTGCAACGTGGTTCGTACTTGCAACGTGGTTCGTACTTGCAACGTGGTTCGTACTTGCAACGTGGTTCGTACTTGCAACGTGGTTCGTACTTACAACGTGGTTCGTACTTGCAACGTGGTTCGTACTTGCAACTCGGTTCGTACTTACAACGTGGTTCGTACTTGCAACGTGGTTCGTACTTGCAACGTGGTTCGTACTTGCAACGTGGTTCGTACTTGCAACGTGGTTCGTACTTGCAACGTGGTTCGTACTTACAACGTGGTTCGTACTTGCAACGTGGTTCGTACTTGCAACGTGGTTCGTACTTGCAACGTGGTTCGTACTTACAACGTGGTTCGTACTTGCAACGTGGTTCGTACTCACAACGTGGTTCGTACTTGCAACGTGGTTCGTACTTGCAACGTGGTTCGTACTTGCAACGTGGTTCGTACTTGCAACGTGGTTCGTACTTGCAACGTGGTTCGTACTTACAACGTGGTTCGTACTTGCAACGTGGTTCGTACTTACAACGTGGTTCGTACTTGCAACGTGGTTCGTACTTGCAACGTGATTCGTACTTGCAACTCGGTTCGTACTTACAACGTGGTTCGTACTTGCAACGTGGTTCGTACTTGCAACGTGGTTCGTACTTGCAACGTGGTTCGTACTTGCAACGTGGTTCGTACTTACAGCGTGGTTCGTACTTGCAACGTGGTTCGTACTTGCAACGTGGTTCGTACTTGCAACTCGGTTCGTACTTACAACGTGGTTCGTACTTGCAACGTGGTTCGTACTTGCAACGTGGTTCGTACTTGCAACGTGGTTCGTACTTGCAACGTGGTTCGTACTTGCAACGTGATTCGTACTTGCAACGTGGTTCGTACTTGCAACGTGGTTCGTACTTGCAACTGGGTTCGTACTTGCAACGTGGTTCGTACTTGCAACGTGGTTCGTACTTGCAACGTGGTTCGTACTTGCAACGTGGTTCGTACTTGCAACGTGGTTCGTACTTGCAACTGGGTTCGTACTTGCAACGTGGTTCGTACTTGCAACGTGGTTCGTACTTGCAACGTGGTTCGTACTTGCAACTGGGTTCGTACTTACAACGTGGTTCGTACTTGCAACGTGGTTCGTACTTGCAACGTGGTTCGTACTTGCAACGTGGTTCGTACTTGCAACGTGGTTCGTACTTGCAACGTGGTTCGTACTTACAACGTGGTTCGTACTTGCAACGTGGTTCGTACTTACAACGTGGTTCGTACTTGCAACGTGGTTCGTACTTGCAACGTGATTCGTACTTGCAACTCGGTTCGTACTCACAACGTGGTTCGTACTTGCAACGTGGTTCGTACTTGCAACGTGGTTCGTACTTGCAACGTGGTTCGTACTTACAACGTGGTTCGTACTTGCAACGTTGTTCGTACTTACAACGTGGTTCGTACTTGCAACGTGGTTCGTACTTGCAACGTGGTTCGTACTTGCAACGTGGTTCGTACTTGCAACGTGGTTCGTACTTGCAACGTGGTTCGTACTTACAACGTGGTTCGTACTTGCAACGTGGTTCGTACTTGCAACGTGGTTCGTACTTGCAACGTGGTTCGTACTTACAACGTGGTTCGTACTTGCAACGTGGTTCGTACTTGCAACGTGGTTCGTACTTGCTACGTGGTTCGTACTTGCAACGTGGTTCGTACTTGCAACGTGGTTCGTACTTACAACGTGGTTCGTACTTGCAACGTGGTTCGTACTTACAACGTGGTTCGTACTTGCAACGTGGTTCGTACTTGCAACGTGGTTCGTACTTGCAACGTGGTTCGTACTTGCAACGTGGTTCGTACTTGCAACTGGGTTCGTACTTACAACGTGGTTCGTACTTGCAACGTGGTTCGTACTTGCAACGTGGTTCGTACTTGCAACGTGGTTCGTACTTGCAACGTGGTTCGTACTTGCAACGTGGTTCGTACTTGCAACGTGGTTCGTACTTACAACGTGGTTCGTACTTGCAACGTGGTTCGTACTTGCAACGTGGTTCGTACTTGCAACTCGGTTCGTACTTACAACGTGGTTCGTACTTGCAACGTGGTTCGTACTTGCAACGTGGTTCGTACTTGCTACGTGGTTCGTACTTGCAACGTGGTTCGTACTTGCAACGTGGTTCGTACTTACAACGTGGTTCGTACTTGCAACGTGGTTCGTACTTGCAACGTGGTTCGTACTTGCAACGTGGTTCGTACTTGCAACGTGGTTCGTACTTGCAACGTGGTTCGTACTTGCAACGTGGTTCGTACTTGCAACGTGGTTCGTACTTGCAACTGGGTTCGTACTTACAACGTGGTTCGTACTTGCAACGTGGTTCGTACTTGCAACGTGGTTCGTACTTGCAACGTGGTTCGTACTTACAACGTGGTTCGTACTTGCAACGTGGTTCGTACTTGCAACTGGGTTCGTACTTACAACGTGGTTCGTACTTGCAACGTGGTTCGTACTTGCAACGTGGTTCGTACTTGCAACGTGGTTCGTACTTACAACGTGGTTCGTACTTGCAACGTGGTTCGTACTTACAACGTGGTTCGTACTTGCAACGTGGTTCGTACTTGCAACGTGGTTCGTACTTGCAACGTGGTTCGTACTTGCAACGTGGTTCGTACTTGCAACGTGGTTCGTACTTGCAACGTGGTTCGTACTTGCAACGTGGTTCGTACTTACAACGTGGTTCGTACTTGCAACGTGGTTCGTACTTGCAACGTGGTTCGTACTTACAACGTGGTTCGTACTTGCAACGTGGTTCGTACTTGCAACGTGGTTCGTACTTGCAACGTGGTTCGTACTTACAACGTGGTTCGTACTTGCAACGTGGTTCGTACTTACAACGTGGTTCGTACTTGCAACGTGGTTCGTACTTGCAACGTGGTTCGTACTTGCAACGTGGTTCGTACTTGCAACGTGGTTCGTACTTACAACGTGGTTCGTACTTGCAACGTGGTTCGTACTTGCAACTCGGTTCGTACTTACAACGTGGTTCGTACTTGCAACGTGGTTCGTACTTGCAACGTGGTTCGTACTTGCAACGTGGTTCGTACTTGCAACGTGGTTCGTACTTGCAACGTGGTTCGTACTTACAACGTGGTTCGTACTTGCAACGTGGTTCGTACTTGCAACGTGATTCGTACTTGCAACTCGGTTCGTACTTACAACGTGGTTCGTACTTGCAACGTGGTTCGTACTTGCAACGTGGTTCGTACTTGCAACGTGGTTCGTACTTGCAACGTGGTTCGTACTTGCAACGTGGTTCGTACTTGCAACGTGGTTCGTACTTGCAACGTGGTTCGTACTTGCAACTCGGTTCGTACTTACAACGTGGTTCGTACTTGCAACGTGGTTCGTACTTGCAACGTGGTTCGTACTTGCAACGTGGTTCGTACTTGCAACGTGGTTCGTACTTGCAACGTGGTTCGTACTTGCAACGTGATTCGTACTTGCAACGTGGTTCGTACTTGCAACGTGGTTCGTACTTGCAACTGGGTTCGTACTTGCAACGTGGTTCGTACTTGCAACGTGGTTCGTACTTGCAACGTGGTTCGTACTTGCAACGTGGTTCGTACTTGAAACGTGGTTCGTACTTGCAACGTGGTTCGTACTTGCAACTGGGTTCGTACTTACAACGTGGTTCGTACTTGCAACGTGGTTCGTACTTGCAACGTGGTTCGTACTTGCAACGTGGTTCGTACTTACAACGTGGTTCGTACTTGCAACGTGGTTCGTACTTACAACGTGGTTCGTACTTGCAACGTGGTTCGTACTTGCAACGTGGTTCGTACTTGCAACGTGGTTCGTACTTGCAACGTGGTTCGTACTTGCAACGTGGTTCGTACTTGCAACGTGGTTCGTACTTGCAACGTGGTTCGTACTTGCAACGTGGTTCGTACTTGCAACGTGGTTCGTACTTACAACGTGGTTCGTACTTGCAACGTGGTTCGTACTTGCAACGTGGTTCGTACTTGCAACTCGGTTCGTACTTACAACGTGGTTCGTACTTGCAACGTGGTTCGTACTTGCAACGTGGTTCGTACTTGCAACGTGGTTCGTACTTGCAACGTGGTTCGTACTTGCAACGTGATTCGTACTTGCAACGTGGTTCGTACTTACAACGTGGTTCGTACTTGCAACTGGGTTCGTACTTGCAACGTGGTTCGTACTTGCAACGTGGTTCGTACTTGCAACGTGGTTCGTACTTGCAACGTGGTTCGTACTTGCAACGTGGTTCGTACTTGCAACGTGGTTCGTACTTGCAACTGGGTTCGTACTTACAACGTGGTTCGTACTTGCAACGTGGTTCGTACTTACAACGTGGTTCGTACTTGCAACGTGGTTCGTACTTGCAACGTGGTTCGTACTTGCAACTCGGTTCGTACTTACAACGTGGTTCGTACTTGCAACGTGGTTCGTACTTGCAACGTGGTTCGTACTTGCAACGTGGTTCGTACTTGCAAGGTGGTTCGTACTTGCAACGTGATTCGTACTTGCAACGTGGTTTTTACTTGCAACGTGGTTCGTACTTGCAACTGGGTTCGTACTTGCAACGTGGTTCGTACTTGCAACGTGGTTCGTACTTGCAACGTGGTTCGTACTTGCAACTGGGTTCGTACTTACAACGTGGTTCGTACTTGCAACGTGGTTCGTACTTGCAACGTGGTTCGTACTTGCAACTGGGTTCGTACTTGCAACGTGGTTCGTACTTGCAACGTGATTCGTACTTGCAACGTGGTTCGTACTTGCAACGTGGTTCGTACTTGCAACTGGGTTCGTACTTGCAACGTGGTTCGTACTTGCAACGTGGTTCGTACTTGCAACGTGGTTCGTACTTGCAACGTGGTTCGTACTTGCAACGTGGTTCGTACTTGCAACGTGGTTCGTACTTGCAACTGGGTTCGTACTTACAACGTGGTTCGTACTTGCAACGTGGTTCGTACTTGCAACGTGGTTCGTACTTGCAACGTGGTTCGTACTTACAACGTGGTTCGTACTTGCAACGTGGTTCGTACTTACAACGTGGTTCGTACTTGCAACGTGGTTCGTACTTGCAACGTGGTTCGTACTTGCAACGTGGTTCGTACTTGCAACGTGGTTCGTACTTGCAACTGGGTTCGTACTTACAACGTGGTTCGTACTTGCAACGTGGTTCGTACTTGCAACGTGGTTCGCACTTACAACGTGGTTCGTACTTGCAACGTGGTTCGTACTTGCAACGTGATTCGTACTTGCAACGTGGTTCGTACTTGCAACTGGGTTCGTACTTACAACGTGGTTCGTACTTGCAACGTGGTTCGTACTTGCAACGTGGTTCGTACTTACAACGTGGTTCGTACTTGCAACGTGGTTCGTACTTGCAACGTGATTCGTACTTGCAACGTGGTTCGTACTTGCAACGTGGTTCGTACTTGCAACGTGGTTCGTACTTGCAACGTGGTTCGTACTTGCAACGTGGTTCGTACTTGCAACTGGGTTCGTACTTACAACGTGGTTCGTACTTGCAACGTGGTTCGTACTTGCAACGTGGTTCGTACTTGCAACGTGGTTCGTACTTACAACGTGGTTCGTACTTGCAACGTGGTTCGTACTTACAACGTGGTTCGTACTTGCAACGTGGTTCGTACTTGCAACGTGGTTCGTACTTGCAACGTGGTTCGTACTTGCAACGTGGTTCGTACTTGCAACGTGGTTCGTACTTGCAACGTGGTTCGTACTTGCAACGTGGTTCGTACTTACAACGTGGTTCGTACTTGCAACGTGGTTCGTACTTGCAACGTGGTTCGTACTTGCAACGTGGTTCGTACTTACAACGTGGTTCGTACTTGCAACGTGGTTCGTACTTACAACGTGGTTCGTACTTGCAACGTGGTTCGTACTTGCAACGTGGTTCGTACTTGCAACGTGGTTCGTACTTGCAACGTGGTTCGTACTTGCAACGTGGTTCGTACTTACAACGTGGTTCGTACTTGCAACGTGGTTCGTACTTGCAACGTGGTTCGTACTTGCAACTCGGTTCGTACTTACAACGTGGTTCGTACTTGCAACGTGGTTCGTACTTGCAACGTGGTTCGTACTTGCAACGTGGTTCGTACTTGCAACGTGGTTCGTACTTACAACGTGGTTCGTACTTGCAACGTGGTTCGTACTTGCAACGTGGTTCGTACTTGCAACTCGGTTCGTACTTACAGCGTGGTTCGTACTTGCAACGTGGTTCGTACTTGCAACGTGGTTCGTACTTGCAACGTGGTTCGTACTTGCAACGTGGTTCGTACTTGCAACGTGGTTCGTACTTGCAACGTGGTTCGTACTTACAACGTGGTTCGTACTTGCAACGTGGTTCGTACTTGCAACGTGATTCGTACTTGCAACGTGGTTCGTACTTGCAACGTGGTTCGTACTTGCAACGTGGTTCGTACTTGCAACGTGGTTCGTACTTGCAACTGGGTTCGTACTTGCAACGTGGTTCGTACTTGCAACGTGATTCGTACTTGCAACGTGGTTCGTACTTGCAACGTGGTTCGTACTTGCAACTGGGTTCGTACTTGCAACGTGGTTCGTACTTACAACGTGGTTCGTACTTGCAACGTGGTTCGTACTTGCAACGTGGTTCGTACTTGCAACGTGGTTCGTACTTGCAACGTGGTTCGTACTTGCAACTGGGTTCGTACTTACAACGTGGTTCGTACTTGCAACGTGGTTCGTACTTGCAACGTGGTTCGTACTTGCAACGTGGTTCGTACTTACAACGTGGTTCGTACTTGCAACGTGGTTCGTACTTACAACGTGGTTCGTACTTGCAACGTGGTTCGTACTTGCAACGTGGTTCGTACTTGCAACGTGGTTCGTACTTGCAACGTGGTTCGTACTTGCAACTGGGTTCGTACTTACAACGTGGTTCGTACTTGCAACGTGGTTCGTACTTGCAACGTGGTTCGTACTTACAACGTGGTTCGTACTTGCAACGTGGTTCGTACTTGCAACGTGATTCGTACTTGCAACGTGGTTCGTACTTGCAACTGGGTTCGTACTTACAACGTGGTTCGTACTTGCAACGTGGTTCGTACTTGCAACGTGGTTCGTACTTACAACGTGGTTCGTACTTGCAACGTGGTTCGTACTTGCAGCGTGATTTGTACTTGCAACGTGGTTCGTACTTGCAACGTGGTTCGTACTTGCAACGTGGTTCGTACTTGCAACGTGGTTCGTACTTGCAACGTGGTTCGTACTTGCAACGTGGTTCGTACTTACAACGTGGTTCGTACTTGCAACGTGGTTCGTACTTACAACGTGGTTCGTACTTGCAACGTGGTTCGTACTTGCAACGTGGTTCGTACTTGCAACGTGGTTCGTACTTGCAACGTGGTTCGTACTTGCAACGTGGTTCGTACTTGCAACGTGGTTCGTACTTGCAACGTGGTTCGTACTTACAACGTGGTTCGTACTTGCAACGTGGTTCGTACTTGCAACGTGGTTCGTACTTGCAACGTGGTTCGTACTTACAACGTGGTTCGTACTTGCAACGTGGTTCGTACTTACAACGTGGTTCGTACTTGCAACGTGGTTCGTACTTGCAGCGTGGTTCGTACTTGCAACGTGGTTCGTACTTGCAACGTGGTTCGTACTTGCAACGTGGTTCGTACTTACAACGTGGTTCGTACTTGCAACGTGGTTCGTACTTGCAACGTGGTTCGTACTTGCAACTCGGTTCGTACTTACAACGTGGTTCGTACTTGCAACGTGGTTCGTACTTGCAACGTGGTTCGTACTTGCAACGTGGTTCGTACTTACAACGTGGTTCGTACTTGCAACGTGGTTCGTACGTGCAACGTGATTCGTACTTGCAACGTGGTTCGTACTTGCAACGTGGTTCGTACTTGCAACTGGGTTCGTACTTGCAACGTGGTTCGTACTTGCAACGTGGTTCGTACTTGCAACGTGGTTCGTACTTGCAACGTGGTTCGTACTTGCAACGTGGTTCGTACTTGCAACGTGGTTCGTACTTGCAACTGGGTTCGTACTTACAACGTGGTTCGTACTTGCAACGTGGTTCGTACTTGCAACGTGGTTCGTACTTGCAACGTGGTTCGTACTTACAACGTGGTTCGTACTTGCAACGTGGTTCGTACTTACAACGTGGTTCGTACTTGCAACGTGGTTCGTACTTGCAACGTGGTTCGTACTTGCAACGTGGTTCGTACTTGCAACATGGTTCGTACTTGCAACGTGGTTCGTACTTACAACGTGGTTCGTACTTGCAACGTGGTTCGTACTTGCAACGTGGTTCGTACTTGCAACTCGGTTCGTACTTACAACGTGGTTCGTACTTGCAACGTGGTTCGTACTTGCAACGTGGTTCGTACTTGCAACGTGGTTCGTACTTGCAACGTGGTTCGTACTTGCAACGTGGTTCGTACTTGCAACGTGGTTCGTACTTACAACGTGGTTCGTACTTGCAACGTGGTTCGAACTTGCAACGTGATTCGTACTTGCAACTCGGTTCGTACTTACAACGTGGTTCGTACTTGCAACGTGGTTCGTACTTGCAACGTGGTTCGTACTTGCAACGTGGTTCGTACTTGCAACGTGGTTCGTACTTACAACGTGGTTCGTACTTGCAACGTGGTTCGTACTTGCAACGTGGTTCGTACTTGCAACTCGGTTCGTACTTACAACGTGGTTCGTACTTGCAACGTGGTTCGTACTTGCAACGTGGTTCGTACTTGCAACGTGGTTCGTACTTGCAACGTGGTTCGTACTTGCAACGTGGTTCGTACTTGCAACGTGATTCGTACTTGCAACGTGGTTCGTACTTGCAACGTGGTTCGTACTTGCAACTGGGTTCGTACTTGCAACGTGGTTCGTACTTGCAACGTGGTTCGTACTTGCAACGTGGTTCGTACTTGCAACGTGGTTCGTACTTGCAACGTGGTTCGTACTTGCAACGTGGTTCGTACTTGCAACGTGGTTCGTACTTGCAACGTGGTTCGTACTTGCAACGTGGTTCGTACTTACAACGTGGTTCGTACTTGCAACGTGATTCGTACTTACAACGTGGTTCGTACTTGCAACGTGGTTCGTACTTGCAACGTGGTTCGTACTTGCAACGTGGTTCGTACTTGCAACGTGGTCCGTACTTGCAACGTGGTTCGTACTTACAACGTGGTTCGTACTTGCAACGTGGTTCGTACTTGCAACGTGGTTCGTACTTGCAACGTGGTTCGTACTTGCAACGTGGTTCGTACTTGCAACGTGGTTCGTACTTGCAACGTGGTTCGTACTTGCAACTGGGTTCGTACTTACAACGTGGTTCGTACTTGCAACGTGGTTCGTACTTGCAACGTGGTTCGTACTTGCAACGTGGTTCGTACTTACAACGTGGTTCGTACTTGCAACGTGGTTCGTACTTACAACGTGGTTCGTACTTGCAACGTGGTTCGTACTTGCAACGTGGTTCGTACTTGCAACGTGGTTCGTACTTGCAACGTGGTTCGTACTTGCAACGTGGTTCGTACTTACAACGTGGTTCGTACTTGCAACGTGGTTCGTACTTGCAACGTGGTTCGTACTTGCAACTCGGTTCGTACTTACAACGTGGTTCGTACTTGCAACGTGGTTCGTACTTGCAACGTGGTTCGTACTTGCAACGTGGTTCGTACTTGCAACGTGGTTCGTACTTGCAACGTGGTTCGTACTTACAACGTGGTTCGTACTTGCAACGTGGTTCGTACTTGCAACGTGATTCGTACTTGCAACGTGGTTCGTACTTGCAACGTGGTTCGTACTTGCAACGTGGTTCGTACTTGCAACGTGGTTCGTACTTGTAACGTGGTTCGTACTTGCAACTGGGTTCGTACTTGCAACGTGGTTCGTACTTGCAACGTGATTCGTACTTGCAACGTGGTTCGTACTTGCAACGTGGTTCGTACTTGCAACTGGGTTCGTACTTGCAACGTGGTTCGTACTTGCAACGTGGTTCGTACTTGCAACGTGGTTCGTACTTGCAACGTGGTTCGTACTTGCAACTGGGTTCGTACTTACAACGTAGTTCGTACTTGCAACGTGGTTCGTACTTGCAACGTGGTTCGTACTTGCAACGTGGTTCGTACTTACAACGTGGTTCGTACTTGCAACGTGGTTCGTACTTACAACGTGGTTCGTACTTGCAACGTGGTTCGTACTTGCAACGTGGTTCGTACTTGCAACGTGGTTCGTACTTGCAACGTGGTTCGTACTTGCAACTGGGTTCGTACTTACAACGTGGTTCGTACTTGCAACGTGGTTCGTACTTGCAACGTGGTTCGTACTTACAACGTGGTTCGTACTTGCAATGTGGTTCGTACTTGCAACGTGATTCGTACTTGCAACGTGGTTCGTACTTGCAACTGGGTTCGTACTTACAACGTGGTTCGTACTTGCAACGTGGTTCGTACTTGCAACGTGGTTCGTACTTACAACGTGGTTCGTACTTGCAACGTGGTTCGTACTTGCAACGTGATTCGTACTTGCAACGTGGTTCGTACTTGCAACGTGGTTCGTACTTGCAACGTGGTTCGTACTTGCAACGTGGTTCGTACTTGCAACGTGGTTCGTACTTGCAACTGGGTTCGTACTTACAACGTGGTTCGTACTTGCAACGTGGTTCGTACTTGCAACGTGGTTCGTACTTGCAACGTGGTTCGTACTTACAACGTGGTTCGTACTTGCAACGTGGTTCGTACTTACAACGTGGTTCGTACTTGCAACGTGGTTCGTACTTGCAACGTGGTTCGTACTTGCAACGTGGTTCGTACTTGCAACGTGGTTCGTACTTGCAACGTGGTTCGTACTTACAACGTGGTTCGTACTTGCAACGTGGTTCGTACTTGCAACGTGGTTCGTACTTGCAACTCGGTTCGTACTTACAACGTGGTTCGTACTTGCAACGTGGTTCGTACTTGCAACGTGGTTCGTACTTGCAACGTGGTTCGTACTTGCAACGTGGTTCGTACTTGCAACGTGGTTCGTACTTGCAACGTGGTTCGTACTTACAACGTGGTTCGTACTTGCAACGTGGTTCGTACTTGCAACGTGGTTCGTACTTGCAACGTGGTTCGTACTTACAACGTGGTTCGTACTTGCAACGTGGTTCGTACTTGCAACGTGGTTCGTACTTGCAACGTGGTTCGTACTTGCAACGTGGTTCGTACTTGCAACGTGGTTCGTACTTGCAACGTGGTTCGTACTTGCAACGTGGTTCGTACTTACAACGTGGTTCGTACTTGCAACGTGGTTCGTACTTGCAACGTGGTTCGTACTTGCAACTCGGTTCGTACTTACAACGTGGTTCGTACTTGCAACGTGGTTCGTACTTGCAACGTGGTTCGTACTTGCAACGTGGTTCGTACTTACAACGTGGTTCGTACTTGCAACGTGGTTCGTACTTGCAACGTGATTCGTACTTGCAACGTGGTTCGTACTTGCAACGTGGTTCGTACTTGCAACTGGGTTCGTACTTGCAACGTGGTTCGTACTTGCAACGTGGTTCGTACTTGCAACGTGGTTCGTACTTGCAACGTGGTTCGTACTTGCAACGTGGTTCGTACTTGCAACGTGGTTCGTACTTGCAACTGGGTTCGTACTTACAACGTGGTTCGTACTTGCAACGTGGTTCGTACTTGCAACGTGGTTCGTACTTGCAACGTGGTTCGTACTTACAACGTGGTTCGTACTTGCAACGTGGTTCGTACTTACAACGTGGTTCGTACTTGCAACGTGGTTCGTACTTGCAACGTGGTTCGTACTTGCAACGTGGTTCGTACTTACAACGTGGTTCGTACTTGCAACGTGGTTCGTACTTACAACGTGGTTCGTACTTGCAACGTGGTTCGTACTTGCAACGTGGTTCGTACTTGCAACTCGGTTCGTACTTACAACGTGGTTCGTACTTGCAACGTGGTTCGTACTTGCAACGTGGTTCGTACTTGCAACGTGGTTCGTACTTGCAACGTGGTTCGTACTTGCAACGTGGTTCGTACTTGCAACGTGGTTCGTACTTACAACGTGGTTCGTACTTGCAACGTGGTTCGTACTTGCAACGTGATTCGTACTTGCAACTCGGTTCGTACTTACAACGTGGTTCGTACTTGCAACGTGGTTCGTACTTGCAACGTGGTTCGTACTTGCAACGTGGTTCGTACTTGCAACGTGGTTCGTACTTACAACGTGGTTCGTACTTGCAACGTGGTTCGTACTTGCAACGTGGTTCGTACTTGCAACTCGGTTCGTACTTACAACGTGGTTCGTACTTGCAACGTGGTTCGTACTTGCAACGTGGTTCGTACTTGCAACGTGGTTCGTACTTGCAACGTGGTTCGTACTTGCAACGTGGTTCGTACTTGCAACGTGATTCGTACTTGCAACGTGGTTCGTACTTGCAACGTGGTTCGTACTTGCAACTGGTTCGTACTTGCAACGTGGTTCGTACTTGCAACGTGGTTCGTACTTGCAACGTGGTTCGTACTTGCAACGTGGTTCGTACTTGCAACGTGGTTCGTACTTGCAACGTGGTTCGTACTTACAACGTGGTTCGTACTTGCAACGTGGTTCGTACTTGCAACGTGGTTCGTACTTGCAACGTGGTTCGTACTTGCAACGTGGTTCGTACTTACAACGTGGTTCGTACTTGCAACGTGGTTCGTACTTGCAACGTGATTCGTACTTGCAACGTGGTTCGTACTTGCAACGTGGTTCGTACTTGCAACGTGGTTCGTACTTGCAACGTGGTTCGTACTTGCAACGTGGTTCGTACTTGCAACGTGGTTCGTACTTGCAACGTGGTTCGTACTTGCAACGTGGTTCGTACTTGCAACGTGGTTCGTACTTACAACGTGGTTCGTACTTGCAACGTGGTTCGTACTTGCAACGTGGTTCGTACTTGCAACTCGGTTCGTACTTACAACTTGGTTCGTACTTGCAACGTGGTTCGTACTTGCAACGTGGTTCGTACTTGCAACGTGGTTCGTACTTGCAACGTGGTTCGTACTTGCAACGTGGTTCGTACTTACAACGTGGTTCGTACTTGCAACGTGGTTCGTACTTGCAACGTGATTCGTACTTGCAACTCGGTTCGTACTTACAACGTGGTTCGTACTTGCAACGTGGTTCGTACTTGCAACGTGGTTCGTACTTGCAACGTGGTTCGTACTTGCAACGTGGTTCGTACTTACAACGTGGTTCGTACTTGCAACGTGGTTCGTACTTGCAACGTGGTTCGTACTTGCAACTCGGTTCGTACTTACAACGTGGTTCGTACTTGCAACGTGGTTCGTACTTGCAACGTGGTTCGTACTTGCAACGTGGTTCGTACTTGCAACGTGGTTCGTACTTGCAACGTGGTTCGTACTTGCAACGTGATTCGTACTTGCAACGTGGTTCGTACTTGCAACGTGGTTCGTACTTGCAACTGGGTTCGTACTTGCAACGTGGTTCGTACTTGCAACGTGGTTCGTACTTGCAACGTGGTTCGTACTTGCAACGTGGTTCGAACTTGCAACGTGGTTCGTACTTGCAACGTGGTTCGTACTTGCAACTGGGTTCGTACTTACAACGTGGTTCGTACTTGCAACGTGGTTCGTACTTGCAACGTGGTTCGTACTTGCAACGTGGTTCGTACTTACAACGTGGTTCGTACTTGCAACGTGGTTCGTACTTACAACGTGGTTCGTACTTGCAACGTGGTTCGTACTTGCAACGTGGTTCGTACTTGCAACGTGGTTCGTACTTGCAACGTGGTTCGTACTTGCAACGTGGTTCGTACTTACAACGTGGTTCGTACTTGCAACGTGGTTCGTACTTGCAACGTGATTCGTACTTGCAACGTGGTTCGTACTTGCAACGTGGTTCGTACTTGCAACGTGGTTCGTACTTGCAACGTGGTTCGTACTTGCAACGTGGTTCGTACTTGCAACTGGGTTCGTACTTACAACGTGGTTCGTACTTGCAACGTGGTTCGTACTTGCAACGTGGTTCGTACTTGCAACTGGGTTCGTACTTGCAACGTGGTTCGTACTTGCAACGTGGTTCGTACTTGCAACGTGGTTCGTACTTGCAACGTGATTCGTACTTGCAACGTGGTTCGTACTTGCAACGTGGTTCGTACTTGCAACGTGATTCGTACTTGTAACGTGGTTCGTACTTGCAACGTGGTTCGTACTTACAACGTGGTTCGTACTTGCAACGTGGTTCGTACTTGCAACGTGATTCGTACTTGCAACGTGGTTCGTACTTGCAACGTGGTTCGTACTTGCAACTGGGTTCGTACTTGCAACGTGGTTCGTACTTGCAACGTGGTTCGTACTTGCAACGTGGTTCGTACTTGCAACGTGGTTCGTACTTGCAACGTGGTTCGTACTTGCAACGTGGTTCGTACTTGCAACGTGGTTCGTACTTACAACGTGGTTCGTACTTGCAACGTGGTTCGTACTTGCAACGTGGTTCGTACTTGCAACTCGGTTCGTACTTGCAACGTGGTTCGTACTTGCAACGTGGTTCGTACTTGCAACGTGGTTCGTACTTGCAACTGGGTTCGTACTTACAACGTGGTTCGTACTTGCAACGTGGTTCGTACTTACAACGTGGTTCGTACTTGCAACGTGGTTCGTACTTGCAACGTGGTTCGTACTTGCAACTCGGTTCGTACTTACAACGTGGTTCGTACTTGCAACGTGGTTCGTACTTGCAACGTGGTTCGTACTTGCAACGTGGTTCGTACTTACAACGTGGTTCGTACTTGCAACGTGGTTCGTACTTGCAACGTGGTTCGTACTTGCAACTCGGTTCGTACTTGCAACGTGGTTCGTACTTGCAACGTGGTTCGTACTTGCAACGTGGTTCGTACTTGCAACTGGGTTCGTACTTACAACGTGGTTCGTACTTGCAACGTGGTTCGTACTTACAACGTGGTTCGTACTTGCAACGTGGTTCGTACTTGCAACGTGGTTCGTACTTGCAACGTGGTTCGTACTTGCAACGTGGTTCGTACTTGCAACGTGGTTCGTACTTGCAACGTGATTCGTACTTGCAACGTGGTTCGTACTTGCAACGTGGTTCGTACTTGCAACTGGGTTCGTACTTGCAACGTGGTTCGTACTTGCAACGTGGTTCGTACTTGCAACGTGGTTCGTACTTGCAACGTGGTTCGAACTTGCAACGTGGTTCGTACTTGCAACGTGGTTCGTACTTGCAACTGGGTTCGTACTTACAACGTGGTTCGTACTTGCAACGTGGTTCGTACTTGCAACGTGGTTCGTACTTGCAACGTGGTTCGTACTTACAACGTGGTTCGTACTTGCAACGTGGTTCGTACTTACAACGTGGTTCGTACTTGCAACGTGGTTCGTACTTGCAACGTGGTTCGTACTTGCAACGTGGTTCGTACTTGCAACGTGGTTCGTACTTGCAACGTGGTTCGTACTTACAACGTGGTTCGTACTTGCAACGTGGTTCGTACTTGCAACGTGATTCGTACTTGCAACGTGGTTCGTACTTGCAACGTGGTTCGTACTTGCAACGTGGTTCGTACTTGCAACGTGGTTCGTACTTGCAACGTGGTTCGTACTTGCAACTGGGTTCGTACTTACAACGTGGTTCGTACTTGCAACGTGGTTCGTACTTGCAACGTGGTTCGTACTTGCAACTGGGTTCGTACTTGCAACGTGGTTCGTACTTGCAACGTGGTTCGTACTTGCAACGTGGTTCGTACTTGCAACGTGATTCGTACTTGCAACGTGGTTCGTACTTGCAACGTGGTTCGTACTTGCAACGTGATTCGTACTTGTAACGTGGTTCGTACTTGCAACGTGGTTCGTACTTACAACGTGGTTCGTACTTGCAACGTGGTTCGTACTTGCAACGTGATTCGTACTTGCAACGTGGTTCGTACTTGCAACGTGGTTCGTACTTGCAACGTGGTTCGTACTTGCAACGTGGTTCGTACTTGCAACGTGGTTCGTACTTGCAACGTGGTTCGTACTTGCAACGTGGTTCGTACTTGCAACGTGGTTCGTACTTGCAACGTGGTTCGTACTTACAACGTGGTTCGTACTTGCAACGTGGTTCGTACTTGCAACGTGGTTCGTACTTGCAACTCGGTTCGTACTTGCAACGTGGTTCGTACTTGCAACGTGGTTCGTACTTGCAACGTGGTTCGTACTTGCAACTGGGTTCGTACTTACAACGTGGTTCGTACTTGCAACGTGGTTCGTACTTACAACGTGGTTCGTACTTGCAACGTGGTTCGTACTTGCAACGTGGTTCGTACTTGCAACTCGGTTCGTACTTACAACGTGGTTCGTACTTGCAACGTGGTTCGTACTTGCAACGTGGTTCGTACTTGCAAAGTGGTTCGTACTTACAACGTGGTTCGTACTTACAACGTGGTTCGTACTTGCAACGTGGTTCGTACTTACAACGTGGTTCGTACTTGCAACGTGGTTCGTACTTACAACGTGGTTCGTACTTGCAACGTGGTTCGTACTTGCAACGTGGTTCGTACTTGCAACGTGGTTCGTACTTACAACGTGGTTCGTACTTGCAACGTGGTTCGTACTTGCAACGTGGCTCGTACTTGCAACGTGGTTCGTACTTGCAACGTGGTTCGTACTTACAACGTGGTTCGTACTTGCAACGTGGTTCGTACTTGCAACGTGGTTCGTACTTGCAACGTGGTTCGTACTTGCAACGTGGTTCGTACTTGCAACGTGGTTCGTACTTGCAACGTGGTTCGTACTTGCAACGTGGTTCGTACTTGCAACGTGGTTCGTACTTGCAACGTGGTTCGTACTTGCAACGTGGTTCGTACTTGCAACGTGGTTCGTACTTGCAACGTGGTTCGTACTTGCAACGTGGTTCGTACTTACAACGTGGTTCGTACTTGCAACGTGGTTCGTACTTGCAACGTGATTCGTACTTGCAACGTGGTTCGTACTTGCAACGTGGTTCGTACTTGCAACGTGGTTCGTACTTGCAACTCGGTTCGTACTTACAACGTGGTTCGTACTTGCAACGTGGTTCGTACTTGCAACGTGGTTCGTACTTGCAACGTGGTTCGTACTTGCAACGTGGTTCGTACTTACAACGTGGTTCGTACTTGCAACGTGGTTCGTACTTGCAACGTGGTTCGTACTTGCAACTCGGTTCGTACTTACAACGTGGTTCGTACTTGCAACGTGGTTCGTACTTGCAACGTGGTTCGTACTTGCAACGTGGTTCGTACTTGCAACGTGGTTCGTACTTGCAACGTGGTTCGTACTTGCAACGTGATTCGTACTTGCAACGTGGTTCGTACTTGCAACGTGGTTCGTACTTGCAACTGGGTTCGTACTTGCAACGTGGTTCGTACTTGCAACGTGGTTCGTACTTGCAACGTGGTTCGTACTTGCAACGTGGTTCGAACTTGCAACGTGGTTCGTACTTGCAACGTGGTTCGTACTTGCAACTGGGTTCGTACTTACAACGTGGTTCGTACTTGCAACGTGGTTCGTACTTGCAACGTGGTTCGTACTTGCAACGTGGTTCGTACTTACAACGTGGTTCGTACTTGCAACGTGGTTCGTACTTACAACGTGGTTCGTACTTGCAACGTGGTTCGTACTTGCAACGTGGTTCGTACTTGCAACGTGGTTCGTACTTGCAACGTGGTTCGTACTTGCAACGTGGTTCGTACTTACAACGTGGTTCGTACTTGCAACGTGGTTCGTACTTGCAACGTGATTCGTACTTGCAACGTGGTTCGTACTTGCAACGTGGTTCGTACTTGCAACGTGGTTCGTACTTGCAACGTGGTTCGTACTTGCAACGTGGTTCGTACTTGCAACTGGGTTCGTACTTACAACGTGGTTCGTACTTGCAACGTGGTTCGTACTTGCAACGTGGTTCGTACTTGCAACTGGGTTCGTACTTGCAACGTGGTTCGTACTTGCAACGTGGTTCGTACTTGCAACGTGGTTCGTACTTGCAAAGTGATTCGTACTTGCAACGTGGTTCGTACTTGCAACGTGGTTCGTACTTGCAACGTGATTCGTACTTGTAACGTGGTTCGTACTTGCAACGTGGTTCGTACTTGCAACGTGGTTCGTACTTGCAACGTGGTTCGTACTTGCAACGTGATTCGTACTTGCAACGTGGTTCGTACTTGCAACTGGGTTCGTACTTGCAACGTGGTTCGTACTTGCAACGTGGTTCGTACTTGCAACGTGGTTCGTACTTGCAACGTGGTTCGTACTTGCAACGTGGTTCGTACTTGCAACGTGGTTCGTACTTGCAACGTGGTTCGTACTTACAACGTGGTTCGTACTTGCAACGTGGTTCGTACTTGCAACGTGGTTCGTACTTGCAACTCGGTTCGTACTTGCAACGTGGTTCGTACTTGCAACGTGGTTCGTACTTGCAACGTGGTTCGTACTTGCAACTGGGTTCGTACTTACAACGTGGTTCGTACTTGCAACGTGGTTCGTACTTACAACGTGGTTCGTACTTGCAACGTGGTTCGTACTTGCAACGTGGTTCGTACTTGCAACTCGGTTCGTACTTACAACGTGGTTCGTACTTGCAACGTGGTTCGTACTTGCAACGTGGTTCGTACTTGCAACGTGGTTCGTACTTACAACGTGGTTCGTACTTACAACGTGGTTCGTACTTGCAACGTGGTTCGTACTTACAACGTGGTTCGTACTTGCAACGTGGTTCGTACTTACAACGTGGTTCGTACTTGCAACGTGGTTCGTACTTGCAACGTGGTTCGTACTTGCAACGTGGTTCGTACTTACAACGTGGTTCGTACTTGCAACGTGGTTCGTACTTGCAACGTGGTTCGTACTTGCAACGTGGTTCGTACTTGCAACGTGGTTCGTACTTACAACGTGGTTCGTACTTGCAACGTGGTTCGTACTTGCAACGTGGTTCGTACTTGCAACGTGGTTCGTACTTGCAACGTGGTTCGTACTTGCAACGTGGTTCGTACTTGCAACGTGGTTCGTACTTGCAACGTGGTTCGTACTTGCAACGTGGTTCGTACTTGCAACGTGGTTCGTACTTGCAACGTGGTTCGTACTTGCAACGTGGTTCGTACTTGCAACGTGGTTCGTACTTGCAACGTGGTTCGTACTTACAACGTGGTTCGTACTTGCAACGTGGTTCGTACTTGCAACGTGATTCGTACTTGCAACGTGGTTCGTACTTGCAACGTGGTTCGTACTTGCAACGTGGTTCGTACCTGCAACGTGGTTCGTACTTGTAACGTGGTTCGTACTTGCAACGTGGTTCGTACTTGCAACGTGGTTCGTACTTGCAACGTGATTCGTACTTGCAACGTGGTTCGTACTTGCAACGTGGTTCGTACTTGCAACGTGGTTCGTACTTGCAACGTGGTTCGTACTTGCAACGTGGTTCGTACTTGCAACGTGGTTCGTACTTGCAACGTGGTTCGTACTTGCAACGTGGTTCGTACTTGCAACGTGGTTCGTACTTGCAACTGGGTTCGTACTTACAACGTGGTTCGTACTTACAACGTGGTTCGTACTTGCAACGTGGTTCGTACTTGCAACGTGATTCGTACTTGCAACGTGGTTCGTACTTGCAACGTGGGTTCGTACTTACAACGTGGTTCGTACTTGCAACGTGGTTCGTACTTGCAACGTGGTTCGTACTTACAACGTGGTTCGTACTTGCAACGTGGTTCGTACTTGCAACGTGATTCGTACTTGCAACGTGGTTCGTACTTGCAACGTGGTTCGTACTTGCAACGTGGTTCGTACTTGCAACGTGGTTCGTACTTGCAACTGGGTTCGTACTTACA
Organism: Tipula helvola; assembly: GCA_963556165.1. NCBI lineage: Eukaryota > Metazoa > Arthropoda > Insecta > Diptera > Tipulidae > Tipula > Tipula helvola. Next base: position 17,802,911 of record OY744484.1, read on the forward strand.
ACGTGGTTCGTACTTGCAACGTGGTTCGTACTTGCAACGTGGTTCGTACTTGCAACGTGGTTCGTACTTACAACGTGGTTCGTACTTGCAACGTGGTTCGTACTTACAACGTGGTTCGTACTTGCAACGTGGTTCGTACTTGCAACGTGGTTCGTACTTGCAACGTGGTTCGTACTTGCAACGTGGTTCGTACTTGCAACGTGGTTCGTACTTACAACGTGGTTCGTACTTGCAACGTGGTTCGTACTTGCAACGTGGTTCGTACTTGCAACTCGGTTCGTACTTACAACGTGGTTCGTACTTGCAACGTGGTTCGTACTTGCAACGTGGTTCGTACTTGCAACGTGGTTCGTACTTGCAACGTGGTTCGTACTTGCAACGTGGTTCGTACTTGCAACGTGGTTCGTACTTACAACGTGGTTCGTACTTGCAACGTGGTTCGTACTTGCAACGTGATTCGTACTTGCAACTCGGTTCGTACTTACAACGTGGTTCGTACTTGCAACGTGGTTCGTACTTGCAACGTGGTTCGTACTTGCAACGTGGTTCGTACTTACAACGTGGTTCGTACTTGCAACGTGGTTCGTACTTACAACGTGGTTCGTACTTGCAACGTGGTTCGTACTTGCAACGTGGTTCGTACTTGCAACGTGGTTCGTACTTGCAACGTGGTTCGTACTTGCAACGTGGTTCGTACTTGCAACGTGGTTCGTACTTACAACGTGGTTCGTACTTGCAACGTGGTTCGTACTTGCAACGTGGTTCGTACTTGCAATTGGGTTTGTACTTACAACGTGGTTCGTACTTGCAACGTGGTTCGTACTTGCAACGTGGTTCGTACTTACAACGTGGTTCGTACTTGCAACGTGGTTCGTACTTGCAACGTGATTCGTACTTGCAACGTGGTTCGTACTTGCAACGTGGTTCGTACTTGCAACGTGGTTCGTACTTGCAACGTGGTTCGTACTTGCAACGTGGTTCGTACTTGCAACTGGGTTCGTACTTACAACGTGGTTCGTACTTGCAACGTGGTTCGTACTTGCAACGTGGTTCGTACTTGCAACGTGGTTCGTACTTACAACGTGGTTCGTACTTGCAACGTGGTTCGTACTTACAACGTGGTTCGTACTTGCAACGTGGTTCGTACTTGCAACGTGGTTCGTACTTGCAACGTGGTTCGTACTTGCAACGTGGTTCGTACTTGCAACGTGGTTCGTACTTACAACGTGGTTCGTACTTGCAACGTGGTTCGTACTTGCAACGTGGTTCGTACTTGCAACGTGGTTCGTACTTACAACGTGGTTCGTACTTGCAACGTGGTTCGTACTTACAACGTGGTTCGTACTTGCAACGTGGTTCGTACTTGCAACGTGGTTCGTACTTGCAACGTGGTTCGTACTTGCAACGTGGTTCGTACTTACAACGTGGTTCGTACTTGCAACGTGGTTCGTACTTGCAACGTGGTTCGTACTTGCAACTCGGTTCGTACTTACAACGTGGTTCGTACTTGCAACGTGGTTCGTACTTGCAACGTGGTTCGTACTTGCAACGTGGTTCGTACTTGCAACGTGGTTCGTACTTGCAACGTGGTTCGTACTTGCAACGTGGTTCGTACTTACAACGTGGTTCGTACTTGCAACGTGGTTCGTACTTGCAACGTGATTCGTACTTGCAACTCGGTTCGTACTTACAACGTGGTTCGTACTTGCAACGTGGTTCGTACTTGCAACGTGGTTCGTACTTGCAACGTGGTTCGTACTTGCAACGTGGTTCGTACTTACAACGTGGTTCGTACTTGCAACGTGGTTCGTACTTGCAACGTGGTTCGTACTTGCAACTCGGTTCGTACTTACAACGTGGTTCGTACTTGCAACGTGGTTCGTACTTGCAACGTGGTTCGTACTTGCAACGTGGTTCGTACTTGCAACGTGGTTCGTACTTGCAACGTGGTTCGTACTTGCAACGTGGATTCGTACTTGCAACGTGGTTCGTACTTGCAACGTGGTTCGTACTTGCAACGTGGTTCGTACTTGCAACGTGGTTCGTACTTGCAACGTGGTTCGTACTTGCAACGTGGTTCGTACTTGCAACGTGGTTCGTACTTGCAACGTGGTTCGTACTTGCAACGTGGTTCGTACTTGCAACTGGGTTCGTACTTACAACGTGGTTCGTACTTGCAACGTGGTTCGTACTTGCAACGTGGTTCGTACTTGCAACGTGGTTCGTACTTACAACGTGGTTCGTACTTGCAACGTGGTTCGTACTTACAACGTGGTTCGTACTTGCAACGTGGTTCGTACTTGCAACGTGGTTCGTACTTGCAACGTGGTTCGTACTTGCAACGTGGTTCGTACTTGCAACGTGGTTCGTACTTGCAACGTGGTTCATACTTGCAACGTGGTTAGTACTTGCAACGTGGTTCGTACTTGCAACGTGGTTCGTACTTACAACGTGGTTCGTACTTGCAACGTGGTTCGTACTTGCAACGTGGTTCGTACTTGCAACGTCGGTTCGTACTTACAACGTGGTTCGTACTTGCAACGTGGTTCGTACTTGCAACGTGGTTCGTACTTGCAACGTGGTTCGTACTTGCAACGTGGTTCGTACTTGCAACGTGGTTCGTACTTGCAACGTGGTTCGTACTTGCAACGTGGTTCGTACTTGCAACGTGGTTCGTACTTGCAACTGGGTTCGTACTTGCAACGTGGTTCGTACTTGCAACGTGGTTCGTACTTGCAACGTGGTTCGTACTTGCAACGTGGTTCGTACTTGCAACGTGGTTCGTACTTGCAACGTGGTTCGTACTTGCAACTGGGTTCGTACTTACAACGTGGTTCGTACTTGCAACGTGGTTCGTACTTACAACGTGGTTCGTACTTGCAACGTGGTTCGTACTTGCAACTCGGTTCGTACTTGCAACTCGGTTCGTACTTACAACGTGGTTCGTACTTGCAACGTGGTTCGTACTTGCAACGTGGTTCGTACTTGCAACGTGGTTCGTACTTGCAACGTGGTTCGTACTTGCAACGTGGATTCGTACTTGCAACGTGGTTCGTACTTGCAACGTGGTTCGTACTTGCAACGTGGTTCGTACTTGCAACGTGGTTCGTACTTGCAACGTGGTTCGTACTTGCAACGTGGTTCGTACTTGCAACTGGGTTCGTACTTACAACGTGGTTCGTACTTGCAACGTGGTTCGTACTTGCAACGTGGTTCGTACTTGCAACTGGTTCGTACTTGCAACGTGGTTCGTACTTGCAACGTGGTTCGTACTTGCAACGTGGTTCGTACTTGCAACGTGGTTCGTACTTGCAACGTGGTTCGTACTTGCAACGTGGTTCGTACTTGCAACGTGGTTCGTACTTGCAACGTGGTTCGTACTTGCAACGTGGTTCGTACTTGCAACGTGGTTCGTACTTGCAACGTGGTTCGTACTTGCAACGTGGTTCGTACTTGCAACGTGGTTCGTACTTACAACGTGGTTCGTACTTGCAACGTGGTTCGTACTTGCAACGTGGTTCGTACTTGCAACGTGGTTCGTACTTGCAACGTGGTTCGTACTTGCAACGTGGTTCGTACTTACAACGTGGTTCGTACTTGCAACGTGGTTCGTACTTGCAACGTGGTTCGTACTTGCAACGTGGTTCGTACTTGCAACGTGGTTCGTACTTGCAACTGGGTTCGTACTTACAACGTGGTTCGTACTTGCAACGTGGTTCGTACTTGCAACGTGGTTCGTACTTACAACGTGGTTCGTACTTGCAACGTGGTTCGTACTTGCAACGTGATTCGTACTTGCAACGTGGTTCGTACTTGCAACGTGGGTTCGTACTTAGCAACGTGGTTCGTACTTGCAACGTGGTTCGTACTTACAACGTGGTTCGTACTTGCAACGTGGTTCGTACTTGCAACGTGATTCGTACTTGCAACGTGGTTCGTACTTGCAACGTGGTTCGTACTTACAACGTGGTTCGTACTTGCAACGTGGTTCGTACTTGCAACGTGGTTCGTACTTGCAACGTCGGTTCGTACTTACAACGTGGTTCGTACTTGCAACGTGGTTCGTACTTGCAACGTGGTTCGTACTTGCAACGTGGTTCGTACTTGCAACGTGGTTCGTACTTGCAACGTGGTTCGTACTTGCAACGTGGTTCGTACTTACAACGTGGTTCGTACTTGCAACGTGGTTCGTACTTGCAACGTGGTTCGTACTTGCAACGTGGTTCGTACTTACAACGTGGTTCGTACTTGCAACGTGGTTCGTACTTGCAACGTGGTTCGTACTTGCAACGTGGTTCGTACTTGCAACGTGGTTCGTACTTGCAACGTGGTTCGTACTTGCAACGTGGTTCGTACTTGCAACGTGGTTCGTACTTGCAACGTGGTTCGTACTTACAACGTGGTTCGTACTTGCAACGTGGTTCGTACTTACAACGTGGTTCGTACTTGCAACGTGGTTCGTACTTACAACGTGGTTCGTACTTGCAACGTGGTTCGTACTTGCAACGTGGTTCGTACTTGCAACGTGGTTCGTACTTGCAACGTGGTTCGTACTTGCAACGTGGTTCGTACTTACAACGTGGTTCGTACTTGCAACGTGGTTCGTACTTGCAACGTGGTTCGTACTTGCAACTCGGTTCGTACTTACAACGTGGTTCGTACTTGCAACGTGGTTCGTACTTGCAACGTGGTTCGTACTTGCAACGTGGTTCGTACTTGCAACGTTGTTCGTACTTGCAACGTGGTTCGTACTTACATCGTGGTTCGTACTTGCAACGTGGTTCGTACTTGCAACGTGGATTCGTACTTGCAACGTGGTTCGTACTTGCAACGTGGTTCGTACTTGCAACTGGGTTCGTACTTGCAACGTGGTTCGTACTTGCAACGTGGTTCGTACTTGCAACGTGGTTCGTACTTGCAACGTGGTTCGTACTTGCAACGTGGTTCGTACTTGCAACGTGGTTCGTACTTGCAACGTGGTTCGTACTTGCAACGTGGTTCGTACTTGCAACGTGGTTCGTACTTACAACGTGGTTCGTACTTGCAACGTGGTTCGTACTTGCAACGTGGTTCGTACTTGCAACGTGGTTCGTACTTACAACGTGGTTCGTACTTGCAACGTGGTTCGTACTTACAACGTGGTTCGTACTTGCAACGTGGTTCGTACTTGCAACGTGGTTCGTACTTGCAACGTGGTTCGTACTTGCAACGTGGTTCGTACTTGCAACGTGGTTCGTACTTAGCAACGTGGTTCGTACTTGCAACGTGGTGTACTTGCAACGTGGTTCGTACTTGCAACGTGGTTCGTACTTGCAACTCGGTTCGTACTTAGCAACGTGGTTCGTACTTGCAACGTGGTTCGTACTTGCAACGTGGTTCGTACTTGCAACGTGGTTCGTACTTACAACGTGGTTCGTACTTGCAACGTGGTTCGTACTTGCAACGTGATTCGTACTTGCAACGTGGTTCGTACTTGCAACGTGGTTCGTACTTGCAACGTGGTTCGTACTTGCAACGTGGTTCGTACTTGCAACGTGGTTCGTACTTGCAACGTGGTTCGTACTTGCAACGTGGTTCGTACTTGCAACGTGGTTCGTACTTGCAACGTGGTTCGTACTTGCAACTGGGTTCGTACTTACAACGTGGTTCGTACTTGCAACGTGGTTCGTACTTGCAACGTGGTTCGTACTTGCAACGTGGTTCGTACTTACAACGTGGTTCGTACTTGCAACGTGGTTCGTACTTACAACGTGGTTCGTACTTGCAACGTGGTTCGTACTTGCAACGTGGTTCGTACTTGCAACGTGGTTCGTACTTACAACGTGGTTCGTACTTGCAACGTGGTTCGTACTTACAACGTGGTTCGTACTTGCAACGTGGTTCGTACTTGCAACGTGGTTCGTACTTGCAACTCGGTTCGTACTTACAACGTGGTTCGTACTTGCAACGTGGTTCGTACTTGCAACGTGGTTCGTACTTGCAACGTGGTTCGTACTTGCAACGTGGTTCGTACTTGCAACGTGGTTCGTACTTACAACGTGGTTCGTACTTGCAACGTGGTTCGTACTTGCAACGTGATTCGTACTTGCAACTCGGTTCGTACTTACAACGTGGTTCGTACTTGCAACGTGGTTCGTACTTGCAACGTGGTTCGTACTTGCAACGTGGTTCGTACTTGCAACGTGGTTCGTACTTACAACGTGGTTCGTACTTGCAACGTGGTTCGTACTTGCAACGTGGTTCGTACTTGCAACGTCGGTTCGTACTTACAACGTGGTTCGTACTTGCAACGTGGTTCGTACTTGCAACGTGGTTCGTACTTGCAACGTGGTTCGTACTTGCAACGTGGTTCGTACTTGCAACGTGGTTCGTACTTGCAACGTGGTTCGTACTTGCAACGTGGTTCGTACTTGCAACGTGGTTCGTACTTGCAACGTGGTTCGTACTTGCAACGTGGTTCGTACTTGCAACGTGGTTCGTACTTGCAACGTGGTTCGTACTTGCAACGTGGTTCGTACTTGCAACGTGGTTCGTACTTGCAACGTGGTTCGTACTTGCAACGTGGTTCGTACTTGCAACGTGGTTCGTACTTGCAACGTGGTTCGTACTTGCAACGTGGTTCGTACTTGCAACGTGGTTCGTACTTGCAACGTGATTCGTACTTGCAACGTGGTTCGTACTTGCAACGTTGTTCGTACTTGCAAACGTGGTTCGTACTTGCAACGTGGTTCGTACTTGCAACGTGGTTCGTACTTGCAACGTGGTTCGTACTTGCAACGTGGTTCGTACTTGCAACGTGGTTCGTACTTGCAACGTGGTTCGTACTTACAACGTGGTTCGTACTTGCAACGTGGTTCGTACTTGCAACGTGGTTCGTACTTGCAACGTCGGTTCGTACTTAGCAACGTGGTTCGTACTTGCAACGTGGTTCGTACTTGCAACGTGGTTCGTACTTGCAACGTGGTTCGTACTTGCAACGTGGTTCGTACTTGCAACGTGGTTCGTACTTACAACGTGGTTCGTACTTGCAACGTGGTTCGTACTTGCAACGTGATTCGTACTTGCAACTCGGTTCGTACTTACAACGTGGTTCGTACTTGCAACGTGGTTCGTACTTGCAACGTGGTTCGTACTTGCAACGTGGTTCGTACTTGCAACGTGGTTCGTACTTACAACGTGGTTCGTACTTGCAACGTGGTTCGTACTTGCAACGTGGTTCGTACTTGCAACTCGGTTCGTACTTACAACGTGGTTCGTACTTGCAACGTGGTTCGTACTTGCAACGTGGTTCGTACTTGCAACGTGGTTCGTACTTGCAACGTGGTTCGTACTTGCAACGTGGTTCGTACTTGCAACGTGATTCGTACTTGCAACGTGGTTCGTACTTGCAACGTGGTTCGTACTTGCAACTGGGTTCGTACTTGCAACGTGGTTCGTACTTGCAACGTGGTTCGTACTTGCAACGTGGTTCGTACTTGCAACGTGGTTCGAACTTGCAACGTGGTTCGTACTTGCAACGTGGTTCGTACTTGCAACTGGGTTCGTACTTACAACGTGGTTCGTACTTGCAACGTGGTTCGTACTTGCAACGTGGTTCGTACTTGCAACGTGGTTCGTACTTGCAACGTGGTTCGTACTTAGCAACGTGGTTCGTACTTGCAACGTGGTTCGTACTTGCAACGTGGTTCGTACTTGCAACGTGGTTCGTACTTGCAACGTGGTTCTTACTTGCAACGTGGTTCGTTCTTGCAACGTGGTTC
>CAUVYM010000002.1:22500-25000 GCA_963556165.1 Tipula helvola
AAATAATGAATTTTGAATTTTTGAAAAAAAAAAAATCCGATGGTTTCATTTTTTATGTTGTGCTCTTTACTTTAACATGAAAATCACAAAGCGAGAACAAAAATTTGGATCATAAAAAAAAAAAATTTTATTTTTTATGATAAAAATAATTATGTATTAGATTTATTAACACATTTAATAAATTCATGTGGTTAATTATAAGCAAATCGATAAATAAATAATGAATTTTGAATTTTTGAAAAAAAAAAAATCCGATGGTTTCATTTTTTATGTTGTGCTCTTTACTTTAACATGAAAATCACAAAGCGAGAACAAAAATTTGGATTATAAAAAAAAAAAAATTTTATTTTTTATGATAAAAATAATTTTTTATTAGATTTATTAACACATTTAATAAATTCATGTGGTTAATTATAAGCAAATTACGTTGATAAATGATAAAAATAATTTTTTATTAGATTTATTAACACATTTAATAAATTCATGTGGTTAATTATAAGCAAATCGATAAATAAATAATGAATTTTGAATTTTTGAAAAAAAAAAAAAATCCGATGGTTTCATTTTTTATGTTGTGCTCTTTACTTTAACATGAAAATCACAAAGCGAGAACAAAAATTTGGATTATAAAAAAAAAAAAATTTATTTTTTATGATAAAAATAATTATGTATTAGATTTATTAACACATTTAATAAATTCATGTGGTTAATTATAAGCAAATTTACTTTAACATGAAAATCACAAAGCGAGAACAAAAATTTGGATTACAAAAAAAAAAAAAAATTTATTTTTTATGATAAAAATAATTTTTTATTAGATTTATTAACACATTTAATAAATTCATGTGGTTAATTATAAGCAAATCGATAAATAAATAATGAATTTTGAATTTTTGAAAAAAAAAAATCCGATGGTTTCATTTTTTATGTTGTGCTCTTTACTTTAACATGAAAATCACAAAGCGAGAACAAAAATTTGGATTATAAAAAAAAAAAATTTTATTTTTTATGATAAAAATAATTATGTATTAGATTTATTAACACATTTAATAAATTCATGTGGTTAATTATAAGCAAATCGATAAATAAATAATGAATTTTGAATTTTTGAAAAAAAAAAAATCCGATGGTTTCATTTTTTATGTTGTGCTCTTTTAAATAGAAACTGCGTGAAGTTATGTGAACTGCAGGACACATGAACATCAACATTTTGAACGCACATTGCGGTCCATGCTAATAGTATATAATACTCTGCTTGGACCACATATGGTTGAGGGTCACTAATATTCGCTAAATAAATTATTATTTAACAATTTTTGATATGTAAATATTTTATTATATTTACAATATTGTATTAAACAATATTTGTGTAATAATAAATCGGTAAAAGACGCAAGTCATTTATATAATAATTTATGATGTAGTTTTTAAAATCCGTTTTATAATTATTAACAATAATTGTGACTTCAACTCATATGTGATTACCTCCTGAATTTAAGCATATTAATTAGGAGAGGAAAAGAAATTAACTAAGATTCCCTTAGTAGCGGCGAGCGAAATGGGAAAAGTCCAGCATTAAGTCCTTTTACTGATAACTGGTAGAATGGAAATTCAATGTAAAGGAGTATCTATCATCTTATGCATTTTGATTATATGTTCAAGTCCATCTTGAATGGGGCCATTTACCCATAGAGGGTGCCAGGCCCGTAGTGACTATAATCTTGTATAAGAAGATATCTCTAGAGAGTCGTGTTGCTTGATAGTGCAGCACTAAGTTGGTGGTAAACTCCATCTAAGACTAAATATAACCACGAGACCGATAGCGAACAAGTACCGTGAGGGAAAGTTGAAAAGAACTCTGAATAGAGAGTTAAACAGTACGTGAAACCACTAAGAGGTTAAACCCAATGAACCCGAACTTGTAAAAGAAGAGATTCATTGATATAATAATTGATTTTTCAATAAATTATATTATGCACTTTTCTTCTATTAACGCATTGCGATGTGTTATCAATATACTACATTTGTAGATATTTGTCAATGATTTTATATGCAGCTCCTTTCGCATTCACTTGTGAATGTTTCTTAAGGAACTATAAAAATATCTGCCAATATGATGACACATGTATCTGATCGTACGAGCATATTTGCAGCGTAATTCGTAACGGTTTATGTTAAATAAATGCAGTTTGAGTAATCGATCTTATCGGCAATGAAATGATTTGGGATACCTTTGGGACCCGTCTTGAAACACGGACCAAGGAGTCTAGTATATGTGCGAGTCATTGGGCTTTTAAGCCTAAAGGCGTAATTAACGTAACTAATATATGGGATTACATGTGATTTTATATAATTGCATCTTCATCCATGGGCGTTTTAATCAACTCATATTACTTATGTTTTATGAGTTAAAGCGTACTGTAAGCATATACACTGTGACCCGAAAGATGGTGAACTATACCTGATCAGGTCGAAGTCAGGGGAAACCCTGATGGAGGAT
>CAUVYM010000002.1:30000-35000 GCA_963556165.1 Tipula helvola
AAAAAAAAATCCGATGGTTTCATTTTTTATGTTGTGCTCTTTACTTTAACATGAAAATCACAAAGCGAGAACAAAAATTTGGATTATAAAAAAAAAAAATTTTATTTTTTATGATAAAAATAATTATGTATTAGATTTATTAACACATTTAATAAATTCATGTGGTTAATTATAAGCAAATCGATAAATAAATAATGAATTTTGAATTTTTGAAAAAAAAAAAATCCGATGGTTTCATTTTTTATGTTGTGCTCTTTACTTTAACATGAAAATCACAAAGCGAGAACAAAAATTTGGATTATAAAAAAAAAAAAATTTATTTTTTATGATAAAAATAATTATGTATTAGATTTATTAACACATTTAATAAATTCATGTGGTTAATTATAAGCAAATTTACTTTAACATGAAAATCACAAAGCGAGAACAAAAATTTGGATTATAAAAAAAAAAAAAAATTATTTTTTATGATAAAAATAATTTTTTATTAGATTTATTAACACATTTAATAAATTCATGTGGTTAATTATAAGCAAATCGATAAATAAATAATGAATTTTGAATTTTTGAAAAAAAAAAAATCCGATGGTTTCATTTTTTATGTTGTGCTCTTTACTTTAACATGAAAATCACAAAGCGAGAACAAAAATTTGGATTATAAAAAAAAAAAATTTTATTTTTTATGATAAAAATAATTATGTATTAGATTTATTAACACATTTAATAAATTCATGTGGTTAATTATAAGCAAATCGATAAATAAATAATGAATTTTGAATTTTTGAAAAAAAAAAAATCCGATGGTTTCATTTTTTATGTTGTGCTCTTTACTTTAACATGAAAATCACAAAGCGAGAACAAAAATTTGGATTATAAAAAAAAAAAAATTTATTTTTTATGATAAAAATAATTATGTATTAGATTTATTAACACATTTAATAAATTCATGTGGTTAATTATAAGCAAATCGATAATAAATAATGAATTTTGAATTTTTCAAAAAAAAAAAATCCGATGGATTCATTTTATATGTTAAGAGATCATTTATGAATATAAAGCCAAATTGTAAACGACATAGTTACGGGTGGAGTAGTGTGAATAGGGAATATCAGCCATCATACTGATACCTAAAACATGCTTTAATCATAGATTGGTCGTATAAATAATAATAATGTTAAATGTAATATACGATCTTATTATGTTCACATATAAGTCAAAGTTGTATATAAAATGTAACATGTTTAAAATGAAACAAAAGATATTGACAACATAATTGCGACCTAACATAATATTCCTGTAGTCAACGACCATACCATGTTTACGTACCGGTTCTCGTCCGATCACCGAAGTCAAACAACATTGGGCATAGTTAGTACTTAGATGGTTGACTGCTTGGGAACACTATGTGTTGTTGGTATTTTTTCCATTTAAATCCGATGGTTTCATTTTTTATGTTGTGCTCTTTACTTTAACATGAAAATCACAAAGCGAGAACAAAAATTTGGATTATAAAAAAAAAATGTTTTTTATTTTTTATGATAAAAATAATTTTGTATTAGATTTATTAACACATTTAATTTTATCTATTTTATAATATATTTATCTATAAATAATGAATTTTGAATTTTTCAAAAAAAAAAAAAATCCGATGGTTTCATTTTTTATGTTGTGCTCTTTACTTTAACATGAAAATCACAAAGCGAGAACAAAAATTTGGATTATAAAAAAAAAAAATTTTTTATTTTTTATGATAAAAATAATTATGTATTAGATTTATTAACACATTTAATAAATTCATGTGGTTAATTATAAGCAAATCGATAATAAATAATGAATTTTGAATTTTTGAAAAAAAAAAAAAAATCGATGGTTTCATTTTTTATGTTGTGCTCTTTACTTTAACATGAAAATAACAAAGCGAGAACAAAAATTTGGATTATAAAAAAAAAAAAAAAATTATTTTTTATGATAAAAATAATTTTGTGTTAGATTTATTAACACATTTAATAAATTCATGTGGTAAATTATAAGCAAATCGATAAATAAATAATGAATTTTGAATTTTTCAAAAAAAAAAAAAATCCGATGGTTTCATTTTTTATGTTGTGCTCTTTACTTTAACATGAAAATCACAAAGCGAGAACAAAAATTTGGATTATAAAAAAAAAATTTTTTTTATTTTTTATGATAAAAATAAATGTATGAAAATGTATGTATGAAAATCACAAAGCGAGAACAAAAATTTGGATTATAAAAAAAAAAAAAATTTTATTTTTTATGATAAAAATAATTTTGTTTATTCGTTGTTTATTGTTTATAATAATTATGTATTAGATTTATTAACACATTTAATAAATTCATGTGGTTAATTATAAGCAAATCGATAATAAATAATGAATTTTGAATTTTTGAAAAAAAAAAAAAATTCGATGGTTTCATTTTTTATGTTGTGCTCTTTACTTTAACATGAAAATAACAAAGCGAGAACAAAAATTTGGATTATAAAAAAAAAAAAAAAATTATTTTTTATGATAAAAATAATTTTGTATTAGATTTATTAACACATTTAATAAATTCATGTGGTAAATTATAAGCAAATCGATAAATAAATAATGAATTTTGAATTTTTCAAAAAAAAAAAAAATCCGATGGTTTCATTTTTTATGTTGTGCTCTTTACTGATCTGCCATCATACTGATACCTAAAACATGCTTTAATCATAGATTGGTCGTATAAATAATAATAATGTTAAATGTAATATACGATCTTATTATGTTCACATATAAGTCAAAGTTGTATATAAAATGTAACATGTTTAAAATGAAACAAAAGATATTGACATACATAATTGCGACCTAACATAATATTCCTGTAGTCAACGACCATACCATGTTTACGTACCGGTTCTCGTCCGATCACCGAAGTCAAACAACATTGGGCATAGTTAGTACTTAGATGGTTGACTGCTTGGGAACACTATGTGTTGTTGGTATTTTTTCCATTTAAATCCGATGGTTTCATTTTTTATGTTGTGCTCTTTACTTTAACATGAAAATCACAAAGCGAGAACAAAAATTTGGATTATAAAAAAAAAATGTTTTTTATTTTTTATGATAAAAATAATTTTGTGATAAAAATAATTTTGTTTATTCGTTGTTTATTGTTTATAATAATTATGTATTAGATTTATTAACACATTTAATAAATTCATGTGGTTAATTATAAGCAAATCGATAATAAATAATGAATTTTGAATTTTTGAAAAAAAAAAAAAATTCGATGGTTTCATTTTTTATGTTGTGCTCTTTACTTTAACATGAAAATAACAAAGCGAGAACAAAAATTTGGATTATAAAAAAAAAAAAAAAATTATTTTTTATGATAAAAATAATTTTGTATTAGATTTATTAACACATTTAATAAATTCATGTGGTAAATTATAAGCAAATCGATAAATAAATAATGAATTTTGAATTTTTCAAAAAAAAAAAAAATCCGATGGTTTCATTTTTTATGTTGTGCTCTTTACTTTAACATGAAAATCACAAAGCGAGAACAAAAATTTGGATTATAAAAAAAAAAATTTTTTTATTTTTTATGATAAAAATAAATGTATGAAAATGTATGTATGAAAATCACAAAGCGAGAACAAAAATTTGGATTATAAAAAAAAAAAAAATTTTATTTTTTATGATAAAAATAATTTTGTATTAGATTTATTAACACATTAAAACAAAGCGAGAACAAAAATTTGTATTAAAAAAAAAAAAAAATTTTGTTTTTTGATTTTGTTATTCGTTTGGTCTGTAAGTATATTGAGATGAGAAAAAAAAAAAAAATTTAAAAATTTATTTTTTAATGAATTTCGAATCTTGATATTTTATTTGGTTAATGTGAGAATTTTGTATCAGTAAGAACAAAATTCCTATTCACATATAATTGGAAATAGGAACAAATAAATATTTGCACCTTTAATGAAAAAAATTAAACGAATAAACCTAAGTTTATCATATGAATTGTATTGGTTTGAAATTAAATTTAATACGAAAAGTTATAAATTAGTTCATAAAATGATTACAATTTTATGAGCAAAATCATAATTTACATTCTGGTTGATCCTGCCAGTAGTTATATGCTTGTCTCAAAGATTAAGCCATGCATGTCTAAGTACACACTCTCGAACAGTGAAACCGCAAAAGGCTCAGTATATCAGTTATGATTTATTAGATCGTATACATAGTTACATGGATAACTGTGGTAATTCTAGAGCTAATACATGCACATAATCACGGACCGCAAGGAACGTGTGCTTTTATTAGATTAAAATCAATCGATACATTAAGGTATATTTATATACTGTGTCGTTAATAAGATGAATCTGAATAACATGTAGATCGCATGGTCCAGTACCGGCGATAGATCTTTCAAATGTCTGCCCTATCAACTATTGATGGTAGTATCTAGGACTACCATGGTTGCAACGGGTAACGGGGAATCAGGGTTCGATTCCGGAGAGGGAGCCTGAGAAACGGCTACCACATCTAAGGAAGGCAGCAGGCGCGTAAATTACCCAATCCCAGCACGGGGAGGTAGTGACGAAAAATAACAATACAGGACTCAATCCGAGGCCCTGTAATTGGAATGAGTACACTTTAAATCCTTTAACAAGGAACAATTGGAGGGCAAGTCTGGTGCCAGCAGCCGCGGTAATTCCAGCTCCAATAGCGTATATTAAAGTTGTTGCGGTTAAAACGTTCGTAGTTGAACTTGTGTCAAGCACAGGTGGTACACCGTAACTGGGTTCGTACATCATCTTGATGCTATGACGTATTACTGTAGTGGCTTAAACGTAAGTTTATCCGCGTAATAAATCTAAATTAGTGCTCTTTACCGAGTGCTGGTCTAGAACAGTACAATTACTTTGAACAAATTAGAGTGCTTAAAGCAGGCCATTTGTGCCTAAATATTCTCTGCATGGAATAATGGAATAAGACGTCTGT
>CAUVYM010000002.1:70000-77500 GCA_963556165.1 Tipula helvola
ATTTTTGTTCTCGCTTTGTGATTTTCATACATACATTTTCATACATTTATTTTTATCATAAAAAATAAAAAAATTTTTTTTTTTATAATCCAAATTTTTGTTCTCGCTTTGTGATTTTCATGTTAAAGTAAAGAGCACAACATAAAAAATGAAACCATCGGATTTTTTTTTTTTTTGAAAAATTCAAAATTCATTATTTATTTATCGATTTGCTTATAATTAACCACATGAATTTATTAAATGTGTTAATAAATCTAATACAAAATTATTTTTATCATAAAAAATATTTTTTTTTTTTTTTTTATAATCCAAATTTTTGTTCTCGCTTTGTTATTTTCATGTTAAAGTAAAGAGCACAACATAAAAAATGAAACCATCGAATTTTTTTTTTTTTTCAAAAATTCAAAATTCATTATTTATTATCGATTTGCTTATAATTAACCACATGAATTTATTAAATGTGTTAATAAATCTAATACAAAATTATTTTTATCATAAAAAATAAAATTTTTTTTTTTTTTATAATCCAAATTTTTGTTCTCGCTTTGTGATTTTCATGTTAAAGTAAAGAGCACAACATAAAAAATGAAACCATCGGATTTTTTTTTTTTTTGAAAAATTCAAAATTCATTATTTATTTATCGATTTGCTTATAATTAACCACATGAATTAATTAAATGTGTTAATAAATCTAATACAAAATTATTTTTATCATAAAAAATAAAAAATTTTTTTTTTTTATAATCCAAATTTTTGTTCTCCCTTTGTGATTTTCATGTTAAAGTAAAGAGCACAACATAAAAAATGAAACCATCGGATTTTTTTTTTTTTGAAAAATTCAAAATTCACTATTTATTTATCGATTTGCTTATAATTAACCACATGAATTTATTAAATGTGCTAATAAATCTAATACAAAATTATTTTTATCATAAAAAATAAATTTTTTTTTTTTTTTATAATCCAAATTTTTGTTCTCGCTTTGTGATTTTCATGTTAAAGTAAAGAGCACAACATAAAAAATGAAACCATCGGATTTAAATGGAAAAAATACCAACAACACATAGTGTTCCCAAGCAGTCAACCATCTAAGTACTAACTATGCCCAATGTTGTTTGACTTCGGTGATCGGACGAGAACCGGTACGTAAACATGGTATGGTCGTTGACTACAGGAATATTATGTTAGGTCGCAATTATGTTGTCAATATCTTTTGTTTCATTTTAAACATGTTACATTTTATATACAACTTTGACTTATATGTGAACATAATAAGATCGTATATTACATTTAACATTATTATTATTTATACGACCAATCTATGATTAAAGCATGTTTTAGGTATCAGTATGATGGCTGATATTCCCTATTCACACTACTCCACCCGTAACTATGTCGTTTACAATTTGGCTTTATATTCATAAATGATCTCTTAACATATAAAATGAATCCATCGGATTTTTTTTTTTTTGAAAAATTCAAAATTCATTATTTATTATCGATTTGCTTATAATTAACCACATGAATTTATTAAATGTGTTAATAAATCTAATACATAATTATTTTTATCATAAAAAATAAATTTTTTTTTTTTTATAATCCAAATTTTTGTTCTCGCTTTGTGATTTTCATGTTAAAGTAAAGAGCACAACATAAAAAATGAAACCATCGGATTTTTTTTTTTTCAAAAATTCAAAATTCATTATTTATTTATCGATTTGCTTATAATTAACCACATGAATTTATTAAATGTGTTAATAAATCTAATACATAATTATTTTTATCATAAAAAATAAAATTTTTTTTTTTTATAATCCAAATTTTTGTTCTCGCTTTGTGATTTTCATGTTAAAGTAAAGAGCACAACATAAAAAATGAAACCATCGGATTTTTTTTTTTTCAAAAATTCAAAATTCATTATTTATTTATCGATTTGCTTATAATTAACCACATGAATTTATTAAATGTGTTAATAAATCTAATAAAAAATTATTTTTATCATAAAAAATAATTTTTTTTTTTTTTTATAATCCAAATTTTTGTTCTCGCTTTGTGATTTTCATGTTAAAGTAAATTTGCTTATAATTAACCACATGAATTTATTAAATGTGTTAATAAATCTAATACATAATTATTTTTATCATAAAAAATAAATTTTTTTTTTTTTATAATCCAAATTTTTGTTCTCGCTTTGTGATTTTCATGTTAAAGTAAAGAGCACAACATAAAAAATGAAACCATCGGATTTTTTTTTTTTCAAAAATTCAAAATTCATTATTTATTTATCGATTTGCTTATAATTAACCACATGAATTTATTAAATGTGTTAATAAATCTAATACATAATTATTTTTATCATAAAAAATAAAATTTTTTTTTTTTATAATCCAAATTTTTGTTCTCGCTTTGTGATTTTCATGTTAAAGTAAAGAGCACAACATAAAAAATGAAACCATCGGATTTTTTTTTTTTCAAAAATTCAAAATTCATTATTTATTTATCGATTTGCTTATAATTAACCACATGAATTTATTAAATGTGTTAATAAATCTAATAAAAAATTATTTTTATCATAAAAAATAATTTTTTTTTTTTTTTATAATCCAAATTTTTGTTCTCGCTTTGTGATTTTCATGTTAAAGTAAATTTGCTTATAATTAACCACATGAATTTATTAAATGTGTTAATAAATCTAATACATAATTATTTTTATCATAAAAAATAAAAAACATTTTTTTTTTATAATCCAAATTTTTGTTCTCGCTTTGTGATTTTCATGTTAAAGTAAAGAGCACAACATAAAAAATGAAACCATCGGATTTAAATGGAAAAAATACCAACAACACATAGTGTTCCCAAGCAGTCAACCATCTAAGTACTAACTATGCCCAATGTTGTTTGACTTCGGTGATCGGACGAGAACCGGTACGTAAACATGGTATGGTCGTTGACTACAGGAATATTATGTTAGGTCGCAATTATGTTGTCAATATCTTTTGTTTCATTTTAAACATGTTACATTTTATATACAACTTTGACTTATATGTGAACATAATAAGATCGTATATTACATTTAACATTATTATTATTTATACGACCAATCTATGATTAAAGCATGTTTTAGGTATCAGTATGATGGCTGATATTCCCTATTCACACTACTCCACCCGTAACTATGTCGTTTACAATTTGGCTTTATATTCATAAATGATCTCTTAACATAAAAAATGAATCCATCGGATTTTTTTTTTTTTGAAAAATTCAAAATTCATTATTTATTATCGATTTGCTTATAATTAACCACATGAATTTATTAAATGTGTTAATAAATCTAATACATAATTATTTTTATCATAAAAAATAAATTTTTTTTTTTTTATAATCCAAATTTTTGTTCTCGCTTTGTGATTTTCATGTTAAAGTAAAGAGCACAACATAAAAAATGAAACCATCGGATTTTTTTTTTTTCAAAAATTCAAAATTCATTATTTATTTATCGATTTGCTTATAATTAACCACATGAATTTATTAAATGTGTTAATAAATCTAATACATAATTATTTTTATCATAAAAAATAAATTTTTTTTTTTTTATAATCCAAATTTTTGTTCTCGCTTTGTGATTTTCATGTTAAAGTAAAGAGCACAACATAAAAAATGAAACCATCGGATTTTTTTTTTTCAAAAATTCAAAATTCATTATTTATTTATCGATTTGCTTATAATTAACCACATGAATTTATTAAATGTGTTAATAAATCTAATAAAAAATTATTTTTATCATAAAAAATAAATTTTTTTTTTTTTTTGTAATCCAAATTTTTGTTCTCGCTTTGTGATTTTCATGTTAAAGTAAATTTGCTTATAATTAACCACATGAATTTATTAAATGTGTTAATAAATCTAATACATAATTATTTTTATCATAAAAAATAAATTTTTTTTTTTTTATAATCCAAATTTTTGTTCTCGCTTTGTGATTTTCATGTTAAAGTAAAGAGCACAACATAAAAAATGAAACCATCGGATTTTTTTTTTTTTTCAAAAATTCAAAATTCATTATTTATTTATCGATTTGCTTATAATTAACCACATGAATTTATTAAATGTGTTAATAAATGTAATAAAAAATTATTTTTATCATTTATCAACGTAATTTTCTTATAATTAACCACATGAATTTATTAAATGTGTTAATAAATCTAATAAAAAATTATTTTTATCATAAAAAATAAAATTTTTTTTTTTTTATAATCCAAATTTTTGTTCTCGCTTTGTGATTTTCATGTTAAAGTAAAGAGCACAACATAAAAAATGAAACCATCGGATTTTTTTTTTTTCAAAAATTCAAAATTCATTATTTATTTATCGATTTGCTTATAATTAACCACATGAATTTATTAAATGTGTTAATAAATCTAATAAATAATTATTTTTATCATAAAAAATAAAATTTTTTTTTTTTATGATCCAAATTTTTGTTCTCGCTTTGTGATTTTCATGTTAAAGTAAAGAGCACAACATAAAAAATGAAACCATCGGATTTTTTTTTTTTCAAAAATTCAAAATTCATTATTTATTTATCGATTTGCTTATAATTAACCACATGAATTTATTAAATGTGTTAATAAATCTAATAAAAAATTATTTTTATCATAAAAAATAATTTTTTTTTTTTTTTATAATCCAAATTTTTGTTCTCGCTTTGTGATTTTCATGTTAAAGTAAATTTGCTTATAATTAACCACATGAATTTATTAAATGTGTTAATAAATCTAATACATAATTATTTTTATCATAAAAAATAATTTTTTTTTTTTTTATAATCCAAATTTTTGTTCTCGCTTTGTGATTTTCATGTTAAAGTAAAGAGCACAACATAAAAAATGAAACCATCGGATTTTTTTTTTTTTTCAAAAATTCAAAATTCATTATTTATTTATCGATTTGCTTATAATTAACCACATGAATTTATTAAATGTGTTAATAAATCTAATAAAAAATTATTTTTATCATAAAAAATAAAATTTTTTTTTTTTTATAATCCAAATTTTTGTTCTCGCTTTGTGATTTTCATGTTAAAGTAAAGAGCACAACATAAAAAATGATACCATCGGATTTTTTTTTTTTTTTCAAAAATTCAAAATTCATTATTTATTTATCGATTTGCTTATAATTAACCACATGAATTTATTAAATGTGTTAATAAATCTAATACATAATTATTTTTATCATAAAAAATAAAATTTTTTTTTTTTATAATCCAAATTTTTGTTCTCGCTTTGTGATTTTCATGTTAAAGTAAAGAGCACAACATAAAAAATGAAACCATCGGATTTTTTTTTTTTCAAAAATTCAAAATTCATTATTTATTTATCGATTTGCTTATAATTAACCACATGAATTTATTAAATGTGTTAATAAATCTAATAAAAAATTATTTTTATCATAAAAAATAATTTTTTTTTTTTTTTATAATCCAAATTTTTGTTCTCGCTTTGTGATTTTCATGTTAAAGTAAATTTGCTTATAATTAACCACATGAATTTATTAAATGTGTTAATAAATCTAATACATAATTATTTTTATCATAAAAAATAAAAAACATTTTTTTTTTATAATCCAAATTTTTGTTCTCGCTTTGTGATTTTCATGTTAAAGTAAAGAGCACAACATAAAAAATGAAACCATCGGATTTAAATGGAAAAAATACCAACAACACATAGTGTTCCCAAGCAGTCAACCATCTAAGTACTAACTATGCCCAATGTTGTTTGACTTCGGTGATCGGACGAGAACCGGTACGTAAACATGGTATGGTCGTTGACTACAGGAATATTATGTTAGGTCGCAATTATGTTGTCAATATCTTTTGTTTCATTTTAAACATGTTACATTTTATATACAACTTTGACTTATATGTGAACATAATAAGATCGTATATTACATTTAACATTATTATTATTTATACGACCAATCTATGATTAAAGCATGTTTTAGGTATCAGTATGATGGCTGATATTCCCTATTCACACTACTCCACCCGTAACTATGTCGTTTACAATTTGGCTTTATATTCATAAATGATCTCTTAACATAAAAAATGAATCCATCGGATTTTTTTTTTTTTGAAAAATTCAAAATTCATTATTTATTATCGATTTGCTTATAATTAACCACATGAATTTATTAAATGTGTTAATAAATCTAATACATAATTATTTTTATCATAAAAAATAAATTTTTTTTTTTTTATAATCCAAATTTTTGTTCTCGCTTTGTGATTTTCATGTTAAAGTAAAGAGCACAACATAAAAAATGAAACCATCGGATTTTTTTTTTTTCAAAAATTCAAAATTCATTATTTATTTATCGATTTGCTTATAATTAACCACATGAATTTATTAAATGTGTTAATAAATCTAATACATAATTATTTTTATCATAAAAAATAAAATTTTTTTTTTTTATAATCCAAATTTTTGTTCTCGCTTTGTGATTTTCATGTTAAAGTAAAGAGCACAACATAAAAAATGAAACCATCGGATTTTTTTTTTTCAAAAATTCAAAATTCATTATTTATTTATCGATTTGCTTATAATTAACCACATGAATTTATTAAATGTGTTAATAAATCTAATAAAAAATTATTTTTATCATAAAAAATAAATTTTTTTTTTTTTTTGTAATCCAAATTTTTGTTCTCGCTTTGTGATTTTCATGTTAAAGTAAATTTGCTTATAATTAACCACATGAATTTATTAAATGTGTTAATAAATCTAATACATAATTATTTTTATCATAAAAAATAAATTTTTTTTTTTTTATAATCCAAATTTTTGTTCTCGCTTTGTGATTTTCATGTTAAAGTAAAGAGCACAACATAAAAAATGAAACCATCGGATTTTTTTTTTTTTTCAAAAATTCAAAATTCATTATTTATTTATCGATTTGCTTATAATTAACCACATGAATTTATTAAATGTGTTAATAAATCTAATAAAAAATTATTTTTATCATTTATCAACGTAATTTGCTTATAATTAACCACATGAATTTATTAAATGTGTTAATAAATCTAATAAAAAATTATTTTTATCATAAAAAATAAAATTTTTTTTTTTTTATAATCCAAATTTTTGTTCTCGCTTTGTGATTTTCATGTTAAAGTAAAGAGCACAACATAAAAAATGAAACCATCGGATTTTTTTTTTTTCAAAAATTCAAAATTCATTATTTATTTATCGATTTGCTTATAATTAACCACATGAATTTATTAAATGTGTTAATAAATCTAATACATAATTATTTTTATCATAAAAAATAAAATTTTTTTTTTTTATGATCCAAATTTTTGTTCTCGCTTTGTGATTTTCATGTTAAAGTAAAGAGCACAACATAAAAAATGAAACCATCGGATTTTTTTTTTTTCAAAAATTCAAAATTCATTATTTATTTATCGATTTGCTTATAATTAACCACATGAATTTATTAAATGTG
>CAUVYM010000002.1:85000-90000 GCA_963556165.1 Tipula helvola
ACCAGTCTTTTCCATTCAAAAAGCGAAATACTTCAATCCTTAATATAATATTATCATTGATAAATTTATATTTGCAGAACTTCTGAAATGGTCAATTATTTTTATTCAATGTTTTGATCTTTAATTCTTTAATGATCCTTCCGCAGGTTCACCTACGGAAACCTTGTTACGACTTTTACTTCCTCTAAATATACAAGTTCGGTCAACTTTGGTAAAACAACCACAACACAAGAAGCATCACGGTGATCACCTCCGAGGACCTCACTAACATATTCAATCGGTAGTAGCGACGGGCGGTGTGTACAAAGGGCAGGGACGTAATCAATGCGAGCTTATGACCCGCACTTACTGGGAATTCCAGGTTTATGTGAACAGTTTCAGTCCACAATCCCAACCACGAAGGTGGTTCAGCGGTTTACCCGGTCTTTTTAGACTAGGAGGACACGTTGATACCTTCATTGTAGCGCGCGTGCAGCCCAGGACATCTAAGGGCATCACAGACCTGTTATTGCTCAATCTCATATTGCTAGACGCAATTTGTCTATTTAAGAAGCAAGTGTCTTATTAGGACAAACCACCAGGTATGACTCCACTTACAAACAACTCTTACGTATTAAAACCACACCTCGTTAGAAGCATAGTATAACAGAGGCAAAAATGTCTGCAAAGTTTCTACACCATAACCCTGCCGGCATCTAGTTAAGAAATTTGAGTCTCGTTCGTTATCGGAATTAACCAGACAAATCACTCCACGAACTAAGAACGGCCATGCACCACCACCCATAGATTCGAGAAAGAGCTATTAATCTGTCTTACTCATTTATGTTCGGACCTGGTAAGTTTCCCCGTGTTGAGTCAAATTAAGCCGCAGGCTCCACTCCTGGTGGTGCCCTTCCGTCAATTCCTTTAAGTTTCAACTTTGCAACCATACTTCCCCCGGAGCCCAAAAGCTTTGGTTTCCCGGAAAGCGACTGAAAGAGCCATATATGTAGCTCCATCCAATTGCTAGCTGGCATCGTTTATGGTTAGAACTAGGGCGGTATCTGATCGCCTTCGAACCTCTAACTTTCGTTCTTGATTAATGAAAACATCTTTGGCAAATGCTTTCGCTTATGTTAGTCTTACGACGGTCCACGAATTTCACCTCTCGCGCCGTAATACTAATGCCCCCAACTGCTTCTATTAATCATTACGTCTTGATCTAAAAACCAATTGAAAATAGAACAGACGTCTTATTCCATTATTCCATGCAGAGAATATTTAGGCACAAATGGCCTGCTTTAAGCACTCTAATTTGTTCAAAGTAATTGTACTGTTCTAGACCAGCACTCGGTAAAGAGCACTAATTTAGATTTATTACGCGGATAAACTTACGTTTAAGCCACTACAGTAATACGTCATAGCATCAAGATGATGTACGAACCCAGTTACGGTGTACCACCTGTGCTTGACACAAGTTCAACTACGAACGTTTTAACCGCAACAACTTTAATATACGCTATTGGAGCTGGAATTACCGCGGCTGCTGGCACCAGACTTGCCCTCCAATTGTTCCTTGTTAAAGGATTTAAAGTGTACTCATTCCAATTACAGGGCCTCGGATTGAGTCCTGTATTGTTATTTTTCGTCACTACCTCCCCGTGCTGGGATTGGGTAATTTACGCGCCTGCTGCCTTCCTTAGATGTGGTAGCCGTTTCTCAGGCTCCCTCTCCGGAATCGAACCCTGATTCCCCGTTACCCGTTGCAACCATGGTAGTCCTAGATACTACCATCAATAGTTGATAGGGCAGACATTTGAAAGATCTATCGCCGGTACTGGACCATGCGATCTACATGTTATTCAGATTCATCTTATTAACGACACAGTATATAAATATACCTTAATGTATCGATTGATTTTAATCTAATAAAAGCACACGTTCCTTGCGGTCCGTGATTATGTGCATGTATTAGCTCTAGAATTACCACAGTTATCCATGTAACTATGTATACGATCTAATAAATCATAACTGATATACTGAGCCTTTTGCGGTTTCACTGTTCGAGAGTGTGTACTTAGACATGCATGGCTTAATCTTTGAGACAAGCATATAACTACTGGCAGGATCAACCAGAATGTAAATTATGATTTTGCTCATAAAATTGTAATCATTTTATGAACTAATTTATAACTTTTCGTATTAAATTTAATTTCAAACCAATACAATTCATATGATAAACTTAGGTTTATTCGTTTAATTTTTTTCATTAAAGGTGCAAATATTTATTTGTTCCTATTTCCAATTATATGTGAATAGGAATTTTGTTCTTACTGATACAAAATTCTCACATTAACCAAATAAAATATCAAGATTCGAAATTCATTAAAAAATAAATTTTTAAATTTATTTTTTTTTTCTCATCTCAATATACTTACAGACCAAACGAATAACAAAATCAAAAAACAAAATTTTTTTTTTTTTTAATACAAATTTTTGTTCTCGCTTTGTTTTAATGTGTTAATAAATCTAATACAAAATTATTTTTATCATAAAAAATAAAATTTTTTTTTTTTTTATAATCCAAATTTTTGTTCTCGCTTTGTGATTTTCATACATACATTTTCATACATTTATTTTTATCATAAAAAATAAAAAAAATTTTTTTTTTATAATCCAAATTTTTGTTCTCGCTTTGTGATTTTCATGTTAAAGTAAAGAGCACAACATAAAAAATGAAACCATCGGATTTTTTTTTTTTTTGAAAAATTCAAAATTCATTATTTATTTATCGATTTGCTTATAATTTACCACATGAATTTATTAAATGTGTTAATAAATCTAATACAAAATTATTTTTATCATAAAAAATAATTTTTTTTTTTTTTTTATAATCCAAATTTTTGTTCTCGCTTTGTTATTTTCATGTTAAAGTAAAGAGCACAACATAAAAAATGAAACCATCGAATTTTTTTTTTTTTCAAAATTCAAAATTCATTATTTATTATCGATTTGCTTATAATTAACCACATGAATTTATTAAATGTGTTAATAAATCTAATACATAATTATTTTTATCATAAAAAATAAAAAATTTTTTTTTTTTATAATCCAAATTTTTGTTCTCGCTTTGTGATTTTCATGTTAAAGTAAAGAGCACAACATAAAAAATGAAACCATCGGATTTTTTTTTTTTTTGAAAAATTCAAAATTCATTATTTATAGATAAATATATTATAAAATAGATAAAATTAAATGTGTTAATAAATCTAATACAAAATTATTTTTATCATAAAAAATAAAAAACATTTTTTTTTTATAATCCAAATTTTTGTTCTCGCTTTGTGATTTTCATGTTAAAGTAAAGAGCACAACATAAAAAATGAAACCATCGGATTTAAATGGAAAAAATACCAACAACACATAGTGTTCCCAAGCAGTCAACCATCTAAGTACTAACTATGCCCAATGTTGTTTGACTTCGGTGATCGGACGAGAACCGGTACGTAAACATGGTATGGTCGTTGACTACAGGAATATTATGTTAGGTCGCAATTATATATGTCAATATCTTTTGTTTCATTTCAAACATGTTACATTTTATATACAACTTTGACTTATATGTGAACATAATAAGATCGTATATTACATTTAACATTATTATTATTTATACGACCAATCTATGATTAAAGCATGTTTTAGGTATCAGTATGATGGCTGATATTCCCTATTCACACTACTCCACCCGTAACTATGTCGTTTACAATTTGGCTTTATATTCATAAATGATCTCTTAACATAAAAAATGAATCCATCGGATTTTTTTTTTTTTTTGAAAAATTCAAAATTCATTATTTATTATCGATTTGCTTATAATTAACCACATGAATTTATTAAATGTGTTAATAAATCTAATACATAATTATTTTTATCATAAAAAATAATTTTTTTTTTTTTATAATCCAAATTTTTGTTCTCGCTTTGTGATTTTCATGTTAAAGTAAAGAGCACAACATAAAAAATGAAACCATCGGATTTTTTTTTTTTCAAAAATTCAAAATTCATTATTTATTTATCGATTTGCTTATAATTAACCACATGAATTTATTAAATGTGTTAATAAATCTAATACATAATTATTTTTATCATAAAAAATAAAAATTTTTTTTTTATAATCCAAATTTTTGTTCTCGCTTTGTGATTTTCATGTTAAAGTAAAGAGCACAACATAAAAAATGAAACCATCGGATTTTTTTTTTTTCAAAAATTCAAAATTCATTATTTATTTATCGATTTGCTTATAATTAACCACATGAATTTATTAAATGTGTTAATAAATCTAATAAAAAATTATTTTTATCATAAAAAATAAATTTTTTTTTTTTTTTGTAATCCAAATTTTTGTTCTCGCTTTGTGATTTTCATGTTAAAGTAAATTTGCTTATAATTAACCACATGAATTTATTAAATGTGTTAATAAATCTAATACATAATTATTTTTATCATAAAAAATAAATTTTTTTTTTTTTATAATCCAAATTTTTGTTCTCGCTTTGTGATTTTCATGTTAAAGTAAAGAGCACAACATAAAAAATGAAACCATCGGATTTTTTTTTTTTTTTCAAAAATTCAAAATTCATTATTTATTTATCGATTTGCTTATAATTAACCACATGAATTTATTAAATGTGTTAATAAATCTAATAAAAAATTATTTTTATCATTTATCAACGTAATTTGCTTATAATTAACCACATGAATTTATTAAATGTGTTAATAAATCTAATAAAAAATTATTTTTATCATAAAAAATAAATTTTTTTTTTTTTATAATCCAAATTTTTGTTCTCGCTTTGTGATTTTCATGTTAAAGTAAAGAGCACAACATAAAAAATGAAACCATCGGATTTTTTTTTTTTCAAAAATTCAAAATTCATTATTTATTTATCGATTTGCTTATAATTAACCACATGAATTTATTAAATGTGTTAATAAATCTAATACATAATTATTTTTATCAT
>CAUVYM010000002.1:105000-145000 GCA_963556165.1 Tipula helvola
TCCAAATTTTTGTTCTCGCTTTGTTATTTTCATGTTAAAGTAAAGAGCACAACATAAAAAATGAAACCATCGAATTTTTTTTTTTTTTCAAAAATTCAAAATTCATTATTTATTATCGATTTGCTTATAATTAACCACATGAATTTATTAAATGTGTTAATAAATCTAATACATAATTATTTTTATCATAAAAAATTAAAATTTTTTTTTTTTTATAATCCAAATTTTTGTTCTCGCTTTGTGATTTTCATGTTAAAGTAAAGAGCACAACATAAAAAATGAAACCATCGGATTTTTTTTTTTTTTGAAAAATTCAAAATTCATTATTTATAGATAAATATATTATAAAATAGATAAAATTAAATGTGTTAATAAATCTAATACAAAATTATTTTTATCATAAAAAATAAAAAACATTTTTTTTTTATAATCCAAATTTTTGTTCTCGCTTTGTGATTTTCATGTTAAAGTAAAGAGCACAACATAAAAAATGAAACCATCGGATTTAAATGGAAAAAATACCAACAACACATAGTGTTCCCAAGCAGTCAACCATCTAAGTACTAACTATGCCCAATGTTGTTTGACTTCGGTGATCGGACGAGAACCGGTACGTAAACATGGTATGGTCGTTGACTACAGGAATATTATGTTAGGTCGCAATTATGTATGTCAATATCTTTTGTTTCATTTTAAACATGTTACATTTTATATACAACTTTGACTTATATGTGAACATAATAAGATCGTATATTACATTTAACATTATTATTATTTATACGACCAATCTATGATTAAAGCATGTTTTAGGTATCAGTATGATGGCTGATATTCCCTATTCACACTACTCCACCCGTAGGTGGTTTGGCGTCTATTGGAAGGGGCTCCGTATCCTTCCAGTAGGCGCAAGTGTACGTACTGCCTCCTCGTGGCAACCACCGGTAACTGTAACCATTAGGCTGAATATAGACTTTTGTGACAGGCTAAAGTACGGCGCTAAAGGAGAAAACCTTGACAAAAAATCCCTAATCTAAGGTGGAACAGCATATGCCGATGGATGAATGGCTGATAGGTTAATCAGTCTATATATGCGGACTCTGGATACCAGGCACCCTCCAGTTTTATTTAGCCTTCCTGTAGTAAACCTGGGTGACCTACAGGCGACTTTTTTATTCCCAGCAACTCGCAAGAGTCAAATCAAAACGGTAGATGAGGCACGGGAAGGAATACACGGGAGTGGGTCTGCCCTCTCAAAGTCCTTGAGTCCCAATGCTACCGCTTTTCTAGCAGAAGTAAATGTTATTACATCTAGGAGGGAGAGCAATGAGCCCAGATAGTATGTAACGCGTGTAGAAGTATTTCCTACAGTAGACATCTAGGAGGGAGAGCAATGAGCCCAGATAGTATGTATCACGTGTAGAAGTACTTCCAACAGTAAACATCTAGGAGGGATAGCAATGAGCCCAGATAGTATGTCCCAGCAACTCGCAAGAGTTAAATCAAAACGGTAGACGAGGCACGGATAGGAATATACGGGAGTGGGTCTGCCCTCTCGACGTCCTTGAGCCCCAATGCTACCGCTCTTCTAGCAGAAGTAAATGTTATTACATCTAGGAGGGAGAGCAATGAGCCCAGATAGTATGTATCACGTACCGGTCGGCAGTATTATCAGGTTCATTAAGAGCCTGAATATTGGCTGGACGGATAATGAAAACATCTAGGAGGGAGAGCAATGAGCCCAGATAGTATGTATCACGTACCGTTAGGCAGTGTTATCAGGTTCATTAAGAGCCTGAATATTGACTGGACGGATAATTAAGTAGGGCTTATGCACAAAAGATCTTTTAGGTCGCAGTGCGGGGTGGCTTGAGCCCCCACATGGCCCTCAAGTAATAATAATACTCCACCCGTAACTATGTCGTTTACAATTTGGCTTTATATTCATAAATGATCTCTTAACATAAAAAATGAATCCATCGGATTTTTTTTTTTTTTTGAAAAATTCAAAATTCATTATTTATTATCGATTTGCTTATAATTAACCACATGAATTTATTAAATGTGTTAATAAATCTAATACATAATTATTTTTATCATAAAAAATAAAATTTTTTTTTTTTATAATCCAAATTTTTGTTCTCGCTTTGTGATTTTCATGTTAAAGTAAAGAGCACAACATAAAAAATGAAACCATCGGATTTTTTTTTTTTCAAAAATTCAAAATTCATTATTTATTTATCGATTTGCTTATAATTAACCACATGAATTTATTAAATGTGTTAATAAATCTAATACATAATTATTTTTATCATAAAAAATAAAATTTTTTTTTTTTATAATCCAAATTTTTGTTCTCGCTTTGTGATTTTCATGTTAAAGTAAAGAGCACAACATAAAAAATGAAACCATCGGATTTTTTTTTTTTCAAAAATTCAAAATTCATTATTTATTTATCGATTTGCTTATAATTAACCACATGAATTTATTAAATGTGTTAATAAATCTAATAAAAAATTATTTTTATCATAAAAAATAAATTTTTTTTTTTTTTTGTAATCCAAATTTTTGTTCTCGCTTTGTGATTTTCATGTTAAAGTAAATTTGCTTATAATTAACCACATGAATTTATTAAATGTGTTAATAAATCTAATACATAATTATTTTTATCATAAAAAATAAATTTTTTTTTTTTATAATCTGTTGAACAGCTGGATAACATCTCCAGAGTAGCCGGATCAACTAAAATAAAATGTCAACATAATTATAATTACTGAATTGTTCATTTTTCAAATTCTATTAAATATTAAAATAGTTAAATTAATCAATTAAAATTAAAATTAAGAAAATTATGATATGTAAAATACATTTACCTTACCAATATTATTGTATCCAATGTTTTGAGGTTACCGTTGTTACTTTTTTTTTGAATTAACTTAAATATTTGTATCTATTTCATTCAGCCAACATTCAGGCTAAATATGTTTACATGTACTTATATTTAATTAATGTTGTTTAATTTTTTTTGAATTAACTTAAATATTTGTATCTATTTCATTCAGCCAACATTCAGGCTAAATATGTTTACATGTACTTATATTTAATTAATGTTGTTTAAGCTTTTAATTTAGATGTCGCGATTGTATACTTAATTTTAGTAAATTTTATAGCAAAATAGATGTCAAAAACGATAGGTAACAACTATAACTATTTCTCAAAATTTGCTTATCATTATTACGATTGTAAAACTCCAAGTGAAAACATAAAAAATCAAAAATTATAAAATTTGCATTTATTATATTTAAAATAAAATTCTAATTGTATTTAATTCATTCTTTGTTTATTTGGAGCAAAAGTTTCATCGTTTTCTAAAATACACAATATACAGTCCACTAATCCATAAAATAACGTGGAACAAATGCACTATTGGAATTTTCGACTTTCAAGGAGAAAATAAAATACATCCATTGTGCTCCATCAACATTGGTCCTTCGAGCCGGATCGCTCGAAACCGCATCATATTTAATACCAGCATTTCACCAGCGAATAATATCATCTTACACTTAAATCACATTTTTTGGCAGCATTTGAGGGATTGCATACAGGAAATTACACCACATTTCGAGATAAGTAGCCATTTTAATATTTACCTTATTATATTGATCATAAAAGAACTTTCCAAAAATTAACAAGTGGTAAATTATTTCTTAAGTGCGTGTGTGAACTTACTATCTCGAAAATAACAGTATCTAGTGATTTAAAATTCTAAAAGTGCAAATCTACCGCGTGTGCATTTTGTGTTAAATAAAAGCATTCATTTTTCAAATCTTCATCCAAAATCTAAAATGGCTGAACTTCTGGCTGGTCTCAAAAAACAACGTAGTACGAATAAAGCTAAATTGACAAATTTAGTTAAATATGCACGAGAAACCCGTTCCGATACAAGCGTAGTTGAATTAACTACCCGGTTAGAGCGAGTGGAGAAGTTAATGCAGGAGTTTACTGAGCTGGAGCTTCGTATTTTTACTGCCGATCCTAAAGAAGAAAGTGATTATACTTACGAGGAAAATTATTATACCGCCATTTCCTGCCTAAATAGTTTAATTCGATCAAAAAATCTTAATCAAGGTGTGATAAATCTCGACATTTCACACAACGCAACTCAAGCTGGTGAACCATCTCAGGTTAAATTACCAAAGATTCATATACCTTCGTTTTCCGGAGAGTATTCTGAGTGGCAGTCATTTTACGACATGTATACTACCACTATACATGAGTCACCCAATCTCAATGCTGTTCAAAAATTTCAGTATTTGAAAGGGCTTCTTCGGGGAGAAGCTGCTGTGTTACTCCGACACATAACTGTTACTGAGGGCAATTACATTGGCGCCCTTAACAAGCTAAAGGAAAGATATGACCGAAAGAAGTTTATCATCAATACTTTTATCCGAACATTCGTTGAACAGCCATCGATCATCAATTCCAATGCAAACAACATCAAGCGTTTACTGGACACCTCTGATGAGGTAATTCGCGGTCTACATGCGCTTGGTGAGGTAGCTGAAACCAGAGATCCATGGCTTATTTACATACTCATGCAGAAGTTGGACGAAAAGTCAAAAACACTTTGGGCAGAGCATTCAGCGGACATTGACAATCCAGATTTTCCTGAGTTTCTCAAATTTTTGAGTCGACGTATAGATACACTTGAGTCTTTGATTACATCAAAGCGAGTTATTCCGAAAAATGAAGTTAGAAGTCACGTCTCTTCGGCTGAATCAGAAACAATAGAATGTAACACCGCGACGCAATCAGCCACCAAATTCCAATGTGCAATGTGCCAGGACAAAGGGCACTCCATATTTTATTGCAAAGATTTTAACTCTTTAAATGTAGAAGGACGCAAGGAGTTTATAAAAAAGAGTAACAGATGTATGAATTGTCTTGGAAGCAATCATCCTATTTTCAAGTGTCTATCGAAACGCCGTTGCCAAAAATGTGGAAAAAAGCATAACACTTTATTACATCAGGAAGATGCATCAATTGAATCGCCTTTACCTAAGCCTACTACTTCATCAGCTGATATCACCACACTTCATGCGAATAGCTCACATGTTATTGCAATACTTCCAACTGCAATCGTAAGTGCTGTCGACAACTCAGGAAAAATTATACCCTGCCGAGCCTTGTTGGACTCTGGATCACAGGTCAGCTTCATAACAGAGTCCTGTGCCAAACGTCTTCAGTTAAAAAAGCAGAATGCACGAGTATCAATTAATGGCTTAGGTCAGACTAGCTGTGGAATCTCAAAAGGTGTAGTTACAGTAAACATTCGAACAGAACTCGCCCCTGGACTCTCCATCGAAGCGCTTGTATTATCCAAAATTACAAGCCCAATACCACCACAGAATTTCAACATCGATCCGAAATTATTCGCAGGAATCCAATTAGCTGATCCTCAATTCAATAAGCGAAGCAACATTGATTTGCTAATAGGAGCTGACTATTTCTTCAGCCTTATCAAAAATGGCCAGATCAGAACCAGTCCTAATGAACCTATTCTACAAGACTCCATATTCGGTTGGATTGTATCGGGACAATCCAGTCCCCCCAAAGACCACCAGCTAGTTTCATTGTCAATTCAGACAAATATTGAAAAGGAAATGGTTAACATTGATCAAAGTTTAAGAAGGTTCTGGGAGTTAGAGTCTCTTGATTACGAACAAAAAATTCTCTCACCAGAGGAATCATTTTGCGAAAATCACTTCTCTAAAAATCTGCAAAGGAACTCAGAAGGCCGATTCATCGTTAAACTTCCTTTT
Source organism: Tipula helvola (assembly GCA_963556165.1). NCBI lineage: Eukaryota > Metazoa > Arthropoda > Insecta > Diptera > Tipulidae > Tipula > Tipula helvola. The sequence continues at coordinate 110,820 of CAUVYM010000002.1, forward strand.
AAGCAGTCACCCACTCAATTAGGCCACTCGTTAGCCTCAGCAATACAGAGGTTTCGAGGAATGGAACGCCGCTTTATTCGTGATCCAATTTTCGCAAAATTATACCACGCATTCATGACCGAATACCAAGAATTAAATCACATGGTTGAGACTTCTCCGCCAAAGCCATCGGAAAACGACTTTTATTTACCACATCATGGCGTGATTAAATCTTCTAGCTCAACCAGTAAGATGAGAGTCGTATTTGATGGATCCGCCAAATCCAGCTCAGGCCTTTCTCTAAATGATTGTTTGGCGATTGGTCCAACAGTTCAATCAAGTTTGTATGCAATCATTCTGCGGTTCAGAGAGCACAAGGTAGCGTTTTCTGCTGATGTCGAAAAGATGTACCGCCAGGTGTGTGTATCTCCAAATGACACAAATTTTCAAAAAATTGTTTATCGCTCTGATCCATCTAAACCGATCCGACACTTCCGTTTATTGACAGTTACCTATGGTTTAGCATCTGCTTCATTTTTAGCAACAAGAGCGGTTAAGCAAATAGCAGAAGATAACCAAAATTCCTCACCTCATGCTGCAGATGTCATAGCCAATGATACATACGTAGACGATTTGATGACCGGGGCGGATGATGAAGACCTCGCAATAAAATTGATAGAAGAAGTCAACGAAATACTACCCAAATACGGTTTCCATCTCAGGAAGTGGAAATGTAACAGCGATAACGTATTAAGCAAAATTTCTGGTGATCATCAACAAACAAGTAATAAAAACATCCAAGAATATACGACACAATACGCAGAATCCGTGAAAGTTTTGGGCATAAATTGGAATCCGAGAATCGACTGCTTCATGTTCACGTCCCAACTGCCAGACTCAACTAATTTCACAAAAAGAACAGTCCTTTCTGAAGCAAGTCGGCTGTTTGATCCTTTAGGTTGGCTGGCTCCCGTCGTCATAACATTCAAAATATTTATGCAGACGCTTTGGGCAAACAATTTAGCTTGGGACGATCCACTCCCGAATGACAAGCAGATTATATGGTCAAATATAAGGAACAATTTAAAAATGATTAAAAGCATTCGCATCCCCAGATTTATAAACATGACTAATAGTTCTATCATAGATCTGCACGGCTTCTGTGATGCAAGTCAATCTGCGTACGCAGCTGTGGTGTTCTTCAGGTCGAAGAGTGTAGATGGCAACATAAATTTGCAATTAATTTCCGCTAAAACAAAAGTAGCGCCCATCAAACAGCAAACGCTTCCTCGCCTTGAATTATGTGCAGCAGTATTATTGACTAATCTCATAAAATTAGTTAAGAAGGAGTCCAGCTTAAAAATCAACAACACTTACGCCTGGACTGATTCCCAAATCGTACTTGACTGGTTATCCAGTCACCCAAGACGTTGGAGCACATTCATAGGTAATCGCACTTCTGAAATCATTTCATCGCTTCCAAGGGAACATTGGCGACATGTTCCATCAGCGGAAAATCCAGCGGATAGCGCTTCTCGCGGTTTATTACCTAGTGAACTCGAATCACATTCCCTATGGTGGAATGGACCCAACTGGCTGTATCAATCAACCGAAACATGGCCACCTCAAAATAAAAACTACGGACACGAAGAGGAAACCTCCAATAAAATATTTACATTCACTATTATCCGATCAAATGCAAATGAATGGTTCGACGAAATGATTAACAAATTTTCATCATTCATTAAACTACAAAGAGTGATGTGCTACATCTTTAGATTTATTGGCAACGCAGCAAAACCCAAAGATTCCAGAACAGATGGGATCTTTCTTCGGAGAGAAGAACTATTTCACGTCGTACACCTCATTTGTAAATATGAGCAATCTAAATTTTATAAAGATGAACTCGCAGCATTGCAATGTAAAGAAATGGTCAGTAAAACCAGTAACCTAAGGTCTCTAGATCCGTTCCTGGATGATTTCGGGCTAATTCGTGTTGGGGGTAGGCTCCATAATAGTCTAGCTCCATATTCTACTAAACACCCTATCATTGTCAATTTACGATCCAGAATTGCCACTTTAATTCTTCGAGATTTTCATCTAAACAACAAACATGCTGGCCCAACGCTTCTTCTTTCTATCAGCCGACAAGAATACTGGATACCAAACGGAAAAACTAAAGCCAAAGAAGTCGTAAAAAAATGTGTTACGTGTACAAAGTTTAAGGCACACTGTGAAGAACAATTAATGGGTAGCCTGCCGAGATCTCGAGTGGAATTAATACGCCCATTTTTGAAAACTGGAGTAGATTATGCCGGGCCGATCCCAATTCATCTCGCGAAAGGACGAGGGCAGAAAACCTATAAAGCATATATATGCCTTTTTATATGCTTGAGTACAAAGGCTGTCCATTTGGAACTTGTCAGCGAATTGTCCAGTGATGCATTTCTAGCGTCGTTGAAAAGGTTCACCGCAAGACGCGGGGTTTGCCTCGAATTGCATAGTGACAACGGTACAAATTTCGTTGGTGCTGACTACAAACTGAGAGAAAACTTCAACAAACTTATAAAAGATTCCAATAATTTATCAAGTTTTCTTTCCAGAAATCGCATTACATGGAATTTCATTCCACCGAGCTCTCCCCATTTTGGCGGATTGTGGGAAGCAGCTATTAAGTCTACGAAATTTCACATCAAGAGGGTCATAGGAAAAAACATATTGACGCTCGAGGAAATGAACACTCTTCTTGCTGAAATAGAGGGAATTCTTAATTCACGACCCCTCTGTGTCATAAACGACACGGACATCGATCCACTTACACCATCACACTTCCTAATCGGACATCCATATACTAAAATTCCTGAAGTGGATATTACGCATCTAAAAGAATCACATCTATCTCGGTGGCAGCTCGTCCAACAAATGGGTCAACACTTCTGGAATAGGTGGTATACAGAATATCTCACTTCGCTGCAGCAAAGATCCAAATGGCGGACCAGAAAATCATCAATCCAGACAAACGATGTTGTCTTAATAAAAGACAAAAACTTGCCTGTCAACCACTGGCCGCTTGCAAGGGTCATAGAGATTCATCCTGGTTCTGATGGTTTGATCAGAGTGGTTACTTTAAAATCCGGTAACAACGAATTCAAACGTCCGATCCATAAACTTTGTCTTTTACCAATTTCGTCAGAGAAGTCAGATGAAGATCAACGCCAAACTTCGCCGTGATTATCCAGATTTTCAAAAAAAAAAAAAAAAAAAAAAAAAAAACATTACAAAACAAATCCACAAAATTAACAAAAAATTAATTCTACAAGCAACAAATCACTCAGGACACCGCCACAATAACACATCAAATTCAAATATTCCCCTTTCCATCCATGAATTATCATTTTGAACCAGTTCGTTCAAAGGGGGGTGTATGTTGAACAGCTGGATAACATCTCCAGAGTAGCCGGATCAACTAAAATAAAATGTCAACATAATTATAATTACTGAATTGTTCATTTTTCAAATTCTATTAAATATTAAAATAGTTAAATTAATCAATTAAAATTAAAATTAAGAAAATTATGATATGTAAAATACATTTACCTTACCAATATTATTGTATCCAATGTTTTGAGGTTACCGTTGTTACTTTTTTTTTGAATTAACTTAAATATTTGTATCTATTTCATTCAGCCAACATTCAGGCTAAATATGTTTACATGTACTTATATTTAATTAATGTTGTTTAATTTTTTTTGAATTAACTTAAATATTTGTATCTATTTCATTCAGCCAACATTCAGGCTAAATATGTTTACATGTACTTATATTTAATTAATGTTGTTTAAGCTTTTAATTTAGATGTCGCGATTGTATACTTAATTTTAGTAAATTTTATAGCAAAATAGATGTCAAAAACGATAGGTAACAACTATAACTATTTCTCAAAATTTGCTTATCATTATTACGATTGTAAAACTCCAAGTGAAAACATAAAAAATCAAAAATTATAAAATTTGCATTTATTATATTTAAAATAAAATTCTAATTGTATTTAATTCATTCTTTGTTTATTTGGAGCAAAAGTTTCATCGTTTTCTAAAATACACAATATACAGTCCACTAATCCATAAAATAACGTGGAACAAATGCACTATTGGAATTTTCGACTTTCAAGGAGAAAATAAAATACATCCATTGTGCTCCATCAACATAATCCAAATTTTTGTTCTCGCTTTGTGATTTTCATGTTAAAGTAAAGAGCACAACATAAAAAATGAAACCATCGGATTTTTTTTTTTTTTTCAAAAATTCAAAATTCATTATTTATTTATCGATTTGCTTATAATTAACCACATGAATTTATTAAATGTGTTAATAAATCTAATAAAAAATTATTTTTATCATTTATCAACGTAATTTGCTTATAATTAACCACATGAATTTATTAAATGTGTTAATAAATCTAATAAAAAATTATTTTTATCATAAAAAATAAATTTTTTTTTTTTTTATAATCCAAATTTTTGTTCTCGCTTTGTGATTTTCATGTTAAAGTAATGAGCACAACATAAAAAATGAAACCATCGGATTTTTTTTTTTTCAAAAATTCAAAATTCATTATTTATTTATCGATTTGCTTATAATTAACCACATGAATTTATTAAATGTGTTAATAAATCTAATACATAATTATTTTTATCATAAAAAATAAAATTTTTTTTTTTTATAATCCAAATTTTTGTTCTCGCTTTGTGATTTTCATGTTAAAGTAAAGAGCACAACATAAAAAATGAAACCATCGGATTTTTTTTTTTCAAAAATTCAAAATTCATTATTTATTTATCGATTTGCTTATAATTAACCACATGAATTTATTAAATGTGTTAATAAATCTAATACAAAATTATTTTTATCATAAAAAATATTTTTTTTTTTTTTTTTATAATCCAAATTTTTGTTCTCGCTTTGTTATTTTCATGTTAAAGTAAAGAGCACAACATAAAAAATGAAACCATCGAATTTTTTTTTTTTTTCAAAAATTCAAAATTCATTATTTATTATCGATTTGCTTATAATTAACCACATGAATTTATTAAATGTGTTAATAAATCTAATACAAAATTATTTTTATCATAAAAAATAAATTTTTTTTTTTTTTTATAATCCAAATTTTTGTTCTCGCTTTGTGATTTTCATGTTAAAGTAAAGAGCACAACATAAAAAATGAAACCATCGGATTTTTTTTTTTTTTGAAAAATTCAAAATTCATTATTTATTTATCGATTTGCTTATAATTAACCACATGAATTAATTAAATGTGTTAATAAATCTAATACAAAATTATTTTTATCATAAAAAATAAAAATTTTTTTTTTTTTATAATCCAAATTTTTGTTCTCCCTTTGTGATTTTCATGTTAAAGTAAAGAGCACAACATAAAAAATGAAACCATCGGATTTTTTTTTTTTTGAAAAATTCAAAATTCACTATTTATTTATCGATTTGCTTATAATTAACCACATGAATTTATTAAATGTGCTAATAAATCTAATACAAAATTATTTTTATCATAAAAAATAAATTTTTTTTTTTTTATAATCCAAATTTTTGTTCTCGCTTTGTGATTTTCATGTTAAAGTAAAGAGCACAACATAAAAAATGAAACCATCGGATTTTTTTTTTTTCAAAAATTCAAAATTCATTATTTATTTATCGATTTGCTTATAATTAACCACATGAATTTATTAAATGTGCTAATAAATCTAATACAAAATTATTTTTATCATAAAAAATAAATTTTTTTTTTTTTTTATAATCCAAATTTTTGTTCTCGCTTTGTGATTTTCATGTTAAAGTAAAGAGCACAACATAAAAAATGAAACCATCGGATTTAAATGGAAAAAATACCAACAACACATAGTGTTCCCAAGCAGTCAACCATCTAAGTACTAACTATGCCCAATGTTGTTTGACTTCGGTGATCGGACGAGAACCGGTACGTAAACATGGTATGGTCGTTGACTACAGGAATATTATGTTAGGTCGCAATTATGTTGTCAATATCTTTTGTTTCATTTTAAACATGTTACATTTTATATACAACTTTGACTTATATGTGAACATAATAAGATCGTATATTACATTTAACATTATTATTATTTATACGACCAATCTATGATTAAAGCATGTTTTAGGTATCAGTATGATGGCTGATATTCCCTATTCACACTACTCCACCCGTAACTATGTCGTTTACAATTTGGCTTTATATTCATAAATGATCTCTTAACATAAAAAATGAATCCATCGGATTTTTTTTTTTTGAAAAATTCAAAATTCATTATTTATTATCGATTTGCTTATAATTAACCACATGAATTTATTAAATGTGTTAATAAATCTAATACATAATTATTTTTATCATAAAAAATAAATTTTTTTTTTTTTATAATCCAAATTTTTGTTCTCGCTTTGTGATTTTCATGTTAAAGTAAAGAGCACAACATAAAAAATGAAACCATCGGATTTTTTTTTTTTCAGAAATTCAAAATTCATTATTTATTTATCGATTTGCTTATAATTAACCACATGAATTTATTAAATGTGTTAATAAATCTAATACATAATTATTTTTATCATAAAAAATAAAATTTTTTTTTTTTATAATCCAAATTTTTGTTCTCGCTTTGTGATTTTCATGTTAAAGTAAAGAGCACAACATAAAAAATGAAACCATCGGATTTTTTTTTTTTTCAAAAATTCAAAATTCATTATTTATTTATCGATTTGCTTATAATTAACCACATGAATTTATTAAATGTGTTAATAAATCTAATAAAAAATTATTTTTATCATAAAAAATAATTTTTTTTTTTTTTTTATAATCCAAATTTTTGTTCTCGCTTTGTGATTTTCATGTTAAAGTAAATTTGCTTATAATTAACCACATGAATTTATTAAATGTGTTAATAAATCTAATACATAATTATTTTTATCATAAAAAATAAATTTTTTTTTTTTTATAATCCAAATTTTTGTTCTCGCTTTGTGATTTTCATGTTAAAGTAAAGAGCACAACATAAAAAATGAAACCATCGGATTTTTTTTTTTTCAAAAATTCAAAATTCATTATTTATTTATCGATTTGCTTATAATTAACCACATGAATTTATTAAATGTGTTAATAAATCTAATACATAATTATTTTTATCATAAAAAATAAAATTTTTTTTTTTTATAATCCAAATTTTTTTTCTCGCTTTGTGATTTTCATGTTAAAGTAAAGAGCACAACATAAAAAATGAAACCATCGGATTTTTTTTTTTTCAAAAATTCAAAATTCATTATTTATTTATCGATTTGCTTATAATTAACCACATGAATTTATTAAATGTGTTAATAAATCTAATAAAAAATTATTTTTATCATAAAAAATAATTTTTTTTTTTTTTTATAATCCAAATTTTTGTTCTCGCTTTGTGATTTTCATGTTAAAGTAAATTTGCTTATAATTAACCACATGAATTTATTAAATGTGTTAATAAATCTAATACATAATTATTTTTATCATAAAAAATAAAAAACATTTTTTTTTTATAATCCAAATTTTTGTTCTCGCTTTGTGATTTTCATGTTAAAGTAAAGAGCACAACATAAAAAATGAAACCATCGGATTTAAATGGAAAAAATACCAACAACACATAGTGTTCCCAAGCAGTCAACCATCTAAGTACTAACTATGCCCAATGTTGTTTGACTTCGGTGATCGGACGAGAACCGGTACGTAAACATGGTATGGTCGTTGACTACAGGAATATTATGTTAGGTCGCAATTATGTTGTCAATATCTTTTGTTTCATTTTAAACATGTTACATTTTATATACAACTTTGACTTATATGTGAACATAATAAGATCGTATATTACATTTAACATTATTATTATTTATACGACCAATCTATGATTAAAGCATGTTTTAGGTATCAGTATGATGGCTGATATTCCCTATTCACACTACTCCACCCGTAACTATGTCGTTTACAATTTGGCTTTATATTCATAAATGATCTCTTAACATAAAAAATGAATCCATCGGATTTTTTTTTTTTTGAAAAATTCAAAATTCATTATTTATTATCGATTTGCTTATAATTAACCACATGAATTTATTAAATGTGTTAATAAATCTAATACATAATTATTTTTATCATAAAAAATAAATTTTTTTTTTTTTATAATCCAAATTTTTGTTCTCGCTTTGTGATTTTCATGTTAAAGTAAAGAGCACAACATAAAAAATGAAACCATCGGATTTTTTTTTTTTCAAAAATTCAAAATTCATTATTTATTTATCGATTTGCTTATAATTAACCACATGAATTTATTAAATGTGTTAATAAATCTAATACATAATTATTTTTATCATAAAAAATAAAATTTTTTTTTTTTATAATCCAAATTTTTGTTCTCGCTTTGTGATTTTCATGTTAAAGTAAAGAGCACAACATAAAAAATGAAACCATCGGATTTTTTTTTTTCAAAAATTCAAAATTCATTATTTATTTATCGATTTGCTTATAATTAACCACATGAATTTATTAAATGTGTTAATAAATCTAATAAAAAATTATTTTTATCATAAAAAATAAATTTTTTTTTTTTTTTGTAATCCAAATTTTTGTTCTCGCTTTGTGATTTTCATGTTAAAGTAAATTTGCTTATAATTAACCACATGAATTTATTAAATGTGTTAATAAATCTAATACATAATTATTTTTATCATAAAAAATAAATTTTTTTTTTTTTTATAATCCAAATTTTTGTTCTCGCTTTGTGATTTTCATGTTAAAGTAAAGAGCACAACATAAAAAATGAAACCATCGGATTTTTTTTTTTTTTCAAAAATTCAAAATTCATTATTTATTTATCGATTTGCTTATAATTAACCACATGAATTTATTAAATGTGTTAATAAATCTAATAAAAAATTATTTTTATCATTTATCAACGTAATTTGCTTATAATTAACCACATGAATTTATTAAATGTGTTAATAAATCTAATAAAAAATTATTTTTATCATAAAAAATAAAATTTTTTTTTTTTTATAATCCAAATTTTTGTTCTCGCTTTGTGATTTTCATGTTAAAGTAAAGAGCACAACATAAAAAATGAAACCATCGGATTTTTTTTTTTTCAAAAATTCAAAATTCATTATTTATTTATCGATTTGCTTATAATTAACCACATGAATTTATTAAATGTGTTAATAAATCTAATACATAATTATTTTTATCATAAAAAATAAAATTTTTTTTTTTTATGATCCAAATTTTTGTTCTCGCTTTGTGATTTTCATGTTAAAGTAAAGAGCACAACATAAAAAATGAAACCATCGGATTTTTTTTTTTTCAAAAATTCAAAATTCATTATTTATTTATCGATTTGCTTATAATTAACCACATGAATTTATTAAATGTGTTAATAAATCTAATAAAAAATTATTTTTATCATAAAAAATAATTTTTTTTTTTTTTTATAATCCAAATTTTTGTTCTCGCTTTGTGATTTTCATGTTAAAGTAAATTTGCTTATAATTAACCACATGAATTTATTAAATGTGTTAATAAATCTAATACATAATTATTTTTATCATAAAAAATAATTTTTTTTTTTTTTATAATCCAAATTTTTGTTCTCGCTTTGTGATTTTCATGTTAAAGTAAAGAGCACAACATAAAAAATGAAACCATCGGATTTTTTTTTTTTTTCAAAAATTCAAAATTCATTATTTATTTATCGATTTGCTTATAATTAACCACATGAATTTATTAAATGTGTTAATAAATCTAATAAAAAATTATTTTTATCATAAAAAATAAAATTTTTTTTTTTTTATAATCCAAATTTTTGTTCTCGCTTTGTGATTTTCATGTTAAAGTAAAGAGCACAACATAAAAAAATGATACCATCGGATTTTTTTTTTTTTTTGAAAAATTCAAAATTCATTATTTATTTATCGATTTGCTTATAATTAACCACATGAATTTATTAAATGTGTTAATAAATCTAATACAAAATTATTTTTATCATAAAAAATAAAAATTTTTTTTTTTTATAATCCAAATTTTTGTTCTCGCTTTGTGATTTTCATGTTAAAGTAAAGAGCACAACATAAAAAATGAAACCATCGGATTTTTTTTTTTTTGAAAAATTCAAAATTCATTATTTATTTATCGATTTGCTTATAATTAACCACATGAATTTATTAAATGTGTTAATAAATCAAATACAAAATTATTTTTATCATAAAAAATAAAAAAATTTTTTTTTTTATAATCCAAATTTTTGTTCTCGCTTTGTGATTTTCATGTTAAAGTAAAGAGCACAACATAAAAAATGAAACCATCGGATTTTTTTTTTTTTTGAAAAATTCAAAATTCACTATTTATTTATCGATTTGCTTATTAACCACATGAATTTATTAAATGTGTTAATAAATCTAATACAAAATTATTTTTATCATAAAAAATAAATTTTTTTTTTTTTTTATAATCCAAATTTTTGTTCTCGCTTTGTGATTTTCATGTTAAAGTAAGCACAACATAAAAAATGAAACCATCGGATTTTTTTTTTTTTTTTGAAAAATTCAAAATTCATTATTTATTATCGATTTGCTTATAATTAACCACATGAATTTATTAAATGTGTTAATAAATCTAATACATAATTATTTTTATCATGAAACCATCGGATTTTTTTTTTTTTGAAAAATTCAAAATTCATTATTTATTTATCGATTTGCTTATAATTAACCATATGAATTTATTAAATGTGTTAATAAATCTAATACAAAATTATTTTTATCATAAAAAATAAAAAACATTTTTTTTTTATAATCCAAATTTTTGTTCTCGCTTTGTGATTTTCATGTTAAAGTAAAGAGCACAACATAAAAAATGAAACCATCGGATTTAAATGGAAAAAATACCAACAACACATAGTGTTCCCAAGCAGTCAACCATCTAAGTACTAACTATGCCCAATGTTGTTTGACTTCGGTGATCGGACGAGAACCGGTACGTAAACATGGTATGGTCGTTGACTACAGGAATATTATGTTAGGTCGCAATTATGTATGTCAAATCTTTTGTTTCATTTTAAACATGTTACATTTTATATACAACTTTGACTTATATGTGAACATAATAAGATCGTATATTACATTTAACATTATTATTATTTATACGACCAATCTATGATTAGAGCATGTTTTAGGTATCAGTATGATGGCTGATATTCCCTATTCACACTACTCCACCCGTAACTATGTCGTTTACAATTTGGCTTTATATTCATAAATGATTATTAATAATTGACACATTACCTATAAAATAAATTATTTTCTCTAATATTGAAAATATAATTGTATTTAAGAAGTTTTAACAAGTTACAGTTTGATATTTCTTAACAATACATACATATTAATTCTTTATCGTCAAAATTACATACATAAACAATACATAAATATTGTCTTTATCGTCAAAACATGTTACATTTAATATACAACTTTGACTTATATGTGAACATAATAAGATCGTATATTACATTTAACCTTAATATTATTTATACTACCAATCTATGATTAGAGAATGTTTTAGGGATCAGTATGATGGCTGATATTCCCTATTCACACTACTCTACCCGTAACTATGTCGTTTACAATTTGGCTTTATATTCATAAATGATTATAAATAATTGATATATTTAAAATAAATCATTTTCTTTGAATTAGCTTAAGTTTTCTCTAATATTGAAAAATATAATTATATGTAAGAAATATTAATAAATGTTTGACATTTCTTAACAATACATACATATTAAGTCTTCATCGTCAAAATTATAAATGTTTTATTATTAACATCTTGTTTTGCGACCAATCTTATTCTTCTTTCTACTACTTAGTTCATCTTGTTTTAATATTATTTTTATATATTATATATAACGAATCTTCGATAGGAGGATGAGTCTAAAGGGATCGCAGTATGACGGCTGCTCTACCCTTCACAGCGCCTCCACCGATAACAATGTCGTTTGCAATTGATTCTGGGCTCAAAAATTGTTAATACCAATAATTTAATTGAATTTAATCGATAACTTCTATAAGCATAATAATAGCTAATAGACGTCTTTGATTAAACAATTTCAGTGGCATCAATTTAACCATACAGTATCGAATTATAGGTAAACCTACAATTCTAGTTAATAGTTTAAGCCTAACAATGTAATTAATGCCCCATTTCTATTGTTGCAGACTAGCTTGGATACGACCTTAGAGGCGTTCAGGCATAATCCAACGGACGTTGCATCATACCACTGTTCTCTCGAACAAGTATTGAACCATGGGTCCGTACCTGCGGTTCCTCTCGTACTACGCAGGAATGCTATCGCAACAACGACTCATCAGTAGGGTAAAACTAACCTGTCTCACGACGGTCTAAACCCAGCTCACGTTCCCTTGCTATGTGTATGTCCATCTAATAACCATTGAGCCTTAATCCGACAAATTGTAACTTTTAGTATTACAGACGAAAAATCCAATTTTACTTCGAAAATGGTATGGAATTTGGGCCCATGGGCCAAATTGCAATAGTTGCAACGGTACGATTTTCTTCAAATTTGGCCAAAAGTAAGCTATGTGTATGTCCATCTAATAACCATTGAGCCTTAATCCGACAAATTGTAACTTTTAGTATTACAGACGAAAAATCCAATTTTACTTCGAAAATGGTATGGAATTTGGGCCCATGGACCAAATTGCAATAGTTGCAACGGTACGATTTTCTTCAAATTTGGCCAAAAGTAAGCTATGTGTATGTCCATCTATAACCATTGAGCCTTAATCCGACAAATTGTAACTTTTAGTATTACAGACGAAAAATCCAATTTTACTTCGAAAATGGTATGGAATTTTGGCCCATGGGCCAAATTGCAATAGTTGCAACGGTACGATTTTCTTCAAATTTGGCCAAAAGTAAGCTATGTGTATGTCCATCTAATAACCATTGAGCCTTAATCCGACAAATTGTAAGTTTTAGTATTACAGACGAAAAATCCAATTTTACTTCGAAAATGGTATGGAATTTGGGCCCATGGGCCAAATTGCAATAGTTGCAACGGTACGATTTTCTTCAAATTTGGCCAAAAGTAAGCTATGTGTATGTCCATCTAATAACCATTGAGCCTTAATCCGACAAATTGTAACTTTTAGTATTACAGACGAAAAATCCAATTTTACTTCGAAAATGGTATGGAATTTGGGCCCATGGGCCAAATTGCAATAGTTGCAACGGTACGATTTTCTTCAAATTTGGCCAAAAGTAAGCTATGTGTATGTCCATCTAATAACCATTGAGCCTTAATCCGACAAATTGTAACTTTTAGTATTACAGACGAAAAATCAATATTATTTCTTCAAAAAGCGTATAAATATTTCAATATTTTGAAAGGGATATACATATATTATTTTCGTTTATATTTTGTTGGAAATATTTCTTAATTATTTTATTTTGATATTCTTAGCTATTTTTTAATTTTTTTTAATTAAGTTTTAAATTTAAAAATTATTAAATTCTGGGCTGGGCTAACTTCACAAAATTTTACGAGGGTTGCCTGATTCAATTTTTTTATTTTCTGGGATGAAATCCTGGGCTAACTTCACATACATTGCGATCTACATGTTATTCAGATTCATCTTATTAACGACACAGTATATAAATATACCTTAATGTATCGATTGATTTTAATCTAATAAAAGCACACGTTCCTTGCGGTCCGTGATTATGTGCATGTATTAGCTCTAGAATTACCACAGTTATCCATGTAACTATGTATACGATCTAATAAATCATAACTGATATACTGAGCCTTTTGCGGTTTCACTGTTCGAGAGTGTGTACTTAGACATGCATGGCTTAATCTTTGAGACAAGCATATAACTACTGGCAGGATCAACCAGAATGTAAATTATGATTTTGCTCATAAAATTGTAATCATTTTATGAACTAGTTTATAACTTTTCGTATTAAATTTAATTTCAAACCAATACAATTCATATGATAAACTTAGGTTTATTCGTTTAATTTTTTTCATTAAAGGTGCAAATATTTATTTGTTCCTATTTCCAAATTATATGTGAATAGGAATTTTGTTCTTACTGATACAAAATTCTCACATTAACCAAATAAAATATCAAGATTCGAAATTCATTAAAAAATAAATTTTTAAATTTATTTTTTTTTTCTCATCTCAATATACTTACAGACCAACCGAATAACAAAATCAAAAAACAAAATTTTTTTTTTTTTTTAATACAAATTTTTGTTCTCGCTTTGTTTTAATGTGTTAATAAATCTAATACAAAATTATTTTTATCATAAAAAATAAAATTTTTTTTTTTTTTATAATCCAAATTTTTGTTCTCGCTTTGTGATTTTCATACATACATTTTCATACATTTATTTTTATCATAAAAAATAAAAAAAATTTTTTTTTTATAATCCAAATTTTTGTTCTCGCTTTGTGATTTTCATGTTAAAGTAAAGAGCACAACATAAAAAATGAAACCATCGGATTTTTTTTTTTTTTGAAAAATTCAAAATTCATTATTTATTTATCGATTTGCTTATAATTAACCACATGAATTTATTAAATGTGTTAATAAATCTAATACAAAATTATTTTTATCATAAAAAATATTTTTTTTTTTTTTTTTATAATCCAAATTTTTGTTCTCGCTTTGTTATTTTCATGTTAAAGTAAAGAGCACAACATAAAAAATGAAACCATCGAATTTTTTTTTTTTTTCAAAAATTCAAAATTCATTATTTATTATCGATTTGCTTATAATTAACCACATGAATTTATTAAATGTGTTAATAAATCTAATACAAAATTATTTTTATCATAAAAAATAAAATTTTTTTTTTTTTTATAATCCAAATTTTTGTTCTCGCTTTGTGATTTTCATGTTAAAGTAAAGAGCACAACATAAAAAATGAAACCATCGGATTTTTTTTTTTTTTGAAAAATTCAAAATTCATTATTTATTTATCGATTTGCTTATAATTAACCACATGAATTAATTAAATGTGTTAATAAATCTAATACAAAATTATTTTTATCATAAAAAATAAAAAAATTTTTTTTTTTATAATCCAAATTTTTGTTCTCCCTTTGTGATTTTCATGTTAAAGTAAAGAGCACAACATAAAAAATGAAACCATCGGATTTTTTTTTTTTTGAAAAATTCAAAATTCACTATTTATTTATCGATTTGCTTATAATTAACCACATGAATTTATTAAATGTGCTAATAAATCTAATACAAAATTATTTTTATCATAAAAAATAAATTTTTTTTTTTTTTTATAATCCAAATTTTTGTTCTCGCTTTGTGATTTTCATGTTAAAGTAAAGAGCACAACATAAAAAATGAAACCATCGGATTTAAATGGAAAAAATACCAACAACACATAGTGTTCCCAAGCAGTCAACCATCTAAGTACTAACTATGCCCAATGTTGTTTGACTTCGGTGATCGGACGAGAACCGGTACGTAAACATGGTATGGTCGTTGACTACAGGAATATTATGTTAGGTCGCAATTATGTTGTCAATATCTTTTGTTTCATTTTAAACATGTTACATTTTATATACAACTTTGACTTATATGTGAACATAATAAGATCGTATATTACATTTAACATTATTATTATTTATACGACCAATCTATGATTAAAGCATGTTTTAGGTATCAGTATGATGGCTGATATTCCCTATTCACACTACTCCACCCGTAACTATGTCGTTTACAATTTGGCTTTATATTCATAAATGATCTCTTAACATAAAAAATGAATCCATCGGATTTTTTTTTTTTGAAAAATTCAAAATTCATTATTTATTATCGATTTGCTTATAATTAACCACATGAATTTATTAAATGTGTTAATAAATCTAATACATAATTATTTTTATCATAAAAAATAAATTTTTTTTTTTTTATAATCCAAATTTTTGTTCTCGCTTTGTGATTTTCATGTTAAAGTAAAGAGCACAACATAAAAAATGAAACCATCGGATTTTTTTTTTTTCAAAAATTCAAAATTCATTATTTATTTATCGATTTGCTTATAATTAACCACATGAATTTATTAAATGTGTTAATAAATCTAATACATAATTATTTTTATCATAAAAAATAAAATTTTTTTTTTTTATAATCCAAATTTTTGTTCTCGCTTTGTGATTTTCATGTTAAAGTAAAGAGCACAACATAAAAAATGAAACCATCGGATTTTTTTTTTTTCAAAAATTCAAAATTCATTATTTATTTATCGATTTGCTTATAATTAACCACATGAATTTATTAAATGTGTTAATAAATCTAATAAAAAATTATTTTTATCATAAAAAATAATTTTTTTTTTTTTTTATAATCCAAATTTTTGTTCTCGCTTTGTGATTTTCATGTTAAAGTAAATTTGCTTATAATTAACCACATGAATTTATTAAATGTGTTAATAAATCTAATACATAATTATTTTTATCATAAAAAATAAATTTTTTTTTTTTTATAATCCAAATTTTTGTTCTCGCTTTGTGATTTTCATGTTAAAGTAAAGAGCACAACATAAAAAATGAAACCATCGGATTTTTTTTTTTTTTCAAAAATTCAAAATTCATTATTTATTTATCGATTTGCTTATAATTAACCACATGAATTTATTAAATGTGTTAATAAATCTAATAAAAAATTATTTTTATCATAAAAAATAATTTTTTTTTTTTTTTATAATCCAAATTTTTGTTCTCGCTTTGTGATTTTCATGTTAAAGTAAATTTGCTTATAATTAACCACATGAATTTATTAAATGTGTTAATAAATCTAATACATAATTATTTTTATCATAAAAAATAAAAAACATTTTTTTTTTATAATCCAAATTTTTGTTCTCGCTTTGTGATTTTCATGTTAAAGTAAAGAGCACAACATAAAAAATGAAACCATCGGATTTAAATGGAAAAAATACCAACAACACATAGTGTTCCCAAGCAGTCAACCATCTAAGTACTAACTATGCCCAATGTTGTTTGACTTCGGTGATCGGACGAGAACCGGTACGTAAACATGGTATGGTCGTTGACTACAGGAATATTATGTTAGGTCGCAATTATGTTGTCAATATCTTTTGTTTCATTTTAAACATGTTACATTTTATATACAACTTTGACTTATATGTGAACATAATAAGATCGTATATTACATTTAACATTATTATTATTTATACGACCAACCTATGATTAAAGCATGTTTTAGGTATCAGTATGATGGCTGATATTCCCTATTCACACTACTCCACCCGTAACTATGTCGTTTACAATTTGGCTTTATATTCATAAATGATCTCTTAACATAAAAAATGAATCCATCGGATTTTTTTTTTTTGAAAAATTCAAAATTCATTATTTATTATCGATTTGCTTATAATTAACCACATGAATTTATTAAATGTGTTAATAAATCTAATACATAATTATTTTTATCATAAAAAATAAATTTTTTTTTTTTTTATAATCCAAATTTTTGTTCTCGCTTTGTGATTTTCATGTTAAAGTAAAGAGCACAACATAAAAAATGAAACCATCGGATTTTTTTTTTTTCAAAAATTCAAAATTCATTATTTATTTATCGATTTGCTTATAATTAACCACATGAATTTATTAAATGTGTTAATAAATCTAATACATAATTATTTTTATCATAAAAAATAAAATTTTTTTTTTTTATAATCCAAATTTTTGTTCTCGCTTTGTGATTTTCATGTTAAAGTAAAGAGCACAACATAAAAAATGAAACCATCGGATTTTTTTTTTTCAAAAATTCAAAATTCATTATTTATTTATCGATTTGCTTATAATTAACCACATGAATTTATTAAATGTGTTAATAAATCTAATAAAAAATTATTTTTATCATAAAAAATAAATTTTTTTTTTTTTTTGTAATCCAAATTTTTGTTCTCGCTTTGTGATTTTCATGTTAAAGTAAATTTGCTTATAATTAACCACATGAATTTATTAAATGTGTTAATAAATCTAATACATAATTATTTTTATCATAAAAAATAAATTTTTTTTTTTTTATAATCCAAATTTTTGTTCTCGCTTTGTGATTTTCATGTTAAAGTAAAGAGCACAACATAAAAAATGAAACCATCGGATTTTTTTTTTTTCAAAAATTCAAAATTCATTATTTATTTATCGATTTGCTTATAATTAACCACATGAATTTATTAAATGTGTTAATAAATCTAATACATAATTATTTTTATCATAAAAAATAAAATTTTTTTTTTTTATAATCCAAATTTTTGTTCTCGCTTTGTGATTTTCATGTTAAAGTAAAGAGCACAACATAAAAAATGAAACCATCGGATTTTTTTTTTTTCAAAAATTCAAAATTCATTATTTATTTATCGATTTGCTTATAATTAACCACATGAATTTATTAAATGTGTTAATAAATCTAATAAAAAATTATTTTTATCATAAAAAATAATTTTTTTTTTTTTTTATAATCCAAATTTTTGTTCTCGCTTTGTGATTTTCATGTTAAAGTAAATTTGCTTATAATTAACCACATGAATTTATTAAATGTGTTAATAAATCTAATACATAATTATTTTTATCATAAAAAATAAAAAACATTTTTTTTTTATAATCCAAATTTTTGTTCTCGCTTTGTGATTTTCATGTTAAAGTAAAGAGCACAACATAAAAAATGAAACCATCGGATTTAAATGGAAAAAATACCAACAACACATAGTGTTCCCAAGCAGTCAACCATCTAAGTACTAACTATGCCCAATGTTGTTTGACTTCGGTGATCGGACGAGAACCGGTACGTAAACATGGTATGGTCGTTGACTACAGGAATATTATGTTAGGTCGCAATTATGTTGTCAATATCTTTTGTTTCATTTTAAACATGTTACATTTTATATACAACTTTGACTTATATGTGAACATAATAAGATCGTATATTACATTTAACATTATTATTATTTATACGACCAATCTATGATTAAAGCATGTTTTAGGTATCAGTATGATGGCTGATATTCCCTATTCACACTACTCCACCCGTAACTATGTCGTTTACAATTTGGCTTTATATTCATAAATGATCTCTTAACATAAAAAATGAATCCATCGGATTTTTTTTTTTTTGAAAAATTCAAAATTCATTATTTATTATCGATTTGCTTATAATTAACCACATGAATTTATTAAATGTGTTAATAAATCTAATACATAATTATTTTTATCATAAAAAATAAATTTTTTTTTTTTTATAATCCAAATTTTTGTTCTCGCTTTGTGATTTTCATGTTAAAGTAAAGAGCACAACATAAAAAATGAAACCATCGGATTTTTTTTTTTTCAAAAATTCAAAATTCATTATTTATTTATCGATTTGCTTATAATTAACCACATGAATTTATTAAATGTGTTAATAAATCTAATACATAATTATTTTTATCATAAAAAATAAAATTTTTTTTTTTTATAATCCAAATTTTTGTTCTCGCTTTGTGATTTTCATGTTAAAGTAAAGAGCACAACATAAAAAATGAAACCATCGGATTTTTTTTTTTCAAAAATTCAAAATTCATTATTTATTTATCGATTTGCTTATAATTAACCACATGAATTTATTAAATGTGTTAATAAATCTAATAAAAAATTATTTTTATCATAAAAAATAAATTTTTTTTTTTTTTTGTAATCCAAATTTTTGTTCTCGCTTTGTGATTTTCATGTTAAAGTAAATTTGCTTATAATTAACCACATGAATTTATTAAATGTGTTAATAAATCTAATACATAATTATTTTTATCATAAAAAATAAATTTTTTTTTTTTTATAATCCAAATTTTTGTTCTCGCTTTGTGATTTTCATGTTAAAGTAAAGAGCACAACATAAAAAATGAAACCATCGGATTTTTTTTTTTTTTCAAAAATTCAAAATTCATTATTTATTTATCGATTTGCTTATAATTAACCACATGAATTTATTAAATGTGTTAATAAATCTAATAAAAAATTATTTTTATCATTTATCAACGTAATTTGCTTATAATTAACCACATGAATTTATTAAATGTGTTAATAAATCTAATAAAAAATTATTTTTATCATAAAAAATAAAATTTTTTTTTTTTTATAATCCAAATTTTTGTTCTCGCTTTGTGATTTTCATGTTAAAGTAAAGAGCACAACATAAAAAATGAAACCATCGGATTTTTTTTTTTTTCAAAAATTCAAAATTCATTATTTATTTATCGATTTGCTTATAATTAACCACATGAATTTATTAAATGTGTTAATAAATCTAATACATAATTATTTTTATCATAAAAAATAAAATTTTTTTTTTTTATGATCCAAATTTTTGTTCTCGCTTTGTGATTTTCATGTTAAAGTAAAGAGCACAACATAAAAAATGAAACCATCGGATTTTTTTTTTTTCAAAAATTCAAAATTCATTATTTATTTATCGATTTGCTTATAATTAACCACATGAATTTATTAAATGTGTTAATAAATCTAATAAAAAATTATTTTTATCATAAAAAATAATTTTTTTTTTTTTTTATAATCCAAATTTTTGTTCTCGCTTTGTGATTTTCATGTTAAAGTAAATTTGCTTATAATTAACCACATGAATTTATTAAATGTGTTAATAAATCTAATACATAATTATTTTTATCATAAAAAATAATTTTTTTTTTTTTTATAATCCAAATTTTTGTTCTCGCTTTGTGATTTTCATGTTAAAGTAAAGAGCACAACATAAAAAATGAAACCATCGGATTTTTTTTTTTTTTCAAAAATTCAAAATTCATTATTTATTTATCGATTTGCTTATAATTAACCACATGAATTTATTAAATGTGTTAATAAATCTAATAAAAAATTATTTTTATCATAAAAAATAAAATTTTTTTTTTTTTATAATCCAAATTTTTGTTCTCGCTTTGTGATTTTCATGTTAAAGTAAAGAGCACAACATAAAAAATGATACCATCGGATTTTTTTTTTTTTTTGAAAAATTCAAAATTCATTATTTATTTATCGATTTGCTTATAATTAACCACATGAATTTATTAAATGTGTTAATAAATCTAATACAAAATTATTTTTATCATAAAAAATAAAATTTTTTTTTTTTTATAATCCAAATTTTTGTTCTCGCTTTGTGATTTTCATGTTAAAGTAAAGAGCACAACATAAAAAATGAAACCATCGGATTTTTTTTTTTTTTGAAAAATTCAAAATTCATTATTTATTTATCGATTTGCTTATAATTAACCACATGAATTTATTAAATGTGTTAATAAATCAAATACAAAATTATTTTTATCATAAAAAATAAAAAATTTTTTTTTTTTATAATCCAAATTTTTGTTCTCGCTTTGTGATTTTCATGTTAAAGTAAAGAGCACAACATAAAAAATGAAACCATCGGATTTTTTTTTTTTTGAAAAATTCAAAATTCACTATTTATTTATCGATTTGCTTATAATTAACCACATGAATTTATTAAATGTGTTAATAAATCTAATACAAAATTATTTTTATCATAAAAAATAAATTTTTTTTTTTTTTTATAATCCAAATTTTTGTTCTCGCTTTGTGATTTTCATGTTAAAGTAAGCACAACATAAAAAATGAAACCATCGGATTTTTTTTTTTTTTTTGAAAAATTCAAAATTCATTATTTATTATCGATTTGCTTATAATTAACCACATGAATTTATTAAATGTGTTAATAAATCTAATACATAATTATTTTTATCATGAAACCATCGGATTTTTTTTTTTTTGAAAAATTCAAAATTCATTATTTATTTATCGATTTGCTTATAATTAACCATATGAATTTATTAAATGTGTTAATAAATCTAATACAAAATTATTTTTATCATAAAAAATAAAAAACATTTTTTTTTTATAATCCAAATTTTTGTTCTCGCTTTGTGATTTTCATGTTAAAGTAAAGAGCACAACATAAAAAATGAAACCATCGGATTTAAATGGAAAAAATACCAACAACACATAGTGTTCCCAAGCAGTCAACCATCTAAGTACTAACTATGCCCAATGTTGTTTGACTTCGGTGATCGGACGAGAACCGGTACGTAAACATGGTATGGTCGTTGACTACAGGAATATTATGTTAGGTCGCAATTATGTATGTCAAATCTTTTGTTTCATTTTAAACATGTTACATTTTATATACAACTTTGACTTATATGTGAACATAATAAGATCGTATATTACATTTAACATTATTATTATTTATACGACCAATCTATGATTAGAGCATGTTTTAGGTATCAGTATGATGGCTGATATTCCCTATTCACACTACTCCACCCGTAACTATGTCGTTTACAATTTGGCTTTATATT
This sequence comes from Tipula helvola, assembly GCA_963556165.1. Taxonomy (NCBI): domain Eukaryota; kingdom Metazoa; phylum Arthropoda; class Insecta; order Diptera; family Tipulidae; genus Tipula; species Tipula helvola. Next base: position 133,336 of record CAUVYM010000002.1, read on the forward strand.
CATAAATGATTATTAATAATTGACACATTACCTATAAAATAAATTATTTTCTCTAATATTGAAAATATAATTGTATTTAAGAAGTTTTAACAAGTTACAGTTTGATATTTCTTAACAATACATACATATTAATTCTTTATCGTCAAAATTACATACATAAACAATACATAAATATTGTCTTTATCGTCAAAACATGTTACATTTAATATACAACTTTGACTTATATGTGAACATAATAAGATCGTATATTACATTTAACCTTAATATTATTTATACTACCAATCTATGATTAGAGAATGTTTTAGGGATCAGTATGATGGCTGATATTCCCTATTCACACTACTCTACCCGTAACTATGTCGTTTACAATTTGGCTTTATATTCATAAATGATTATAAATAATTGATATATTTAAAATAAATCATTTTCTTTGAATTAGCTTAAGTTTTCTCTAATATTGAAAAATATAATTATATGTAAGAAATATTAATAAATGTTTGACATTTCTTAACAATACATACATATTAAGTCTTCATCGTCAAAATTATAAATGTTTTATTATTAACATCTTGTTTTGCGACCAATCTTATTCTTCTTTCTACTACTTAGTTCATCTTGTTTTAATATTATTTTTATATATCATATATAACGAATCTTCGATAGGAGGATGAGTCTAAAGGGATCGCAGTATGACGGCTGCTCTACCCTTCACAGCGCCTCCACCGATAACAATGTCGTTTGCAATTGATTCTGGGCTCAAAAATTGTTAATACCAATAATTTAATTGAATTTAATCGATAACTTCTATAAGCATAATAATAGCTAATAGACGTCTTTGATTAAACAATTTCAGTGGCATCAATTTAACCATACAGTATCGAATTATAGGTAAACCTACAATTCTAGTTAATAGTTTAAGCCTAACAATGTAATTAATGCCCCATTTCTATTGTTGCAGACTAGCTTGGATACGACCTTAGAGGCGTTCAGGCATAATCCAACGGACGTTGCATCATACCACTGTTCTCTCGAACAAGTATTGAACCATGGGTCCGTACCTGCGGTTCCTCTCGTACTACGCAGGAATGCTATCGCAACAACGACTCATCAGTAGGGTAAAACTAACCTGTCTCACGACGGTCTAAACCCAGCTCACGTTCCCTTGCTATGTGTATGTCCATCTAATAACCATTGAGCCTTAATCCGACAAATTGTAACTTTTAGTATTACAGACGAAAAATCCAATTTTACTTCGAAAATGGTATGGAATTTGGGCCCATGGGCCAAATTGCAATAGTTGCAACGGTACGATTTTCTTCAAATTTGGCCAAAAGTAAGCTATGTGTATGTCCATCTAATAACCATTGAGCCTTAATCCGACAAATTGTAACTTTTAGTATTACAGACGAAAAATCCAATTTTACTTCGAAAATGGTATGGAATTTGGGCCCATGGACCAAATTGCAATAGTTGCAACGGTACGATTTTCTTCAAATTTGGCCAAAAGTAAGCTATGTGTATGTCCATCTAATAACCATTGAGCCTTAATCCGACAAATTGTAACTTTTAGTATTACAGACGAAAAATCCAATTTTACTTCGAAAATGGTATGGAATTTTGGCCCATGGGCCAAATTGCAATAGTTGCAACGGTACGATTTTCTTCAAATTTGGCCAAAAGTAAGCTATGTGTATGTCCATCTAATAACCATTGAGCCTTAATCCGACAAATTGTAAGTTTTAGTATTACAGACGAAAAATCCAATTTTACTTCGAAAATGGTATGGAATTTGGGCCCATGGGCCAAATTGCAATAGTTGCAACGGTACGATTTTCTTCAAATTTGGCCAAAAGTAAGCTATGTGTATGTCCATCTAATAACCATTGAGCCTTAATCCGACAAATTGTAACTTTTAGTATTACAGACGAAAAATCCAATTTTACTTCGAAAATGGTATGGAATTTGGGCCCATGGGCCAAATTGCAATAGTTGCAACGGTACGATTTTCTTCAAATTTGGCCAAAAGTAAGCTATGTGTATGTCCATCTAATAACCATTGAGCCTTAATCCGACAAATTGTAACTTTTAGTATTACAGACGAAAAATCAATATTATTTCTTCAAAAAGCGTATAAATATTTCAATATTTTGAAAGGGATATACATATATTATTTTCGTTTATATTTTGTTGGAAATATTTCTTATGTAAGCTATTGAAATAAAAATTACACTTTAAGCACGTCTTGCTTGTTCATTTATTCAATACAAACTATATCCGGTTACATTCGTTTCTTCTTATTTTCTTTTTCGGTATTTTCACTGTTTTGGTGTTGCCTATGAACAATTACCTACAGGCCATTCACCATAACACTGTCACCCAATGTACAAATTATAATATAATTATTAATTATTTTTATTCATAGATGGCACTACAATACATTTTCCTTACAGTTCGGCCATCCTAAAATCAAATCGTCTCGATTTTATAATTAATACCAACTAAAAAAATATAATCTAAAATTATATAAAGCAAATTCATATATTTTTTTCAAACTGTCATTTTCTTATTTGTATTACTATTATTATTATTAATTTTTTTTTTTTTTTTTTTTTTTTTTTTTAAATTCAGATTTAAGCTTTTCGTTCAATCGAAAGATATGGTTTCATTCGCGTAACATCGTAAGTACCTCTAAACGGCTTTTGAGTAATACTTATTCCATCAACATCACCTATAATGTATCTGTCATTGGTCAACACATCTTTAATTTCAAAAGGTCCTCTATACTTTGGTATAAATTTCTTATTCACTCCAGGAGTATTATCTACGTTTTTAATACTGACTAAGTCGCCTACTCTATACACATTAGGATCCTTCCGTTTATTGTCAAAATATTTCTTGTTATATGCTTGACTTTTTTCGATATTGGCGCTGGCTTGCGCTCGATTTTCATATAAATCAGGAGTTTCATCACCTAAATTAACACATAATTCTAAATATTCTTTTATCTTATCAACAACTACACCCTTTTGACTTCTACCGAACAATAACATAGCAGGAGTAAAGCTTGTTGATTTATTACATGTATTATTCAGTGCAAATTCGATTTGGTCTAGCACTTGATCCCAATAAATTTCTTTCGTCTTGTCTATTAATTTGGATATCATGGGAGTTAAAGTTCTGTTCACTCTTTCCACTTGACCGTTTGATTTTGGTGAAGCAGTAGCAACTTTAACGTGCTCTATGCAATATTCGTTCATAAAATCTGAAAACTCTTGAGAGGTGAAATTGCTTCCCCTATCTGTAACTAATCGTCGTGGTCTATCGTAATACCTCATGTAAATTTTTAAACAGTTTATTGTCTCAATTGTTGTAGTAGAATTTGTAGCGTACAACTTTATAAACTTTGTGAACCCATCAATTACAACTAAAATATGTTTTTTTCGTGATCTTGGAGGGGTTTCTAATGGACCATAGAAATCCGCATGAACTGTATCGAAGGGTTTATCACCTTTTGGTATTGGAAACAGATAACCCTCAATTTTTCCCGAAGGCATATTATAATTAATGCACTTTAAGCAATTTTCTATGTGTTCTCTGATTTTCTGTTTGAATTCTGGAAACCAATAATTTCGAGCCACTATCTCTAAAGTTTTTTCTAATCCTACATGTCCCATTTGTTCGTGTGCAGTTCGTATCACTTGCGACTGTAAACACTCTGGAACATAAAACCGTAGTTTTGATCCAAGTTTACGATAAACAATTCCATCACGCAACTCATAAAACTTGCTCTCGTTTTTCTCTAATTCACTTCGCAAATTTTCCAAACTAGGATCTTTAGATTGCATAATTGCGAGAGTAGTTTCGAATGGAGTTTCTTCAATCATATATATGGTCTCGGCACGCGACAATGCATCCACATGCTTCATACGATTGCCACCCCTATGTTCAACACTGTAGTCATAGTCTTGTAATTCAAGAGCCCATCTTGCTATTCTTGGATTTATAAGTCGTTTATTGAGCGTTAAAGTAAGTGCATTACAGTCCGTCACTATCTTAAACTGTAATCCGTGAACATATATTCTAAATCGTCTTAACGCATAAACTATCGCCAACGTCTCAAGCTCGTATGAGTGATACCTGGATTCAACAGGTGTGGTGCGCTTTGAGAAATAGAAAACCGGGTGAAACTTATCATCTTTAGCCCGCTGCATCATAATAGCTCCAAAGCCAATCGCACTAGCGTCACAGTGAATTTCAGTTTCATTTTTTGGTGAATAAATAGCTAATATCGGTCTTTCTATTAGTTTAGCTTTCAAATTTTCAAACGCATGAATCTCAGTCGATTCGAATCTAAACTTAATCTCCGATTTCAAAAGATCCTGCAACGGCTTGCAAATATCACTGAAGTTCAGAATAAATTTCCTAAAATAGGAACACATTCCTATAAATCGCTGGACTTCACGTAAATTTTGGGGTCTCGGATATTCTGATATAGCCTTAATATTTGAATAATTAGGCCTAATTCCATTTAAACTAACTGTATAACCCAGATATTCAATTTCTTGATACAAGAATCTACATTTATTAAGTTGCAATTCAAGCAAGTTATCCGTCATTAATGTAAAAACTTTAATTAAAATATTCAAATGTTCTGCAACCGTTTCTGTCGCTATTATAATATCGTCAATATAGATAACTACCTCGTCTTTCTGAATTAGATTCTCAAAAATTTTCGTAATATACCGTTGGAATACACTTGGGCCATTTTTTAACCCAAACGGCATTTTAAGATATTCGAACTGTCCTATAGGCGTAATAAAACTGGTGTATTTAATGGCATTCATCGATAATGATACATGATGGAACCCATTTTTTAAATCTAAACAACTAAAAAATTTCTTATCCTTTAATTTAGAAATTAAATCTTCGATAGCTGGTAACGGAAAGTTGTCGCGAACCGTCAGTTTATTTAATACCCTATAATCAATACATAATCTATATCCATCTTTGTTTTTTCTCTTTACCATAACTATTGCTGAACAGTAAGGAGATTCACTTGCTCTAATAATACCCTTATCTGATAAATCTTGTATAATAGTTTCTAGTGCCTGTCGCTCTACATAAGACAATCTTCTTGGATTGGTTCTAAAGTATTCCTCTTTTTCCAAAAGTATTCCCATTTCATAAAATATACTCGGACGCTCAGGCCTTTCAACATGCAAATACAATTCATCAAAAATCGCCTTAACCTTCAACTGATCCGAATAGCTTACATCTTTACAAATATTGAGATCTGTTTCCTCTGATTTACTGAGATCTTCATTTTTAAAAATACTACAGATATCATGCTCGATATCTTCAACTTGATTGCTACTCAACTTAATTTCTAAACCATCAACTATCAATTGTGAGTCACACTTTCCCAAAAAATCTCTTCCCAAAATACAATTTACTTTCATAGTACCATCTGGCACTACAACAAATTTAATACACCGCAACACTTTATTAAATAAGACTTTGCATTGTATCGTACCAATAGCATCTAGCTTGGCTTCATTCAAACCACAATATACAATTTCGGAATCAAGTTCCTTTATGAGATTAAGATTTTTTGGAATAACGGACTCTTTAATTAAATTAATTGGACTACCTGTGTCTATTACACAATCAATTGTTTCGAAAGATATGCTTTCATTATTTATATAATAACTAATTAAAATGCTTACTTGCGAATTACTACCTATTTGTTGACACCGTTGGCTTTCCAATTCGTCGCAAAATTTTACTTGTAAACTGCTCTGCTGTTGTCGTTGCTTTTTGGGGCACACCTTCGCCATATGTCCTTTCTCGGAACAAATAAAACATACACCTTCTTCACGTTTTTTACTTCTGCATTCCGAAGATCGATGTCCAAATCGAGAACAATTAAAACAACGCACATTACTTCCACTAATGATTTTTCCTTGTGTCGTTCTTGGCTGTACATTTTGGCTTACGGCTGGTTTTGAATTCACCACCTTCGTTGAAACTCGATCCTTCGAAGTCAATTGTGAAAACGATTTCAACATTTCGCTCGACGTAGTATAACACATTAACCGCGCTTGAGCTTGCAGAAATTCCGAATTTAAACCCTCTATTAAACCATTTAAAAGGTCAACATCACTCATGCCTACTTTATTTGCTAGAATAATCTTTTCCTGGTAATACGCTGGAAAGTCTTCATCCAATTTCCAGTTTCGAGATTCAAACTTATTTTTTAATACCTCTTGGTTAGGTCTAATATCGAACATCTCTTTGAATTGATTCAACAAATCATTTAAACTTAAGCTGATAAATGTTGCTTTGGAATGGAAAAATTCCATTGCTTTACCTTCCAATTTTCCCATAACAATCAATTTAGCATCTCTGTCGTCCAACCCATATGTTTCTATCACGGCTTTCAATTGTCCCACGAACACGTCGAAATTGGTTCCGTCAAATTTTCCTATTGCTTTACCAACATCACTTATATAAATTGATTTATTACTAATTTCGGTTGTAGTTTTATTGGCTTGATTTTCCAAATCTCTCAATTTTAATTTTGTTTCCAATAATTTTATGCGTCGCATCATTTCTACCATTTCGTCCGAATTATCAATTTCGTCATCCTCGTTTTCGCCTCCATTTTGATAAAGCATTACCCGTTCAATCAATTTCTTTTTGTTTCCATTTGTAGGGAGGTCCTTCTTCTTCAATATAGCTCTTATTTCTTCCACTTTCATCGCTTGTAACTGGTCGTATGTCAACATTATTATTTTTTTAATTTTCACTTTATTTTAGTCAATCCCACTTCTGAAATTTGTAAGCTATTGAAATAAAAATTACACTTTAAGCACGTCTTGCTTGTTCATTTATTCAATACAAACTATATCCGGTTACATTCGTTTCTTCTTATTTTCTTTTTCGGTATTTTCACTGTTTTGGTGTTGCCTATGAACAATTACCTACAGGCCATTCACCATAACACTGTCACCCAATGTACAAATTATAATATAATTATTAATTATTTTTATTCATAGATGGCACTACAATACATTTTCCTTACACTTAATTATTTTATTTTGATATTCTTAGCTATTTTTTAATTTTTTTTAATTAAGTTTTAAATTTAAAAATTATTAAATTCTGGGCTGGGCTAACTTCACAAAATTTTACGAGGGTTGCCTGATTCAATTTTTTTATTTTCTGGGATGAAATCCTGGGCTAACTTCACATACATTGCGATCTACATGTTATTCAGATTCATCTTATTAACGACACAGTATATAAATATACCTTAATGTATCGATTGATTTTAATCTAATAAAAGCACACGTTCCTTGCGGTCCGTGATTATGTGCATGTATTAGCTCTAGAATTACCACAGTTATCCATGTAACTATGTATACGATCTAATAAATCATAACTGATATACTGAGCCTTTTGCGGTTTCACTGTTCGAGAGTGTGTACTTAGACATGCATGGCTTAATCTTTGAGACAAGCATATAACTACTGGCAGGATCAACCAGAATGTAAATTATGATTTTGCTCATAAAATTGTAATCATTTTATGAACTAGTTTATAACTTTTCGTATTAAATTTAATTTCAAACCAATACAATTCATATGATAAACTTAGGTTTATTCGTTTAATTTTTTTCATTAAAGGTGCAAATATTTATTTGTTCCTATTTCCAAATTATATGTGAATAGAAATTTTGTTCTTACTGATACAAAATTCTCACATTAACCAAATAAAATATCAAGATTCGAAATTCATTAAAAAATAAATTTTTAAATTTATTTTTTTTTTCTCATCTCAATATACTTACAGACCAACCGAATAACAAAATCAAAAAACAAAATTTTTTTTTTTTTTTAATACAAATTTTTGTTCTCGCTTTGTTTTAATGTGTTAATAAATCTAATACAAAATTATTTTTATCATAAAAAATAAAATTTTTTTTTTTTTTATAATCCAAATTTTTGTTCTCGCTTTGTGATTTTCATACATACATTTTCATACATTTATTTTTATCATAAAAAATAAAAAAAATTTTTTTTTTATAATCCAAATTTTTGTTCTCGCTTTGTGATTTTCATGTTAAAGTAAAGAGCACAACATAAAAAATGAAACCATCGGATTTTTTTTTTTTTTTGAAAAATTCAAAATTCATTATTTATTTATCGATTTGCTTATAATTAACCACATGAATTTATTAAATGTGTTAATAAATCTAATACAAAATTATTTTTATCATAAAAAATATTTTTTTTTTTTTTATAATCCAAATTTTTGTTCTCCCTTTGTGATTTTCATGTTAAAGTAAAGAGCACAACATAAAAAATGAAACCATCGGATTTTTTTTTTTTTGAAAAATTCAAAATTCACTATTTATTTATCGATTTGCTTATAATTAACCACATGAATTTATTAAATGTGCTAATAAATCTAATACAAAATTATTTTTATCATAAAAAATAAATTTTTTTTTTTTTTTATAATCCAAATTTTTGTTCTCGCTTTGTGATTTTCATGTTAAAGTAAAGAGCACAACATAAAAAATGAAACCATCGGATTTAAATGGAAAAAATACCAACAACACATAGTGTTCCCAAGCAGTCAACCATCTAAGTACTAACTATGCCCAATGTTGTTTGACTTCGGTGATCGGACGAGAACCGGTACGTAAACATGGTATGGTCGTTGACTACAGGAATATTATGTTAGGTCGCAATTATGTTGTCAATATCTTTTGTTTCATTTTAAACATGTTACATTTTATATACAACTTTGACTTATATGTGAACATAATAAGATCGTATATTACATTTAACATTATTATTATTTATACGACCAATCTATGATTAAAGCATGTTTTAGGTATCAGTATGATGGCTGATATTCCCTATTCACACTACTCCACCCGTAACTATGTCGTTTACAATTTGGCTTTATATTCATAAATGATCTCTTAACATATAAAATGAATCCATCGGATTTTTTTTTTTGAAAAATTCAAAATTCATTATTTATTATCGATTTGCTTATAATTAACCACATGAATTTATTAAATGTGTTAATAAATCTAATACATAATTATTTTTATCATAAAAAATAAATTTTTTTTTTTTTATAATCCAAATTTTTGTTCTCGCTTTGTGATTTTCATGTTAAAGTAAAGAGCACAACATAAAAAATGAAACCATCGGATTTTTTTTTTTTCAAAAATTCAAAATTCATTATTTATTTATCGATTTGCTTATAATTAACCACATGAATTTATTAAATGTGTTAATAAATCTAATACATAATTATTTTTATCATAAAAAATAAAATTTTTTTTTTTTATAATCCAAATTTTTGTTCTCGCTTTGTGATTTTCATGTTAAAGTAAAGAGCACAACATAAAAAATGAAACCATCGGATTTTTTTTTTTTCAAAAATTCAAAATTCATTATTTATTTATCGATTTGCTTATAATTAACCACATGAATTTATTAAATGTGTTAATAAATCTAATAAAAAATTATTTTTATCATAAAAAATAATTTTTTTTTTTTTTTATAATCCAAATTTTTGTTCTCGCTTTGTGATTTTCATGTTAAAGTAAATTTGCTTATAATTAACCACATGAATTTATTAAATGTGTTAATAAATCTAATACATAATTATTTTTATCATAAAAAATAAATTTTTTTTTTTTTATAATCCAAATTTTTGTTCTCGCTTTGTGATTTTCATGTTAAAGTAAAGAGCACAACATAAAAAATGAAACCATCGGATTTTTTTTTTTCAAAAATTCAAAATTCATTATTTATTTATCGATTTGCTTATAATTAACCACATGAATTTATTAAATGTGTTAATAAATCTAATACATAATTATTTTTATCATAAAAAATAAATTTTTTTTTTTTTATAATCCAAATTTTTGTTCTCGCTTTGTGATTTTCATGTTAAAGTAAAGAGCACAACATAAAAAATGAAACCATCGGATTTTTTTTTTTCAAAAATTCAAAATTCATTATTTATTTATCGATTTGCTTATAATTAACCACATGAATTTATTAAATGTGTTAATAAATCTAATAAAAAATTATTTTTATCATAAAAAATAATTTTTTTTTTTTTTTATAATCCAAATTTTTGTTCTCGCTTTGTGATTTTCATGTTAAAGTAAATTTGCTTATAATTAACCACATGAATTTATTAAATGTGTTAATAAATCTAATACATAATTATTTTTATCATAAAAAATAAAAAACATTTTTTTTTTATAATCCAAATTTTTGTTCTCGCTTTGTGATTTTCATGTTAAAGTAAAGAGCACAACATAAAAAATGAAACCATCGGATTTAAATGGAAAAAATACCAACAACACATAGTGTTCCCAAGCAGTCAACCATCTAAGTACTAACTATGCCCAATGTTGTTTGACTTCGGTGATCGGACGAGAACCGGTACGTAAACATGGTATGGTCGTTGACTACAGGAATATTATGTTAGGTCGCAATTATGTTGTCAATATCTTTTGTTTCATTTTAAACATGTTATATTTTATATACAACTTTGACTTATATGTGAACATAATAAGATCGTATATTACATTTAACATTATTATTATTTATACGACCAATCTATGATTAAAGCATGTTTTAGGTATCAGTATGATGGCTGATATTCCCTATTCACACTACTCCACCCGTAACTATGTCGTTTACAATTTGGCTTTATATTCATAAATGATCTCTTAACATAAAAAATGAATCCATCGGATTTTTTTTTTTTTGAAAAATTCAAAATTCATTATTTATTATCGATTTGCTTATAATTAACCACATGAATTTATTAAATGTGTTAATAAATCTAATACATAATTATTTTTATCATAAAAAATAAATTTTTTTTTTTTTATAATCCAAATTTTTGTTCTCGCTTTGTGATTTTCATGTTAAAGTAAAGAGCACAACATAAAAAATGAAACCATCGGATTTTTTTTTTTTCAAAAATTCAAAATTCATTATTTATTTATCGATTTGCTTATAATTAACCACATGAATTTATTAAATGTGTTAATAAATCTAATACATAATTATTTTTATCATAAAAAATAAAATTTTTTTTTTTTATAATCCAAATTTTTGTTCTCGCTTTGTGATTTTCATGTTAAAGTAAAGAGCACAACATAAAAAATGAAACCATCGGATTTTTTTTTTTCAAAAATTCAAAATTCATTATTTATTTATCGATTTGCTTATAATTAACCACATGAATTTATTAAATGTGTTAATAAATCTAATAAAAAATTATTTTTATCATAAAAAATAAATTTTTTTTTTTTTTTGTAATCCAAATTTTTGTTCTCGCTTTGTGATTTTCATGTTAAAGTAAATTTGCTTATAATTAACCACATGAATTTATTAAATGTGTTAATAAATCTAATACATAATTATTTTTATCATAAAAAATAAATTTTTTTTTTTTTATAATCCAAATATTTGTTCTCGCTTTGTGATTTTCATGTTAAAGTAAAGAGCACAACATAAAAAATGAAACCATCGGATTTTTTTTTTTTTTCAAAAATTCAAAATTCATTATTTATTTATCGATTTGCTTATAATTAACCACATGAATTTATTAA
>CAUVYM010000002.1:152500-157500 GCA_963556165.1 Tipula helvola
ACCTCCGAGGACCTCACTAACATATTCAATCGGTAGTAGCGACGGGCGGTGTGTACAAAGGGCAGGGACGTAATCAATGCGAGCTTATGACCCGCACTTACTGGGAATTCCAGGTTTATGTGAACAGTTTCAGTCCACAATCCCAACCACGAAGGTGGTTCAGCGGTTTACCCGGTCTTTTTAGACTAGGAGGACACGTTGATACCTTCATTGTAGCGCGCGTGCAGCCCAGGACATCTAAGGGCATCACAGACCTGTTATTGCTCAATCTCATATTGCTAGACGCAATTTGTCTATTTAAGAAGCAAGTGTCTTATTAGGACAAACCACCAGGTATGACTCCACTTACAAACAACTCTTACGTATTAAAACCACACCTCGTTAGAAGCATAGTATAACAGAGGCAAAAATGTCTGCAAAGTTTCTACACCATAACCCTGCCGGCATCTAGTTAAGAAATTTGAGTCTCGTTCGTTATCGGAATTAACCAGACAAATCACTCCACGAACTAAGAACGGCCATGCACCACCACCCATAGATTCGAGAAAGAGCTATTAATCTGTCTTACTCATTTATGTTCGGACCTGGTAAGTTTCCCCGTGTTGAGTCAAATTAAGCCGCAGGCTCCACTCCTGGTGGTGCCCTTCCGTCAATTCCTTTAAGTTTCAACTTTGCAACCATACTTCCCCCGGAGCCCAAAAGCTTTGGTTTCCCGGAAAGCGACTGAAAGAGCCATATATGTAGCTCCATCCAATTGCTAGCTGGCATCGTTTATGGTTAGAACTAGGGCGGTATCTGATCGCCTTCGAACCTCTAACTTTCGTTCTTGATTAATGAAAACATCTTTGGCAAATGCTTTCGCTTATGTTAGTCTTACGACGGTCCACGAATTTCACCTCTCGCGCCGTAATACTAATGCCCCCAACTGCTTCTATTAATCATTACGTCTTGATCTAAAAACCAATTGAAAATAGAACAGACGTCTTATTCCATTATTCCATGCAGAGAATATTTAGGCACAAATGGCCTGCTTTAAGCACTCTAATTTGTTCAAAGTAATTGTACTGTTCTAGACCAGCACTCGGTAAAGAGCACTAATTTAGATTTATTACGCGGATAAACTTACGTTTAAGCCACTACAGTAATACGTCATAGCATCAAGATGATGTACGAACCCAGTTACGGTGTACCACCTGTGCTTGACACAAGTTCAACTACGAACGTTTTAACCGCAACAACTTTAATATACGCTATTGGAGCTGGAATTACCGCGGCTGCTGGCACCAGACTTGCCCTCCAATTGTTCCTTGTTAAAGGATTTAAAGTGTACTCATTCCAATTACAGGGCCTCGGATTGAGTCCTGTATTGTTATTTTTCGTCACTACCTCCCCGTGCTGGGATTGGGTAATTTACGCGCCTGCTGCCTTCCTTAGATGTGGTAGCCGTTTCTCAGGCTCCCTCTCCGGAATCGAACCCTGATTCCCCGTTACCCGTTGCAACCATGGTAGTCCTAGATACTACCATCAATAGTTGATAGGGCAGACATTTGAAAGATCTATCGCCGGTACTGGACCATGCGATCTACATGTTATTCAGATTCATCTTATTAACGACACAGTATATAAATATACCTTAATGTATCGATTGATTTTAATCTAATAAAAGCACACGTTCCTTGCGGTCCGTGATTATGTGCATGTATTAGCTCTAGAATTACCACAGTTATCCATGTAACTATGTATACGATCTAATAAATCATAACTGATATACTGAGCCTTTTGCGGTTTCACTGTTCGAGAGTGTGTACTTAGACATGCATGGCTTAATCTTTGAGACAAGCATATAACTACTGGCAGGATCAACCAGAATGTAAATTATGATTTTGCTCATAAAATTGTAATCATTTTATGAACTAATTTATAACTTTTCGTATTAAATTTAATTTCAAACCAATACAATTCATATGATAAACTTAGGTTTATTCGTTTAATTTTTTTCATTAAAGGTGCAAATATTTATTTGTTCCTATTTCCAATTATATGTGAATAGGAATTTTGTTCTTACTGATACAAAATTCTCACATTAACCAAATAAAATATCAAGATTCGAAATTCATTAAAAAATAAATTTTTAAATTTATTTTTTTTTTCTCATCTCAATATACTTACAGACCAAACGAATAACAAAATCAAAAAACAAAATTTTTTTTTTTTTTTAATACAAATTTTTGTTCTCGCTTTGTTTTAATGTGTTAATAAATCTAATACAAAATTATTTTTATCATAAAAAATAAAATTTTTTTTTTTTTTATAATCCAAATTTTTGTTCTCGCTTTGTGATTTTCATACATACATTTTCATACATTTATTTTTATCATAAAAAATAAAAAATTTTTTTTTTTTATAATCCAAATTTTTGTTCTCGCTTTGTGATTTTCATGTTAAAGTAAAGAGCACAACATAAAAAATGAAACCATCGGATTTTTTTTTTTTTTGAAAAATTCAAAATTCATTATTTATTTATCGATTTGCTTATAATTTACCACATGAATTTATTAAATGTGTTAATAAATCTAATACAAAATTATTTTTATCATAAAAAATAATTTTTTTTTTTTTTTTATAATCCAAATTTTTGTTCTCGCTTTGTTATTTTCATGTTAAAGTAAAGAGCACAACATAAAAAATGAAACCATCGAATTTTTTTTTTTTTTCAAAAATTCAAAATTCATTATTTATTATCGATTTGCTTATAATTAACCACATGAATTTATTAAATGTGTTAATAAATCTAATACATAATTATTTTTATCATAAAAAATAAAAAAATTTTTTTTTTTATAATCCAAATTTTTGTTCTCGCTTTGTGATTTTCATGTTAAAGTAAAGAGCACAACATAAAAAATGAAACCATTGGATTTTTTTTTTTTTTGAAAAATTCAAAATTCATTATTTATAGATAAATATATTATAAAATAGATAAAATTAAATGTGTTAATAAATCTAATACAAAATTATTTTTATCATAAAAAATAAAAAACATTTTTTTTTTATAATCCAAATTTTTGTTCTCGCTTTGTGATTTTCATGTTAAAGTAAAGAGCACAACATAAAAAATGAAACCATCGGATTTAAATGGAAAAAATACCAACAACACATAGTGTTCCCAAGCAGTCAACCATCTAAGTACTAACTATGCCCAATGTTGTTTGACTTCGGTGATCGGACGAGAACCGGTACGTAAACATGGTATGGTCGTTGACTACAGGAATATTATGTTAGGTCGCAATTATGTATGTCAATATCTTTTGTTTCATTTCAAACATGTTACATTTTATATACAACTTTGACTTATATGTGAACATAATAAGATCGTATATTACATTTAACATTATTATTATTTATACGACCAATCTATGATTAAAGCATGTTTTAGGTATCAGTATGATGGCTGATATTCCCTATTCACACTACTCCACCCGTAACTATGTCGTTTACAATTTGGCTTTATATTCATAAATGATCTCTTAACATAAAAAATGAATCCATCGGATTTTTTTTTTTTTTTGAAAAATTCAAAATTCATTATTTATTATCGATTTGCTTATAATTAACCACATGAATTTATTAAATGTGTTAATAAATCTAATACATAATTATTTTTATCATAAAAAATAATTTTTTTTTTTTTATAATCCAAATTTTTGTTCTCGCTTTGTGATTTTCATGTTAAAGTAAAGAGCACAACATAAAAAATGAAACCATCGGATTTTTTTTTTTTCAAAAATTCAAAATTCATTATTTATTTATCGATTTGCTTATAATTAACCACATGAATTTATTAAATGTGTTAATAAATCTAATACATAATTATTTTTATCATAAAAAATAAAAATTTTTTTTTTTATAATCCAAATTTTTGTTCTCGCTTTGTGATTTTCATGTTAAAGTAAAGAGCACAACATAAAAAATGAAACCATCGGATTTTTTTTTTTTCAAAAATTCAAAATTCATTATTTATTTATCGATTTGCTTATAATTAACCACATGAATTTATTAAATGTGTTAATAAATCTAATAAAAAATTATTTTTATCATAAAAAATAAATTTTTTTTTTTTTTGTAATCCAAATTTTTGTTCTCGCTTTGTGATTTTCATGTTAAAGTAAATTTGCTTATAATTAACCACATGAATTTATTAAATGTGTTAATAAATCTAATACATAATTATTTTTATCATAAAAAATAAATTTTTTTTTTTTTATAATCCAAATTTTTGTTCTCGCTTTGTGATTTTCATGTTAAAGTAAAGAGCACAACATAAAAAATGAAACCATCGGATTTTTTTTTTTTTTTCAAAAATTCAAAATTCATTATTTATTTATCGATTTGCTTATAATTAACCACATGAATTTATTAAATGTGTTAATAAATCTAATAAAAAATTATTTTTATCATTTATCAACGTAATTTGCTTATAATTAACCACATGAATTTATTAAATGTGTTAATAAATCTAATAAAAAATTATTTTTATCATAAAAAATAAATTTTTTTTTTTTTTATAATCCAAATTTTTGTTCTCGCTTTGTGATTTTCATGTTAAAGTAAAGAGCACAACATAAAAAATGAAACCATCGGATTTTTTTTTTTTCAAAAATTCAAAATTCATTATTTATTTATCGATTTGCTTATAATTAACCACATGAATTTATTAAATGTGTTAATAAATCTAATACATAATTATTTTTATCATAAAAAATAAAATTTTTTTTTTTTATAATCCAAATTTTTGTTCTCGCTTTGTGATTTTCATGTTAAAGTAAAGAGCACAACATAAAAAATGAAACCATCGGATTTTTTTTTTTTCAAAAATTCAAAATTCATTATTTATTTATCGATTTGCTTATAATTAACCACATGAATTTATTAAATGTGTTAATAAATCTAATAAAAAATTATTTTTATCATAAAAAATAATTTTTTTTTTTTTTTATAAT
>CAUVYM010000002.1:165000-170000 GCA_963556165.1 Tipula helvola
ACATTGGGCATAGTTAGTACTTAGATGATTGACTGCTTGGGAACACTATGTGTTGTTGGTATTTTTTCCATTTAAATCCGATGGTTTCATTTTTTATGTTGTGCTCTTTACTTTAACATGAAAATCACAAAGCGAGAACAAAAATTTGGATTATAAAAAAAAAATGTTTTTTATTTTTTATGATAAAAATAATTTTGTATTAGATTTATTAACACATTTAATAAATTCATATGGTTAATTATAAGCAAATCGATAAATAAATAATGAATTTTGAATTTTTCAAAAAAAAAAAAATCCGATGGTTTCATGATAAAAATAATTATGTATTAGATTTATTAACACATTTAATAAATTCATGTGGTTAATTATAAGCAAATCGATAATAAATAATGAATTTTGAATTTTTCAAAAAAAAAAAAAAATCCGATGGTTTCATTTTTTATGTTGTGCTTACTTTAACATGAAAATCACAAAGCGAGAACAAAAATTTGGATTATAAAAAAAAAAAAAAATTTATTTTTTATGATAAAAATAATTTTGTATTAGATTTATTAACACATTTAATAAATTCATGTGGTTAATTATAAGCAAATCGATAAATAAATAGTGAATTTTGAATTTTTCAAAAAAAAAAAAAAATCCGATGGTTTCATTTTTTATGTTGTGCTCTTTACTTTAACATGAAAATCACAAAGCGAGAACAAAAATTTGGATTATAAAAAAAATTTTTTTTTTATTTTTTATGATAAAAATAATTTTGTATTTGATTTATTAACACATTTAATAAATTCATGTGGTTAATTATAAGCAAATCGATAAATAAATAATGAATTTTGAATTTTTCAAAAAAAAAAAAATCCGATGGTTTCATTTTTTATGTTGTGCTCTTTACTTTAACATGAAAATCACAAAGCGAGAACAAAAATTTGGATTATAAAAAAAAAAAAATTTTATTTTTTATGATAAAAATAATTTTGTATTAGATTTATTAACACATTTAATAAATTCATGTGGTTAATTATAAGCAAATCGATAAATAAATAATGAATTTTGAATTTTTCAAAAAAAAAAAAAATCCGATGGTATCATTTTTTATGTTGTGCTCTTTACTTTAACATGAAAATCACAAAGCGAGAACAAAAATTTGGATTATAAAAAAAAAAAAATTTTATTTTTTATGATAAAAATAATTTTTTATTAGATTTATTAACACATTTAATAAATTCATGTGGTTAATTATAAGCAAATCGATAAATAAATAATGAATTTTGAATTTTTGAAAAAAAAAAAAAATCCGATGGTTTCATTTTTTATGTTGTGCTCTTTACTTTAACATGAAAATCACAAAGCGAGAACAAAAATTTGGATTATAAAAAAAAAAAAATTATTTTTTATGATAAAAATAATTATGTATTAGATTTATTAACACATTTAATAAATTCATGTGGTTAATTATAAGCAAATTTACTTTAACATGAAAATCACAAAGCGAGAACAAAAATTTGGATTATAAAAAAAAAAAAAAATTATTTTTTATGATAAAAATAATTTTTTATTAGATTTATTAACACATTTAATAAATTCATGTGGTTAATTATAAGCAAATCGATAAATAAATAATGAATTTTGAATTTTTGAAAAAAAAAAAATCCGATGGTTTCATTTTTTATGTTGTGCTCTTTACTTTAACATGAAAATCACAAAGCGAGAACAAAAATTTGGATTATAAAAAAAAAAAATTTTATTTTTTATGATAAAAATAATTATGTATTAGATTTATTAACACATTTAATAAATTCATGTGGTTAATTATAAGCAAATCGATAAATAAATAATGAATTTTGAATTTTTGAAAAAAAAAAAATCCGATGGTTTCATTTTTTATGTTGTGCTCTTTACTTTAACATGAAAATCACAAAGCGAGAACAAAAATTTGGATTATAAAAAAAAAAAAATTTATTTTTTATGATAAAAATAATTTTTTATTAGATTTATTAACACATTTAATAAATTCATGTGGTTAATTATAAGCAAATTACGTTGATAAATGATAAAAATAATTTTTTATTAGATTTATTAACACATTTAATAAATTCATGTGGTTAATTATAAGCAAATCGATAAATAAATAATGAATTTTGAATTTTTGAAAAAAAAAAAAAAATCCGATGGTTTCATTTTTTATGTTGTGCTCTTTACTTTAACATGAAAATCACAAAGCGAGAACAAAAATTTGGATTATAAAAAAAAAAAAATTTATTTTTTATGATAAAAATAATTATGTATTAGATTTATTAACACATTTAATAAATTCATGTGGTTAATTATAAGCAAATTTACTTTAACATGAAAATCACAAAGCGAGAACAAAAATTTGGATTACAAAAAAAAAAAAAAATTTATTTTTTATGATAAAAATAATTTTTTATTAGATTTATTAACACATTTAATAAATTCATGTGGTTAATTATAAGCAAATCGATAAATAAATAATGAATTTTGAATTTTTGAAAAAAAAAAAATCCGATGGTTTCATTTTTTATGTTGTGCTCTTTACTTTAACATGAAAATCACAAAGCGAGAACAAAAATTTGGATTATAAAAAAAAAAATTTTTATTTTTTATGATAAAAATAATTATGTATTAGATTTATTAACACATTTAATAAATTCATGTGGTTAATTATAAGCAAATCGATAAATAAATAATGAATTTTGAATTTTTGAAAAAAAAAAAATCCGATGGTTTCATTTTTTATGTTGTGCTCTTTACTTTAACATGAAAATCACAAAGCGAGAACAAAAATTTGGATTATAAAAAAAAAAAAATTATTTTTTATGATAAAAATAATTATGTATTAGATTTATTAACACATTTAATAAATTCATGTGGTTAATTATAAGCAAATCGATAATAAATAATGAATTTTGAATTTTTCAAAAAAAAAAAAAAATCCGATGGATTCATTTTTTATGTTAAGAGATCATTTATGAATATAAAGCCAAATTGTAAACGACATAGTTACGGGTGGAGTAGTGTGAATAGGGAATATCAGCCATCATACTGATACCTAAAACATGCTTTAATCATAGATTGGTCGTATAAATAATAATAATGTTAAATGTAATATACGATCTTATTATGTTCACATATAAGTCAAAGTTGTATATAAAATGTAACATGTTTGAAATGAAACAAAAGATATTGACATACATAATTGCGACCTAACATAATATTCCTGTAGTCAACGACCATACCATGTTTACGTACCGGTTCTCGTCCGATCACCGAAGTCAAACAACATTGGGCATAGTTAGTACTTAGATGGTTGACTGCTTGGGAACACTATGTGTTGTTGGTATTTTTTCCATTTAAATCCGATGGTTTCATTTTTTATGTTGTGCTCTTTACTTTAACATGAAAATCACAAAGCGAGAACAAAAATTTGGATTATAAAAAAAAAATGTTTTTTATTTTTTATGATAAAAATAATTTTGTATTAGATTTATTAACACATTTAATTTTATCTATTTTATAATATATTTATCTATAAATAATGAATTTTGAATTTTTCAAAAAAAAAAAAAATCCGATGGTTTCATTTTTTATGTTGTGCTCTTTACTTTAACATGAAAATCACAAAGCGAGAACAAAAATTTGGATTATAAAAAAAAAAAATTTTTTATTTTTTATGATAAAAATAATTATGTATTAGATTTATTAACACATTTAATAAATTCATGTGGTTAATTATAAGCAAATCGATAATAAATAATGAATTTTGAATTTTTGAAAAAAAAAAAAAATTCGATGGTTTCATTTTTTATGTTGTGCTCTTTACTTTAACATGAAAATAACAAAGCGAGAACAAAAATTTGGATTATAAAAAAAAAAAAAAAATTATTTTTTATGATAAAAATAATTTTGTATTAGATTTATTAACACATTTAATAAATTCATGTGGTAAATTATAAGCAAATCGATAAATAAATAATGAATTTTGAATTTTTCAAAAAAAAAAAAAATCCGATGGTTTCATTTTTTATGTTGTGCTCTTTACTTTAACATGAAAATCACAAAGCGAGAACAAAAATTTGGATTATAAAAAAAAAAATTTTTTTATTTTTTATGATAAAAATAAATGTATGAAAATGTATGTATGAAAATCACAAAGCGAGAACAAAAATTTGGATTATAAAAAAAAAAAAAATTTTATTTTTTATGATAAAAATAATTTTGTATTAGATTTATTAACACATTAAAACAAAGCGAGAACAAAAATTTGTATTAAAAAAAAAAAAAATTTTGTTTTTTGATTTTGTTATTCGTTTGGTCTGTAAGTATATTGAGATGAGAAAAAAAAAATAAATTTAAAAATTTATTTTTTAATGAATTTCGAATCTTGATATTTTATTTGGTTAATGTGAGAATTTTGTATCAGTAAGAACAAAATTCCTATTCACATATAATTGGAAATAGGAACAAATAAATATTTGCACCTTTAATGAAAAAAATTAAACGAATAAACCTAAGTTTATCATATGAATTGTATTGGTTTGAAATTAAATTTAATACGAAAAGTTATAAATTAGTTCATAAAATGATTACAATTTTATGAGCAAAATCATAATTTACATTCTGGTTGATCCTGCCAGTAGTTATATGCTTGTCTCAAAGATTAAGCCATGCATGTCTAAGTACACACTCTCGAACAGTGAAACCGCAAAAGGCTCAGTATATCAGTTATGATTTATTAGATCGTATACATAGTTACATGGATAACTGTGGTAATTCTAGAGCTAATACATGCACATAATCACGGACCGCAAGGAACGTGTGCTTTTATTAGATTAAAATCAATCGATACATTAAGGTATATTTATATACTGTGTCGTTAATAAGATGAATCTGAATAACATGTAGATCGCATGGTCCAGTACCGGCGATAGATCTTTCAAATGTCTGCCCTATCAACTATTGATGGTAGTATCTAGGACTAC